>AP027115.1:21148218-21555718 GCA_028142955.1 Pinctada fucata | reverse complement strand
ATAATGAACTTAGTTCCCCGCGTGGGTTTGACAGTAAATGTTTTGATTATTTGACCCTGACAATGTCGCCATAGCACTTTCTATATAGACATAACCTCAGACAGTTCATGTATTTTATATATCGTTTCCATTTTCGCGAGTGAACATCAACGGCTGGTGCGACTAGCCAATCGGGGATGCTTACTCCTCCCGAGCACCTGGTCCCACCTTTATCTTGCTAGGGGTCCGTCGATGCTCAAGTTAGTGCTCTGTTGTGAGTGCTGTTGAGAATGTCGTCAGGATCTTCTTTTACTTACAAATAACTGGTTCCGTATGGTAAAATTTGTCGAGAGCGTATTTTTATCTATTCATATTGATATTTATATAAGTTATTGTGAATCAATTGATTTAAGAAAGACCTGTACAAATCGACACTCTATGAATAAACTGATTAAATAATGAAAACTACAAAGTAAATTTGACTAAACAGTACGAATATTCACACTAGAGTTACACTTTTGGTTTGAAGCAATGCTGGGTATATAAGGATAATTAAATTCAGTATCTGGCATTGTTTTTACTTCTAACATGACTTGCGATTTTCTCCCTATATGTGCTATAGAACTCGCCTGGTGTAAAATCTCCAACAAAGATCCAGTTCGCTAAGCTCCGCCCATGCGCGTGCTAGATATCTCGTGCAAAACAATATTAGGAAAGAAATAACAACTAGCTAGTTTTGGTTTGTTGTCCAGTTATTCCCCTCGTCGCATAGACCAATCAAATTATCATCTTGCCACTTCGCGGCTCGGTGATAATTTAATTGGTTCATGCGACTCGGGAATTACTGGACAACAAACCACGGCTAGCTAGTTGTTATTTCTTAATTAATGTTTTAATAAAGTTTTGAATAGTTACTTCGTTCTTATTGTACCGATCCTTCACTGTTTTCATTTTCGTGCATGAACATCGATGGGGATGCGCTAGCCAAACAGGGAATGCTTACTCCTCCAGGGCACCTGGTCCCACCTCTGGCTTGCCGGGGTCCATCGATGCTTGATTGGTGCTCTATTATGAGTGTGTCGAGATTATCACCAGTATCTTCTTTATCTCATTCAACTAGTAAAAGGGAAAAAGAAAAGCTATAATAGTAGACTCTTTATGTAAGAGATGAGAAGCACAAATGGAATGAAGTCCTGAGTTACAATCTTGCACTTATCAGTCTATGGAGTTCCACTATATTCATTCCTAATAAGTCCTCTGGTTTCTTAAAATACAACACAGTCTATTTAGAGTTAATATTTATGAAAAATATATGAATATTAAATTTGTCTATCGTGGAATAATGACCTACTTAATGAACCCATTTATGACTGAGGAATCATTTCAAGTCAAGCTGTTCCACAAGCAGAACATTATTCATAATTTATGATTAATGAAAGTAATGCTTCCCACGTATCTGAACGATACTGCCACGTGGAAGATTTAGCGAAAGATGATACATTTTTAATGTTATAATAATATAATATTTTTTTTATTCTCTAAAGCCTCATTTCTATGAAAATGGTTGATATACGTATTAATATGGATTCTATGTAAAAACCTAAAAAATCAGACATGTTTGGCCACGACATGTCTCAGATTTTGGATATTTTTTGTATATAAGGTAGATATGATGTCCTCAGAACGAATAGACCTTCCATTTTTTTTCTCCGACGTTCCGTTGCCATGGTAACCAAGGATTTGCATAAAAACACCTTTAAACAAGGCATTTTTATGCATCCCGTTACCATGGAAACAAATGTTTAATGTATATGTAATTTTCCGAAAATAATATTTAAATCCTCTTAAGTTGATACAATTTGATTTTTCGATGCTCCTTCTTTCTGTGTGTCATGTGAATTTGCTTCAATTTCAAGAAAAATCGCTTATTCAAAATGAGCCATTTTCGGCCAATTAAGGCCTTATTTTACCTATAGATTACAGATCACAATTAATTTTGAATGTTCGTTGACCACGCAAATAGTTCCTGATTATTTCAATCCCTCGTCTTCTTACATTTAATTTCCACGACTCTTTTTACACTAGATGATTCGTTTTTTACGCCAATGAGTCGCAGATGAGTTGAAAAAAAATATTCTAGCATGTTGATTGATACTGCATCATCCTAATCGCGGAATGCCAGATGTGTTATGAGGCTCTAGAATTGATAGATTGTAGAACATTAGAGCCACAGATACCCCCTTTCGGGTTTAAAAAGATATTAAAAGTCTACTAAGCGACAGATTTTTGCATGAATCCATTTCTGAGCTTATTTTGATACTATCTAGCAGATATAAAAGTTTCAAGCAAAAAATGGTGGTGCGATTCGAGTATTTAATCGTCATATTAGTATAATTTACAAAGGAATATATAGGAAAAAATAATTGGGGTCTGATACCTATAAGCGCGCGTAGTGATATCACGAGTGTAACTAAATAGAGACCAGACGAGGGGAAAAGGAGAAAATATGATACATGTAGGATGAAAATATCATTTTCACGATACTGCTAGATGCCAATTCTTGTGTTATCAAGGCTGACCTGGCGAAAATGGGGGGGGGGGTTTCGGGGCGAGCGATCTTGGGAAAGGAGGCCGAGGTAAGGACATAGTGTGATTTTTTTTCATTACTGCGACATGCTTGCATTAGCTGTGTGTCATGTTGTTACTTTTACCATAAATATATTTGATCTCATCCAATAGCCAAGCATTGCCCGGCTCCAACCCCCCCCCCCCGCCTAAAAATAGGAAATCGGGGAAGGGGGGGGGGGGCTCCGTTTTTCGATCTCCGCTCATAGTTCACATGTACAACTGAAGATCATTTGCTGGAATAATGTTTTTATATGACATCTCATGCGTTCTGCACTAAAAATATAATTGATATCGTAAAAGAATACGTTTTCTGATGTTTTAAACGTTAATTTTTAATTTTTTGTCGATACACTAAGAGGGCCTAACGAAAATTCATATAAATTCGAAAACGGTACATATGCAGTTTTTAGCACCATAAATTATGAGAATTCAGCCATTTGAAAGAGTCACATTTCATTTTTTATACATATCTGTAGAATTGTGGAAATAACAGAAATTTGAAATTAGCGTAATTGAAAAAAATTCTTATCAAAAACTTGATTTTGGGGACATCAATAGACTACCTTTAAAATGCTACTATTTGAATAATAATGAAAGTATTGAGCTGAAACTTGATAGATAGCATCAGAAGATACCAAGGAAGGGTTCTGAAGCAAAATTTGACTTTCAATTAAAATTTTTGAGAGTTTAGCGCGCGTAGTGATATCACGAGTGTAACTAAATAGAGACCAGACGAGGGGAAAAGGAGAAAATATGATACATGTAGGATGAAAATATCATTTTCACGATACTGCTAGATGCCAATTCTTGTGTTATCAAGGCTGACCTGGCGAAAATGGGGGGGGGGGGGGGGGGGGGGGGGGTTCGGGGCGAGCGATCTTGGGAAAGGAGGCCGAGGTAAGGACATAGTGTGATTTTTTTTTCATTACTGCGACATGCTTGCATTAGCTGTGTGTCATGTTGTTACTTTTACCATAAATATATTTCTCATCCAATAGCCAAGCATTGCCCGGCTCCACCCCCCCCCCGCCTAAAAATAGGAAATCGGGGAAGGGGGGGGATCCGTTTTTCGATCTCCGCTCGTAGTTCACATGTACAACTGAAGATCATTTGCTGGAATAATGTTTTTACTCATGCGTTCTGCACTAAAAATATAATTGATATCGTAAAAGAATAAGTTTTCTGATGTTTTAAACGTTAATTTTTAATTTTTTGTCGATACACTAAGAGGGCCTAACGAAAATTCATATAAATTCGAAAACGGAACATATGCAGTTTTTAGCACCATAAATTATGAGAATTCAGCCATTTGAAAGAGTCACATTTCATTTTTTATACATATCTGTAGAATTGTGGAAATAACAATAATTTGAAATTAGCGTAATTGAAAATAATTCTTATCAAAAACTTGATTTTGGGGACATCAATAGACTACCTTTAAAATGCTACTATTTGAATAATAATGAAAGTATTGAGCTGAAACTTGATAGATAGCATCAGAAGATACCAAGGAAGGGTTCTGAAGCAAAAGTTTGACTTTCAATTAAAATTTTTGAGAGTTTTAGATTACAGATCACAATTAATTTTGAATGTTCGTTGACCACGCAAATAGTTCCTGATTATTTCAATCCCTCGTCTTCTTACATTTAATTTCTACGACTCTTTTTACACTAGATGATTCGTTTTTTACGCCAATGAGTCGCAGATGAGTTGAAAAAAAAATATTCTAGCATGTTGATTGATACTGCATCATCCTAATCGCGGAATGCCAGATGTGTTATGAGGCTCTAGAATTGATAGATTGTAGAACATTAGAGCCACAGATACCCCCTTTCGGGTTTAAAAAGATATTAAAAGTCTACTAAGCGACAGATTTTTGCATGAATCCATTTCTGAGCTTATTTTGATACTATCTAGCAGATATAAAAGTTTCAAGCAAAAAATGGTGGTGCGATTCGAGTATTTAATCGTCATATTAGTATAATTTACAAAGGAATATATAGGAAAAAATAATTGGGGTCTGATACCTATAAGCGCGCGTAGTGATATCACGAGTGTAACTAAATAGAGACCAGACGAGGGGAAAAGGAGAAAATATGATACATGTAGGATGAAAATATCATTTTCACGATACTGCTAGATGCCAATTCTTGTGTTATCAAGGCTGACCTGGCGAAAATGGGGGGGGGGGGGGGGGGGGGGTTCGGGGCGAGCGATCTTGGGAAAGGAGGCCGAGGTAAGGACATAGTGTGATTTTTTTTCATTACTGCGACATGCTTGCATTAGCTGTGTGTCATGTTGTTACTTTTACCATAAATACATTTGATCTCATCCAATAGCCAAGCATTGCCCGGCTCCACCCCCCCCGCCAAAAAATAGGAAATCGGGGAAGGGGGGGGGGGGGGTCCGTTTTTCGATCTCCGCTCGTAGTTCACATGTACAACTGAAGATCATTTGCTGGAATAATGTTTTTATATGACATCTCATGCGTTCTGCACTAAAAATATAATTGATATCGTAAAAGAATAAGTTTTCTGATGTTTTAAACGTTAATTTTTAATTTTTTGTCGAAACACTAAGAGGGCCTAACGAAAATTCATATAAATTCAAAACGGTACATATGCAGTTTTTAGCACCATAAATTATGAGAATTCAGCCATTTGAAAGAGTCACATTTCATTTTTTATACATATCTGTAGAATTGTGGAAATAACAGAAATTTGAAATTAGCGTAATTGAAAATAATTCTTATCAAAAACTTGATTTTGGGGACATCAATAGACTACCTTTAAAATGCTACTATTTGAATAATAATGAAAGTATTGAGCTGAAACTTGATAGATAGCATCAGAAGATACCAAGGAAGGGTTCTGAAGCAAAAGTTTGACTTTCAATTAAAATTTTTGAGAGTTTTAGATTACAGATCACAATTAATTTTGAATGTTCGTTGACCACGCAAATAGTTCCTGATTATTTCAATCCCTCGTCTTCTTACATTTAATTTCTACGACTCTTTTTACACTAGATGATTCGTTTTTTACGCCAATGAGTCGCAGATGAGTTGAAAAAAATATTCTAGCATGTTGATTGATACTGCATCATCCTAATCGCGGAATGCCAGATGTGTTATGAGGCTCTAGAATTGATAGATTGTAGAACATTAGAGCCACAGATACCCCCTTTCGGGTTTAAAAAGATATTAAAAGTCTACTAAGCGACAGATTTTTGCATGAATCCATTTCTGAGCTTATTTTGATACTATCTAGCAGATATAAAAGTTTCAAGCAAAAAATGGTGGTGCGATTCGAGTATTTAATCGTCATATTAGTATAATTTACAAAGGAATATATAGGAAAAAATAATTGGGGTCTGATACCTATATTTTACTTACTTTTGACAAGAGTAATAATGCAATTGCACAAGGTTTGAAATACAGTTGACTATTTCCTGAAGAGTATTATCCTAGGACTTCATGGGAATCGAAGGAAATTTATCTAGAAGTGAGATTTTTCTGTCAACATGCCTTTGAAATAGGTTACCATGGCAACATTTGGTACGAAGGTGTAAATACCTGTCATAAGTAAAAAGCTAATTTCTACAGATGTATGCCTGCTATCGTTACAAAACTTGGTATGTAGATGTTTTAAAGACCATTTGATACTATCATGACCTTGAGAAAATGTCAAGGTCATTTGCTCAATTTTCAAGGTCATTGAAAATATTTGCTATTTTCAGGCCAAATTTTGTGGTTTTTCACCAAAAAGAGACATGATTAACAGTAAACAGTATGGAACCTTGGCAATGCAATCAATTATCGGTAAAAGTATGATGAATGTATTATTTGTTGGGATAAGTATCACATTTATCAGAGTCCAATGAAGATGCCAAAAAATGTCACGTATTTTACGAGAAAATTTTAGAAAATCTCAATTTTATGCTCTTTTCAAAGTATGTCATACATAGAAGTGAAATACAATTTAACAAAATTGTGATGAATTCTACTTCTTTTGATCGGTTGTTTAACTGTAAATATTTAATAGCCATTCTCTGTAAGGACCAAAATCGTTCGGCACGGCATGTCATGGATTTTGATGATTTTCGGTATAATGGGTATATATTAAGTACTGACCATGAAAATAACACTTTTCAGCCAATGTGACCTCTGGTTGCCATGGTAACGAGGTCATTCTATTTATAGCACTTTTGGGACCATGAAATAAGCCAGCTCCGGAGACTTCGTTGCCATGGATACCACTGTAACAGCTTGTTCCTCTTTATATAATCTATTCTTCCTCACTTCCATTCTTACTTAGTACACTTAGATATGTGATATTTATTACAGGAACCTTATTGTATTAAGCCAAAATAAGTCAAAATGAAGCGAAAAATAGAGGTGAAAATAAGGGCCAATTTAGTGTGTTTTTGACCATTTTCAATCTTAAATATCACAAAAGGCACCAATAGGAGACTAGTGATTTTCATCAATGGAAATGTATGTTTATTGACAAATAAAATGAACGAAAAATTGGAGTGGGTATTTAAGAGTTTTACCTAAATTCTGTTGTCAAAGACCGTTGCCATGGCAACATTAGACCTTTTTGCTTGTTTCATATTATCTTTGAAATTGATTTTATTCCTCTTTAGAGATACATAAGATTGTCAAAATGTATGCATGTATAGATATGACTTATATCTTTTACATAAGAACAATTAAAATGTTCAAGGTCATTGGCTTGATGTTCAAGGTCATTTATACTTTGAGACTCAAATTTTGCATAAAATATTGATTTTTTAATTTTTTTGTTGCCGATTTTAGTGATTTTTTTATTTAAATATTTTCATAGGTCATATATATTATGAAAGCACATGAATATAAGAAAGACACATCTTAGAATTTATTGAATTGTCGCAATTCAATAGGAAAATATTTTTCCGTCAAAAAACAAGAAAAATACAGATTTCGTCCCTTTTATATCAAAATACTCACCAAGAATTTAGATATTCGAAGATGTGAAGAAACGTAATCAATAGTTCTAAGAAATAAGTGATACATAAATCATTTTATGGCAAATAACTGTTAAGTTCAATCTTTCAAGGTTTCTAAAATATTTACACCTTCATTTTATGAAAAATCAGGATTTTTCGTCAAATTTGGTCACTGAAAGTTTAATGACCTTGAAAATTCAGTGGGTGACCTTGAAATATTTTCAAGGTCATTTTTATATCAAAACGCCTCTGATAGATGTATACATGGACTTCTGTTCCAATATCATGCGTAGATAGTTTGATAGAGGTTGTGTTTAAATTCATCGTATTGAAACCTTTCAGCCGATTGTTGCCATAGCAACTAAATTTGATGCTGCTTTGCATATAAAAGGACAAATTAGCCCAAATAATTTTTTATATTCATGTAGAGTTCAAAGATGATACTAATTTGATAACTAGAATTTGGACTTCAAAAATTGGTGCTTTTATGAAATTTTCAACCTTGTAAAACAGTAAAAACATGCAAAAAAGGGTCTTTGAGTGCCCAAAACAAAGCCTTTTGATACCCTGTTTTGGCCCAATTTTTCATTTTGTATACATAACGCATCCGAGATGAATGTAAAAAACTTTACAAATATGCATAATAATAAGGATTAAAAGAAAATAATCAAAGCAATTTAAGATTTAAAATGTACCTGTTTCCATGGTAACGAAGCCTACAAATATGCCTTTTCTCCCGATTTTTGAAACTTCAGACACGGTTACCATGGCAACGACAACCTTTTTGAAAAAACTGGGGTTGATTTACATACTAGTACTTCATATTGAACTTCCATACCAAAAATCTCAAAAATCCATGACATGCCGTGCCAACATGTTTTGAAATTCTTTGGTTCTTACAGAGAATTGCTGTTAAAATCAAAATATCTAATGAAATAAGCTAGAGAAATCAATTCAAATCAATTGGAAATCCTGATTTTTGTCTTAATTTTAGTCTAAAGTTAGAAATGACCTTGAGATTTGGACAGATGACCTTGAAACGATTTGAAGGTCAATTGATAATGATGAATATAATTTGTATACAGGTATGCTATTTCATAATCATAGGACTTAAACATGAGGAAAAACAATATTTTTAAATATGCGGTATATTGTAATATGGATTCCAAGTTGCTATAGCAACGGATTTTGATTGGCATTCATGACAAAATGGTGAGTTTCATCATAAATTTTATTTCTTGGTTTTTTCCAGCTATAGACATTCATTTTGGCAAGGTGATGTTAAATAACCATAACATTCACCAAATAATGGTTTTCAACCTTCAAAATAATCAAAAACAGGCCAAAAATGACCCTAAAATTAGACCTTATTTTTGCTATATTTTCACATAATCTGACTGAATATCAACAACTACCTAATAACCCCCTCCCCAGTAAAAGTTATTCTTGTTAGAGTTGAACTTACAAAGGAAAGTTTTTGTGTTCATAAAGTAAATTTTGACCATGGTTTCCATGGCAACAGAATGCCACAATATGCCTTATCTCTCATATATATGAGGTTGTCAAATAGATTGACCCCGTTACCATGGCAACCGTTGAACAAATATAACAATATGGTTTGTTTTCATTGTTTTTACATTAAGTATGATAATCACAGAAACTTTCATCAAAATCCATGACATGCCGTGGCCAGCTGTTTTAGGTTTTTACAGAGAATCCATATTAAAGTCTGTTTTCTGATTTGCCTTGAAAAGCACGGCTTTGTTTCACCTAATTCCTTACTAATAGCGGTAGTTATGTAAATCTATTTAATGGATTTATTAATCTTTTTTTATGAAATTTTCGGCAAGCAGCAATGCTTGCTAATAAGCAACTCTACAAAAGTCTACAAAACTTTACAAAAGCGGCAGTTGTTGCATGCAAGCAGGAGATGATAATTCTTCCTGGGCACCTTGTCTCATTCCCATATCGGGAGTTCGCTTCTTTTCATGTGGTGGAGGTTTTCGTTTGTTAACTTTGGTTCCTTTTTCATCCTGATTTTGTATGCCTTCGGTTTATGATTTTCTGAATTATCGATTTTAGTCATTATCCATATTTGTCATCTAATCAAAATTCATTAAAACCTCTCATGTTCACAAAAGAAACTAAATTCTTGAAAATGCACAGGCATATATATTCTTTCTTTTTTGTGATTCTGTTTAATGGATTCAAATTTCCCTGTGCGAATTAAAACATGTAACGTTAGATTGTTATTCTTACAGAATTTCATATGCAATTGGATATTAACTACTTACCAATACTTTGGCAATGCGCAAAAGTAGTTCTATAAACTAATAATCTTGAACTTAAAAAGTATCACTGTATTGTTAAACAATTACTGGCAAAACGAAGAAGCAATTTTTTCCGAACAGTAATGCTAAATAATCAAAAACATTATAATTATTACACATAAATGTTTGCATTCTCTTCTAAATTATTGCCAAGTGTATTATCTTTCTTTATCGATTTAACAGACAATGAAAGAAATAAAAAAAGATATCCAATAAGACTCGGTTGAAACACCTTAATGCAAAAATAAAACACGTGCATGTACCGATGTTCTAGATAGTATGTATATTTTTTCTTTTGTAGGTCATTGACACGACAGGCTAAAAGAAAAACAGATATGATAAAACTTGGATTATCTATCCGATTGTTGAAATAAATTCTCAGTGGCGAGAAACAATGAGTCTTTCACATTTTTATTGTTTTTAAAATTTTAGGGAACTCAGAGTTCTTCTTATATGATATGAAAACGATTTTAAGATGGTCAATCTTAAATGGGGGAAATACCTTATTAGAATAACATTCCATTTCTTAATGAAAAAAAAAGAACAATGAAAGTAAGGATCTCTCGGTTGCAGTACACATCGCAAAACTCTAAAACACTCAATGCAAAACCTCAGAGCAGAAACCAACAGAAAGAGATGAAAAGACACAAAGAACAGCAACTCACAACATAGAAACATGAAAAACAAAAGACCACACATAAACCAACGAGACTAATAGGCAACCGGTCCCAACTTTGCATGACCATCTGCTACGGAAGTAAGTAAAAACGGTGTTGTTATACGGATTACGTGCGCACAACCCTCCCACTTTCCGATTACCCAGAGGTCTCTTAGAACGCACAATGGCGATGTGAAATAACCTCCTCACTGTAAGATGAACTGACAGCATGACGCAGGGCCCAAGAAACACACAGATGAATATGTAAATGGATATAAAAACAAAAGGCTTACCAAATACAGTCGGTGCAATGCCGGCTGTAGCGAGTCCATGCATATGAACACCCGAAGAGTCCGACTGAGATTCAGAGAGGACAGATGATGGGGTTCTGTCTTCTCTAAAGAGGTTTGGACAGGTCCGTCATAGAGTCTTTTCGTCATAGTTTGTTAGAATGCAATTCTTAATAATACACTGGTACAAGGCTTTAGATTGGTCCAGTACCAAGCCAAGTGTCCGTCTGATGACAAATGAATTATACCAAAGATATAAAAAGTCGTTGGATGATTCAAGAATCATATCTACCTTTCATCCTTCTTATTTCGTTTATTATGTCATCATAAAATGAAGGTTGTTTAAATACCATAAAAACCCTTCATATACTCTGTTCCTTGTATGGATCAGAATTTCAAAAGAAGTTGACAATAATTTTTTGTAATTTCTCAACTATTTCTTTTACCAAACTTTCTTGCGATTTCTAAAACGGGGGTTTTGTAGTATGATATCCCACCCATCCTGCTACATCTTTCGGTGAATTTTTGGACATAATAATTTCCACATATTTTGGCCATTATAAATGGTTTAGACTTTGTTAGATAGGATCTCGGACGACGATTAAGAACCCGAAATATACATAAAATGATATCGATGCTATTGAATTTGAAGACGTTTAATGCATATCGTTTCTGAGTGAAGGAATCTCAACGATTTTATGAAAGCAATATGAAATCAAAGGATTTATGTCAACAATAATTTTGTGATGGACAATTAAAACGTCAGTCATAAGAATCCAAGAGTATCCCTTACTTTAACATTTTGAAAACCTGGATAAAAACGCTAAGAATAGCATATTTATAAAAGAAAATACAAAAAGTCTTAAAATGCACTCAATTGAGTTTTATTTAAGTTTTTCTTTGTTAACAAACGATAAAACAGGTTCCAAACAGTGTATAAAAATTAAATGTGATGAACATTTTTCCGTATATCCTAAATTCACTGTAAATTAAAAATTTCTCGAATTCATGCAAAAATGATATGTTAAATAAGTTAATGAAAACCATCTCAGTTAAGGTAAAATTATCAGATATATTGAATATTAACGATTTTTCAAACACACATTAAAATGTGCTCCTAAGAAAGACTTTTCAAAATATATAAGAAAAAGTATTTGCCAATGTTGGAATAAGAGAGAACAAATGTTTAACGCCTTCGAGTTCAATAGCATCATTTAAGAACAAATGAATTTGCAGCATGGACCAGACATACACGTTTCGGGTAATTAACATTCGTCAATGTTCCTCGGTCTAAACAATGCAATATGGAAAAAGAATGTGAAAAATGTCAAAATTGAACAAAAGACGTAGCAGGATTGGTGGGATATGGTGCGCAGGACACACGGTTTAGAAATTTCAAGAAATTTTGATAACAGAAAATTTCGAATGCTCACAAAAAGTGTGATTAAGTGGTTTTATTTACATGTTTCAGTGCGGTAAAATATATTTCAGGACGGAATTTATTCAATTTATTTTTTTTTTTTGGTACCCACAAGTTTTACCTTATAAAGCAGTTAAAATCAATAGTATTCCATACTAATTATTTACTAACGTAAGAGAAATCCGAACTGTACGAAAGGGTACCTTCAGCTTGATTTTTTTCGAAATTACTGCGAAACGTTTTGTTAAGCATATGTCATTCAGTTTAGATCAAATGTTCAAACATATCCTCTTTCAAGTATGTAATGAACTAAAGTATTCAACGGAGTCAGAAATAAAGCAGCAGACAAAGCTTCAAATATCTTTTACTTAAAAAGATTCTCTTTCGGCAGTCTTGTTTAAGAGTTTGGTTTGAAGTCGACACCAGTCTGAAAACCCTACTTACAACCCAATAAACTTTTTTGCCTTAGAAATAAATCAGCTCTCGTTTCCTTTGGCATTGACAAAAATAATCTGAGTTTTGATTCACCATAATTATATTGTGTACCTAAATTGCATAAAAATCCGCACAAACAACGTTTCATCGCTGGTTCCTTAAAATGTTCTACCAAATCTGTATCGATGTTACTAACCAAAGTTTTATCTGAAACCAAATCTGGACTTCAAAACTATTGTTCGAAAGTATATGTGGATTTGAAAGTATTCAAAGGAACTTTCAGAACATCTAAAATCCACTCATTTCAATATAGTCAATTCGATCAAAGCTTTTACTTTTTTACACTTTATACAACAATACCACAAATGGAAGAAAGACTCAAAAAATTTATCAGCAATGCGTTTACAAGCAACGGCAATCGAAAATATTAATTTATTGTTGTTAACTTTGACAAAATCTACCTTGTAAAAGAAGAGTCCGATTCTAAAAATAAGCACACTGTAACATATTTTATTCAGATGTTAAACTTCCTGATCGACAACATTTTTGTGGCGATCGGTGGAAAGGAAAGAAGTTGTCGGGAATTACAATGAGAACCAATTGTGCCTTATTCCTTGCCGACATTTTTCTTTACTCGTCCGAAGCTGAATTCATTCAATCTTTGGTCTCTGAAGGGAAAAGGTACTTAGCTTCTGATTTTAACTTCAACTACAGATATATGGACAATGTGCAATTCAACAATAATCCAAAATTCGCGGATTACCTTCGCAGAATCTATTCTTCGGAATTTGAAGTCAAAGAAACTACAGAGATAAATAATTCAGCATTCTATTATGCTGTCCTACGACACTGAATGTCACTTGAACAGCTCACTCTATGATAAACGTGACGACTTCAATTTCAGCATCACAAACTTTCCTTTTCTGATAAATCTACACCTTCTTGAAGAAAATTTCAAACTTATTTATTAGGCACCAGACACTTGTTTCGAATATTAAATTCTCATCGTTGATGCTTTCAGCCAAAGTGCTTTTCACAAGCCGCCCAAATCTATTTCACCAGCGCCCTCTGGCTGCAGAGTAGCAACATCTCATCATCGCCGGTTTATGGCGCGTTCATATCTCAATTGATACGTTATGCCAGAGCAAGTACCAAATACAGCGTGAACAAATACATCACACTGTGTACTCTTTATGACTAAACAGAATGCCTCTTGACTATGAAATAAATGAAGAAGGGGACAAAGGCCATTAATATTGTATTGTAAGGTGATTTCAATATTCAAATTCGTTGTCTTAAACACTTTTCGGTACCTTCACCAAAGGTTTTGATAATTCAATCTCAGTTTCCCAGCGATAATGCATTTTGCCTTTTTCAATCCGATATCGTGCTTTTTGTGTTTGTTTGTTCAAATATCGTTGTTGAATCATTCTGTTATTGTCCTATTGTACATAAAATCGAGTGAGAGGTTGTACGACATTGTGAAACAGTTTACAAACACTCTGTATTAGAAGTGAGAACTTCAATCAGTGAATGAAAGAAAGGAGGAGATCTCTATCAGCAACACCCACAGTAAACCCAAACACACTTAGTGCAAAAAAAAAGAACTCAGAGCAGACACTTGCAGAAAGACACGCAAGCATGAAACACAAACCAACGAGACCAATTGGAAGCCGGTGCCGACTTCGGATGGCAATCTGCCACGCAATTATTACGAACAACCCTCTCACCTTTCTGAATACCCTCGGAAAACGCACAACTGTGGTGTAAAAATATATATCAGAACTTTCTCACGCGAAAAGAAAATGAGACGAACAGACGGACATAATTAAACAGCTTCATCGTGTTGATATAAATCTCTTTCGTTTGAACTACGTTCTCAAAGGGGGAAAGTTTAGTTTAGCTGTATATTAATCATATTGTATGAATAAATGTTTCTTTGAAACATAGTGCTTACGGGACGGAAACCTCCAAATTATTCGATAGACACTTTCAAGATAAAATATCAAGAAAAATGAGAAAAATTTGATTAGGAAGGTGTAATGAAGAAAATACTAAGATGATACATTTGCAAATATTTCTTACAACAGAAAAATAAAGTTGAATACTTTGCAGGTTTACCGAGGTATTTTAATACGTCGACGCAACCCCCCCCCCCCCTCTGTGCTGGTTTGATAAAAGTTCATGTGTCATACATTAGTTATCAAGGGCTCCGTTCATTTGTATATTAGGGTTTATGATATGCGTACGCGCATCTTTAGATTTACTTGAAAGATAGTGTGTATGACCTTATATTATATAATCAGGATGTGATGTTGATTCTGATTGGCTGGTGTGCGAGTTGTTATTTTCCAATATTGATCGCTGGCCGAAGAAAGGGACTCGGTGTGGTATTTTTCCTGTTATCAGTATTTACGATAAGAAGAATTATTTTTTAAAATCGGGTCGTTCAATTAAGTTAGGATATATCAGAGTTACATTGTACACGTTTAGATAAATTTTCACACAAAATGTTGCAGTTAATTGTTGAATTCTTTCTTTAAAATTATATGTTCCTATTGTTTTTAATGATCATCTTATTCGATGGGTAATGAGAAGTAATTGGGCCACCAATTTTTGCAATCCTGAGACCTAAAAGCACAGCATATTTAGTTATAAAGCAATTATTAAAAATTATTGACCAATTTGGATATTGAAAAAATGGTTATTCTATGAGTTATGGGCCCTTACAATTTACATTGAACTCTATGAGAAAAAGTTAATATTCCTTAAATTTTTCAACATAATGGCAGGGCATCAAACATCGATTGGTCAAAACTTTCTAAAAAGAATATATATATGTTATCAAATTTCGCTGAAAAATCAAAAGTGCACCAATTAGTTTTTTCTGCAATAATACTTTTTTCTTTATTTTTCATCAAGGGTAGATAACTCTTAAACACGACCCTTTTCAAAATTTTCCTTCTTTCGATATCTACTAGGCTAGTGCAAACGTATTTAATACATGATATAACACAGAAGTATATTGGATGATAAATACATCTAATTTCAATGTTATGGCATAATTTCCTTCATCACCCATCGAGAACCTATGGGAGATTTGTACCTAACCTCTAGGCTGACAATTGACGCTGGATGCCGACGATTTGGGGGAGTTCTAAAAATCTTTTTTTTAAAAAAGTTTTAGTGAAAATTCCTGTCTGCCTAACTGATAATTCAAATTATATTTGAACAGTTTTGTTGGGTTTTATATATTCTTTATAGAAGTAAATTTATTCCTTTTCAATAGTTCATCTATCAAACAATATTTCAGTTTTTTTCACATTCGAAAGCATATTGTGGATAGATTTTCAGTCTTAAGAGGTCCATAACGATTTGTCTTCTTAAAAAATGCCCTCCTCCTCGCCCCCCCCCCCCCCCCCCGAGAATGAATAGTACAACTTTTAAGCGGACGAAAATAAACATTCTTAGCTATATCTTGAACACTGATTTGAAAAAAAAACCCCGAAAACACCCTTCCAAACCTATGCACCATCTCATGAATTTGTGTTAAAAAGTTGCTCGGAATAATTGACTTCACATTTAAGAAAAAATAAACTATAAGATGTAAAAAAGAAATTCAATAATATAAAATTGTAGAATTTGAAAAACGTTTTAAAACACCATTTCCACGAGTTACTGGAAAATAATTTATTCGACTAGTCTTGGACTCTTGAAGTAAAATTCATAGTAGTGTCTGATCGCCACCCCCTTTATAGTCGTCAACCAATCTTAAAAGGTGTCTTTTAGAGCAAAAACTTGATAGATGAAAATGTAGCTAAAATAAATAATTTTATATGCATATTCCAGATTTACATTTTTCTAGTAGAAATGGTTCTATTCCACCAACTTTTAGAATAATTTGACAATGGTATAAATCTACGATAATTTTTATAAATAATGAACAATTGTAGATGTCACTGCAATCCGTTCGTATATCTATTTCTTATCTCGAGCGATTCCAAACGGGTCCAGGGTAGAACACGATTTCAATAGGATAAACGTTCCGACAAGAAATCAGTTTTCCGCATTGGTTACTTTGAATGGAAAATGAGCGCCAGTGTAGCAATTTCAATAAACTATATTTTTGAGAACATCGATAGCCAGGGTTATTATTTGATCATGCAACACTTACATTGCAATTTTTAGAGAGGACATGCTACGGCCCTACACCCCCCTCAACATCTAAATTTGCCTATGTCTTCTTTATTAACAAAATCATCATACACAAATGTACATATATCCTTGCCCTATGTACCTCCTTGCCCTTTGTGCACCAACAAGCAAGGCATAACAAGAACCAAGTAAGTAAGTAAGTAAGTAAGTAACATACAACTGGAGAAAAAGAGGAGAAAGGGCAGCACAAGCAGATCATCATTTCGGAATAAAAAAAATGGATGGTGTTTAATTCGCCTCTTATCTCAATTTTGAGTAAAAGCATATCTTACACAAATACGTTCTTATGCCTATATATATTATATGGTCTATATATGGACTTGTTTAATATCGCCGTCGATCTGTTTCTTTAAGCTTAAAAAATGAAAGTAAACTTATCTGGCTTTCGGAAAATGATCAATAGTTCAAACCAACTTGGAGAGTATTATAAGTTTACGACAGACTATACGTTCGTCTGTCGTGAAAGAGTGAAACCCCTGCTATATGGTTCTTTAGTGATTTTTAAACTTTCAACTACTCTTTTTGATGTTTTTGAGAGGGAAATATATCCTATTTATACATGTATAAACGCTGAAATGACGTTGAGTTAGCATAAGCTCCCGTTTTAACATGTTTACAAGTCTAAAATAAATCACCATATTTATCTTAAAACAAGCATATGGAAGATCACAAACAATTGTGCATAACAATACAATGCTGAGATCCATTACACAAAGGCTAAAATCATCGTTGAAAAGTTCTTCGGTCGCTACGGGGATATAATAAATGCATGTCAGATATCCTTTCCAGAATGATCAGTGACATTCTGGATTGTGATTGAATGGCTGTCATCAACACCAAACAAGAAATAGTTTAATGAACTAATCAGCAAAATGACACACGGTATGATGGATTTCTTGGCCATTAAAAGCCCTAATTAGATGTGCTACTCTTGATATATCAAGTAATTATTACATTTTACACAGTAATAGTAGATTATTTGGTGGCCATCTTGAATTTCCCACGATATTCAGAGTTTTCCCAGAAGCATGTGTTAGCTGAAAATAACCAAAAAACAGCAAACTAAATGTATTCTAGGACAGTTGCAACTTCAAATAAGATGTGTTACACGAACATGAAGTATTCACATTGTACCATACTGAGGTTGAAATTTGGCTGAATGAACTCAAATTGTTAAAATGACATCGGAAATGGGTTTGTTGACCTTCAAAACCCCTGATTTGATGTGCCACATTTAATATTTAAAGAAAGATTTTAATTTCATCTATTGGTGGAAGGCATTTGGCGGCCATTTTGAATTTCCGCCGATAAAAATAGTTGCCCAAGGTTGCCAGAGTGGCAACTAAGCTAAAATCGTTCAGTTCTATCTCATAGATAAGAATCATCAAAAACAGTTCATGGGAAAGGACGTTTCTAGGTCGGTCACATGTTATATAAGGCTGTCAAATCGACCATTGTCTGTTTCGTCTTTTCACGTAGGACATGTTTTTTCTTTTAGCGTTGGGGTGGATTGAAAAGACATTGATATTAGTGGATGCTGAGTACAATCAATACATTAAACGTTAACATCCTGCTAATCATAAGATGAATAGAAAAATCATACAAGATGAAACATTTGATGGAAAAGTAACCTCGATGTCATTTTGAGCTTTGATTGTAAAGAAAAAAGGAAAGGTCCCCAAGATGACCGCCCAGCACCGACCAAGCGCAACAACCCCACAAGAAAGTGAAACATAAATGACATCAGACAAAACTACAACCTGCAAAAGCAATATGGATCAACTTAAAACAAAGAGATAATGGACTCTCAAGATTGATAACGACGATTCGGGAAATGAAAAGCTTTGAATTGATATAGAAATAACAAAAAAAAGTAATTCTACTGTTTCAATAGACAACGGTTATTACGAAATGACATATTGATCGTTGTAAAGAATACTTCTATCGTTTACTATATATCAACTTTAGTTTCGGACCTTTTGTCTACAAATACTTAAATCAAAAGCAATAAAAGTGTCCCAAATACATTGAGCAAACATAACAGTGAACTATCTTCATTCAACATCTCTATTTCTAAATTTGGTCTTTCTACAATATACTGCATACCAAAACTGCACAGGTCTCCTTACAAATTTCGATTCCTTGCTAATTCTAGCAACTGCTCCACTACAATGTTGTCTAGAAATCTGACGTCAGCAATCACGGCTATTAAAGAACACATAACTAAATATTGTGAAACTGTTCTTAACGGGAACGACGTAAATTTATTTTGGTCCGTTAAGAATTCAGGGGATCTGATAGACAAAACGAAATCTGGAAATTTCCAAGCCAAAACGATTTCTTAATCCGACTTGTCTGATATGTATACCAAACTTCCTCATGACAAAATAAATGTCATTGATCGATTATCTAAACCCATTAAAATGTGTTTTGATCTAGAACAGAAAACTTACATTTGTACATCTGAAACATAAGGTGTCTTTTCCTCGACAGAGTACAAGACATACAAATCATGGACATGACTGGAAAACCTAATTTTGGACATTACTGACATTCGAATAGATAACTTCCACGAAAATCTTCATCTTTTTGAAAATCCAAGTTCTAGATCTGAAAGATATTTTAAATCCAAATTACGTAATTAACATGAAAAAATTGTCTTCGCTCCTGCAGATAAGGCAGCTAACAACACCATAATCATATAATAACGTGACTAAATATCAACTTTAGTTTCGGAACTTTCGTCTACAAATACTTATATCAAAAGCAATGAAAGTGTCCCAAACATTTTGAGCAAACATGACAGTGAAATGTCTTCATTCAAGATCCCTATTTCTAAATTGGATCTTCCTACAATATACTACATACCAAAAACTGCACAAATCCCTCACAAATTTAGATACATTGCTCATTCTAGCAACTGCTCGACTACAAGTTTGTCTAGAAATCAGACGTCAGCCCTAATGGCGGTAAAGGGACATGTTGCAAAATAATGTGAAACTGATCTGAACAGGAATGACGTAAAGGAGAAGGTACGTTATGGGCCAAAATCGGCCCTATCTGAGAAATGTAGCAAACTTTGAACAATGAAAATACAAGATTTACAGAATGTAAATCAGTTTAAATTTTGAGAATCGGATATTCCGTTGCGATTTTATAGCAATTTGAAAGCACGTAGGTAAGCTTTCTGTTTCACTGACTTTGACGTCATGTGACGTTATGATCACGTCGTGATATAACGTTGTCAGATAAAAAATTGCTGTATTCTTACATTCTTCATAATGATTGTTTGCTCAAGTTTTTGCCATGAAACGATTTCATGAATCCTCGAAAATCTGCGATTGATAAAGTATTGAGCGTCGTCTTTTAGCTTCTGGGTTATTCTTTGAGACTGTCTCGCTTTAATGCTATAACTGATTCTAGAATCTAAGGGAATTACGATGTTTTTAAAAATCATATCCGTGCATATATTACAGTCATTCAAACAAACGAAGCGGCTTAAATTTGAGATGGTCTGATGTAGTGAATATCAAAAAGTCAAAGGGTCTGGGAGAGCAATTAGGGTCCCTGTCCAAGGGGTCCAGGGCGTTCCTGAAGGGGGACGGAAAATTATCTTACGGCGATTGACCCTTTTGCTTGATGAAGGCAGTATTGAAATAGCCATTTGAATCTTTATCATGGTTATTGGATTGTTATGAAAAGCTATATTTTTATATGATCGAGAGTTATCTGATGAGCAAAGGAATTTTCCGAACGTTCGACATCAAAACTCAAGTATAAGGCCACCTTATGCGAATGTACCTTTCTTACCGATTTTTTTTTTGGTGGTGGCGCCCCAAACGCCCATCTAAATACGCCTATAAGCATTCATTTGAAATTAACCTTAGCTTGTTTAATGTATGTGTATTTATATATCTAGCTGAAATAAATGAATTAGGAATATACGAATAAAACATAAAATGAAACAAATGAATAAAATAAATCTTGCGTATACAGTTATCACAGCCGTTGCAAGAAACTGTGATAGATGGCGCCACTGAAGGGATTCGATAAAATCACGGTGAATAACAGGGGCTACAGTACACAGGGAGTTCGATTTATTGATGTATTTACGAGAAGTCACAAGATTGCGAGAAAGTTACCAAAGACAGACGCAGACTATATTTTTCTTATGGCTATACTGTTCCATTACAATAACTGATTTAATAATTTTTATACATAATAACTAATGTATATCAGGGTGATGTACTTTTCCAAAACAATGTGTATTTGGTTTGGTTTGGTTTGGTTTGGTTTTTTCTTTTACCTTAACACCTAAAAATGCACATGGTTCACTAATTGTTTTACAAACTGTTCATTTAGTGAACCATGTGCAATAAAGTCTTTGTGTAAACGAGGCATTACATTTGTATCGAATCGCCGACATATTTCATAATTTAAACGCGGAAAACGTTGGTGATGTTGGTGGTGGTGGGGTGTGGAGATAGGGATTCGGAACCCTTTTAGATCATATAGTTCGACAGTCTTTCAATTATACTAACGGTATGAAAATGAAAAAGACACGAATAGAGGACTTGTTCTGATAAAAAAAAAAACAATTCGCTGACTCGGTATCGCTCGCCATTTTTGATTTACATATCATTCATCAAGTACAATAAATAAATATGAAAATTCAAGGTTTTAGTATTATATGATGTGAAAATTCAAACGTTTTGTTCGCTGTATAGCCCGCCAGTCATTTGTTTTATTTATACATGTAATGAAAAATAGAACTTACAGCCATTAATCAAGAACTTTATTGTCTGGTGTGTAACCCCCCTCCCTTTTTTTGGTATTCAGAAAAATTCGTACTAACGGAACATTCCTGAAATAAAATCCTGGATCCACCCATGATCTTGACTGTCTACAGAGATTTGTCGGGTTGATCATGCCAATAGAATGCGAAGCGAAGCGGAGCCTTCTTTTGGCTTGATCTCCGTGGGCGGTCAGTGACAAACCTAATCACTGCAATGCATAGTATTTTTTTTTGGGGGGGGGGGGGGTGTTTTGTTTTGCTGAAAATTTCTGTTTCGCGACTCCTTTTATGTACATGCAAGTTTATTTTTTCTTCTTCTCAGACTCATTTCCTACTCACTGAACCAACAGGCATATATAGAAAAAAAACCTATAATTTTAATGGAGAAGGTGTGCATATGTCGAATTAAAAATAGTAAATAGTAATTTAATTGTAAACAATCACATCTAATGTTACTAATGTAAGACTTAAGTACAACTATACTTAAATTAGGATCGGGGGGGATGAAGGAGCAAAGGATGTCATTTCAATAAACTGACAGAAGTAAAATTGGAAGGATTCTCAAATACATGTATGTTCCTTTGGCATTGCATGCGACTGCATTTTCTTTCATCCCTATCAGTTATAGTGGATTCGTGATCCTTGAATCAACGAATTTAAGTTCTGGTTAACTTGCTCGGTTTTATTTTTACTATTTTACTCCTAAAATTTTAAAAGTTACCGGCGGAGATATTATGCGACATGCTCGGTGAACATCTACCCTCTATGTTAGCAAAATATTTCAATGTTAAGCCTTTTTTTTTTAATACAAACGTTTATAAATCAAACGGAATTTCAAGGGAAACCCGATTCCTGATTTGAATATGTCACGCCATTGCATGAACCTGCGATGTCAAGTAAATGACGTCATTATAATGACGTCATAACGCCGTGCCGACGTGGTCCATGCCTTTTCAAAATAGATCTACATTCTACGCAAGACAAATCGTTAATTTTTAACTACAGCAAGAGCGTCTGCTACTAATTTTTCACCTTTAATCGACAGATATGGAGGTTATTGATTCATTTTTCTACTTTTGTTTTTAGCAGATCGTTTTAGCTCTATGTGGAATTCTCGAAAATATATGAATTTCTAGAGAAAAATTCGGATTTGTTAATCCTTCCTTAGTTTGATGAGCTATAATTTCGTAGTGGTGCATCAAGATGAAAAGCGCATTTAATATATATTATGTAACTGATCTTGTAGATAAATAAAAAATAAAACACAGTTGATCAATTTTCACGATTTGAATTTCTCAGGAAACAACAGGGCCGACATGGGGTCTTAATGTACCTTCTCCTTTATTTTGGTCTATTAAACATGATACGAACAGGAATGACGTAAATTTATTCTGGTCCATTAAAAATTCAGGGAATGTGATTGACAAAATGAAATCTAGAAAATTTCAAGGAAATACGATTTCTTCATACGACTTTTCACATATGTATACATCGCTTCCTCACGACAAGATTAATGATCTATTGTCTAAACTTATTAAATGGTGCTATAATCGAGAGGGGGAACTTATATTTGTACATCTGAATCAAAGGTTTTTTTACGCTACAGAATTCAAATCATACAAATCATGGACATGTAGCGACCTGTGTAGTGCCTTGGCCTTCCTCTTGGACAAGAAATGTAGATACATCGCCAATTCTAGCAACTGCTCAACTACATGTTTGTCTAGAAATCTGACGTCAATCCTCACGGCGGTAAAGGAACATGTTGCAAAATAATGTGAAACTGCTCTGAACAGGAATGACGCAAATTTTTTTTCTGACAAAATGAAATCTAGAAACGTTCAAGCAAATACGATTTCTTCATACGACTTTTCAAATATGTACACCACGCTTCCTCACGATAAGATTAATGATCTATTGTCTAAACTTAATAAATGGTGCTATAATCGAGAGGGGAAAATTTAGATTTGTAAATATGAATCAAAGGGTTACTTTTCCGCTACAGAATACAAATCATACAAATCATGGACATTTAGCGACCTGTGTAGTGCCTTGTCCTTCCTCTTGGACAACATTTATGTAAGATATGGTGAGAATCTCTACAAGCAAGTTGTAGGGATTCCTATGGGTACAGATTGTGCGCCTCTTGTTGCAGATTTATTTTTATACACATATGAAAAAGAATTCATTCCAAATCTTCAAAAGCAAAGAAAGCATGATGACGTGAAATGTTTCTAGGTACCTGGTTGATATTCTTACTATCGATAATCCTATTTTTGAAAAGTATAATGATGTTCTTTATCAACAAGAATTGACTTTAAACAAGGCAAACGTTACAGACACAGAAACACCATATTTGGACTTAGATATCAAAGTTGTCAATGAAAAAAATTCAAATAAGTGTGTATGACAAACGAGATGACTTTGGATTCAACATAGTAAATTTCCCCTGGCTTTCCCTCATACGGAATCTACATTTCACAGCTCATCCGGTATGCTAGAACATGTACTGATGTTTTGGATTTTCATAGTAAAAAGTTACAAATTACAAAAATTATTGTATATTTTTATACCGTGGAAATGATCTTAATGTCACAAGACAGACACTAAGCTTCTACCGAACTGAAGCGGCGGGAGTTGCATGCAAGCAGGAGATGCTTACTCTTCCTGGGCACCTGGTCTCACTCCCATATCGGGAGTTCACTTCTTTTCATATGGTGGAGGTTTTTGTTTGTATTCAATTTGAAGACGTTTACATTTATACCACTTGGTGAGTATTAATGCTGGTGGGGTCCCCGAGGGCACATGTAGCCAAGTTCGATCAATTTCGGTTGATCGTTTCTTCAACGCAATCTAAAATTTCTGTTATCAAAATTTCTTGAAATTTCTAAAACGTGGGTCCTGTAGCATCATATCCCACCCATCCTGCTACGTTTTTCGGTACGCTTTTTCGACATAGTAACTTTCAAACTTTTTTTGGCATATTACATTGTTTCGATTTGAGGATCACTGACGAGGGTTAAGTACCCGAAACGTGCATGTCTGGTCCATGTTGCCAATTTATCTGCTCTTAAATGATGCTATTCAATTTGAAGATGTTTAAATTTATACCACTTGGTGAGTGTCACTGCTGGTGGACCAGGAGTCCCCGAGGGCTCATGTAGCCAAGTTCGATCAATTTCGGTTGATCGTTTCTTCAACGCAATCTAAAATTTCTGTTATCAAAATTTCTTGAAATTTCTAAAACGTGGGTCCTGTGGCATCATATCCCACCCATCCTGCTACGTTTTTCGGTACGCTTTTTCGAAATAGTAACTTTCAAACTTTTTTTGGCATATTACATTGTTTCGATTTGAGGATCACTGATGAGGGTTAAGTACCCGAAATGTGCATGTCTGGTCCATGTTGCCAATTTATCTGCTCTTAAATGATGCTATTCAATTTGAAGACGTTTAAATTGGTTCCTGTTTTATCCTGATTTTGTATGCCTTCGGTTTCTGGTTTTCTGAATCATCGATTTTGTGCTGTATACAGGGATATGGTCATTATCCATATTTTTCATCGTAACGGTTGTTCTGTCGATGTACATTTACCTATGAATGTCTAATATTTAATCTATGTCGCGTATATTTCTTCTGATAAACGCGACCATATTTTGATATTGGACAGTCAAAGGTAAATCTCGGACTGTTCGAACAAAGGCATGACGTCACATCAATGTTTTAATATGTAAATAAATGAAGGTCAAGAGGCATAATATTTTAACTTACTGAAAAGCAGAAGAATTGCAATTAAGGCAAAATTCATCATACCAGTCCTCATCGTATACTGTCAAATATCTAAAATGGATATCAGGATGCTGAATGACAATTGCAGATACAATCCAGTATATATACAGTAATGACTTTGCTTATTACATAACATTACAGTACACATAGTGTTTTATCAATTATAGAGATATGTAAAGAGAAAGAAAAAAATATATCGATGACGTCTTTTTTCGTCCTAAAACATTCTCCTTTTATTAATTTTTATAAAGAGTCAAGACAATTATATATTGGAATGCAGACAATCATATCATATATGTTCCACCCCCACCCCCCAAACAAAATAGGAACGATATCATGTTAGTATTCAATTACCAGTGAATTCACAAGAATATTGATATTCAAAATGAACCATGTTAGTGAATAACGTCTTCGTCTGAATTTGAATTCGATTGATCATAGCATCCTTTTTGCTAAAAATAAAAAAAAAAGAATAGATCGATATTTTGTCAAAAACATGACATAGAGGCATAAATGCAAATGAGATGTTTGATAATTTCCAAAAGCTTTTTGACATACTTGTAACTTAATACCATATACTTGCATTTACACTAGCAACTATAAGTAATTTTGAAACACAAGTTATAGTCGATGAAAATTACGTTTTAGCGTAAAAAATATGCTAGATAATAGTAATTCCCTCTGATAACATTTTTGAAAGGAACCTGTTGTTTTGCATCAAAACGGTTTTGACGGTACGTGCAGAATACATGAACTTTACAGAAATGTGTCTTAAACAGGAACAGGAGCCCGCGTTGACCTAAATTGCGTTGTTTTGTTTTACCTGAAAAATTCTTTTAAAATTTTAAGCTAAAATGGATACTTTTCATACGGTTTTTGAATCATAATCATCAATACATATACAATTAATAATGTTCACCTGTAAAATTGAAGCTTAAATATAGATGAAAATTTCATAGAAATCAATGTAAACGTCTTTAAATTGAATAGCATCATTTAAGAACAGATAAATTGGCAACGTGGACCAGACATGCACGTTTTTGGTACTTAACCCTCATCAGTGATCATAAATCTAAACAATTTAATATGCCAAAAAAGTATGAAAGTTACTATGTCGAAAAAGTGTACCGAAAGACGTAGCAGGATGGGTGGGATATGATGTTACAGGGTCCACTCTTTAGAAATTTCAAGAAATTTTGATACCAGAAATTTAGAATGCGTTGAAAAAACGATCAACCGAAATTGATCGAACTTTGCTACATGTAACCTCGGTTACTCCTGGTCCACCAGAAGTGACACTCACCAAGTGGTATAAATGTAAACGTTTTCAAATTGAATGTTTAGAGACATGACCTGAGAAATTTATTTGATTAAAAGTTGTCAAATGCACAATCAATCGCAAGGTAAAGAATGAGGCTGAAATAGTTTTTTGAGTAAGCAAGATCGATTCCATAATTACATTTTCGTGAAAAAAGATGGCGTTTCAAACTATTTTTTGTTTTTGTTTGTTTGCTTTGGTTCCTGTTTTGTCCTGATTTTTTATGCCTTCGGTTTCTGATTTTCTGAATTGTCGATTTTGCGCTGTATACAGGGATATGGTTATTATCCATATTTGTAATTTTAAACATGTCTCTTTTGCGAGATATCGTCTCCTATTGTCATTCATACTATATGCTAATAAATTTAATGGTGACATAATCACCAAAATAAGAAGGAACAAAGGTAGACAGAATAACAAATGAAATTGTGTTAGAATCATCAAACAACTTTTATACCGTAGAAATGATACTTCTGTCACCAGACAAACATCTGACTTGGTACTGGACCAATCTACAGCCTTGTACCAGTGCATTCTTAAGAATTGCACTCTGACTGACTGTGACGACAGGACTCCATGAGGGCCATGTCCAAACCTCTTAAGAGACGACAGGGTCCCGACCATCCAGGGTCCCGACCAGCCAGCAGAGCATGGACTGTATTTCACACACCTTTTGTTTTTATATCCTTATTCTTTTATAAATTCATCTGTGTGATTCTTGGGCTCCTGTGTCATGCTGTCTGTTTCTATAAAAAGGGAGGGGATCTCCAACAAGACCCTGATGCAGCACCAACAGTAAAACAACAAAACACCCGATGCAAAAAACATTAAAGGCAAGCATAGTATGAGACGAAAAAGAGACATATGACATGTAAACATCAAACACAAAAGACTACATATAAACCGACGAGACCAATGGGCAACCGGTGACGACTTAGACGGCCATTTGCCACGCAAGCAGCAAATGTTGTGGTTATCCTGGATTACGTGCGCACAACCCTCTCACTTCTCCAATTACCCAGAGGTCTCGAAGAACGTACAATTGTGGTGTAAAATAACCTCCTCACTGTAAGATGACATCACTCAAACAAGACCGCTAAACGTAGATGCCCAAGCTACACAGATGAATATGTAAATGGATATAAAAAGAGAACATGCGTAATACAGTCCGAGCTCTGCCGGCTGTAGCGAGCTCATGTTTGTAATCACCCGAGGAGTCCGAATGACATTCAGAGAGGACAGGTGGTCGGGGCCCTGTCTTCTCTAAAGAGGATTTGACAGGGCCCGTCAGGGAGTCCCGTCGTCACAGTCAGTCAGAGTACACGTCTCAAGGATGCGCTGGTACAAGACTGTAGATTGGTCAAGTACCGAGCCTAGTGTCCGTCTGGTGACATTAGGATAATATCCACGGTTTAAAAGGCGTTTGATGATTCTGACGCATTTTCGATGGTTATGCTGTTCTTGAATGATGCCATTTAATTTGAAGACGTTTACTTTGATCCTTCTAATTCTATTTATCATATCACCATAAAAGACAGGTTGTGTAATACCCAAAGTAATGTACTCTGTTGCGTGTATAGATCCGAATTTTGAAAGAAGTTGACTGTAATTTTTGTAAAATTGCCAGAAAGTCCTACCTAGGTTATTGAAGTGGTAACCTTGACCTATAAGTTTCTTGGTAATTTGTAGATTTCTACTGTGAAAATCCAAAATATCAGTACATGCTCTAGCGTACCGGATGAGCTGCGATTTGTAAATGCCGTATGACGGTAGTCTTTGAACATCACCGTCAAGCCAGGGAAATTTACAATACTGAAACAAAATTCATCTCTTTTGTCATATACACTTGTATGAATCTTTCCGATAACAATTTTGATATTTAGGTCAAAAAATGGTGTTTTTGTATCTGTAATATTTGCCTTGTTAAGTGTTAATTCTTTTGGATAAATTTCATTCTTATATAATTCAAAAGCAGGACCGTCAATAGTTAGAATATCATCCATTTACCTAGAGATATTATTGAAACATTTAGATCATCAAATTACCTTGCTTTTGAAGACTTTGGATCAATGCTTTTTCATAAGTGTATAAAGATAAATCTGCAACGAGAGGCGCACAGTCAGTACCCATAGGAATACCTACAACCTGCTTGTATAATTCCTCACCAATTATGAAATAAATATTGTCCTTGAGGAAGGACAAGGCATTACACAGGTCTCTACATGTCCATGATTTGTATGATTTGTAGTCTGTTGAGGAAAGAAACCCTTCGATTCAGATGTATATTCATGTATATAAGTTTTTTTTTCTCGATCAAAACACTATTTGATGGGATTAGATAATCAATCATTAAATTTGTCATGAGGATGTTTGTTGCACATATTAGAGAAGTCTTATGAAGAAATCGGATTGGCTTGGAAATTTCCAGATTTCATTTTGTCTATCACATCCCATGAATTCTTAATAGACCAAAATGAATTTATATCGTTCCTGTTTAGAACAGTTTCTCAATATCTAATTACTAGAGCTGCAACGATTCACCGCGGTGCACCGAGAATCGCGATTCTTAACTCTGACTCGAATCGCGAGTCGAAGTGGTCAGAAACGATTCGAGTCGAATAGTCTAAATAATGCAGAAAAACGTTCTAATTTCAACTTTAAAAGTATTCATATTTCGCACAAATCGCAGGATTCCCAATAAGAATAATTTAAGGTGATGATTTAGAATAACAAGTGAACCTTTTAAGTGCATTTACCTAGTAATTCGTAAGAAAATACAGGGTCAGAGGAAATTCGAAACGGCGACTTTTACCTCATTTCAACGAGCGCGCTAGTGCTACCCCAAATTGAAAATTGCCTATTTTAGAGTATTTTACCTATGCACTTCTTCTTGCAAATTGGCTAGTTATCATATATCTTTTGTACACAGTATTGAATTTATATCCCCAGAGGGCCGTTCTGTGGAAAGGGGTGGGGGGGGGGGGGGGGGGGGGGGTTGGCTTGAGTAATATTTCCACATGATACATAAACATATATATCATACAGTGCTTTCACATGATCTGGGTATTTTATGCATTTTCATACCCCCGCCATAAAATGGTGGGGGTATATAGTGATGCACATGGTTTTTTTTTTAGATTGAGATTTACTTTTTCAAATAAATTAAGGGAAAAAAATAAATATCCTTGGAGAATTATATTACAAAAACTCGAACCGAAAAAAACCGAATCGAGACATAAAAATCGAAATCGATCCGAATCGAGAAGTTCCCGACTCGTTGCAGCTCTACTAATTACGTGTTCTTTAATAGCAGTAAATTCTGACGTCAAATTTCTAGACAAAATAGTAGTGGAGTAGTTACTAGAATTGGCAATAAATCGAAATTTGTAATGAGACTTGTGCAGTTTTGGTATGCTATATAATGTTGGGAGATCCAATTTAGAAATAGAGATATTGAATGAAGACAGTTCACTGTTATGCTTGCTCAAAATGTTAGATACACTTTCATTGCTTTTGATATACGTCTTAGTAGAGTTGATATGTAGTAACCGCTTCAAATGATTATGGTGTTGTTGGCTGCTCTATCAGCTGACGGAAAGACATTTTTCTTCAAGTAAGTTACTTTACTTGGATTTGAAATATATTTCTGATTTGGAACGTGGATCTTGAGAAAGATGAGGGCTTTTGTGGAAGTTATCTATTCGAATATCCGTTATATCTAAAATTAGGCTTTTCCAGTCATTCAGAGCATGCGGTTCGACTCCTTCTGATTTACAATATCTTTTCGTATAATTATCTAAGGCTTCCGTAAGCACCTCACGGCAATTCTATACTTAGTTCCGTCTAAAGAATACCACGGATATGTGTCTTGGATAATTGATAAGTCAGTGATGAGAGTTTGTATTCGAAACACACATCTGGTGCATACTCAATTAGTTTAAAATTTTCTTCAAGAAAGCAAAGAGTTGGAAACTTCCGTGTCAGGAACCATTTTCCCCAGATAGACGTACATCTAAGGCATTTGTAAAATGCAACGTAACTACCTTTCACTGAAATATGGTAGGAACATAATTTTAAATGATATTTGAATAAATAAAAGTCGAACGTTTTCTCAGGAAAAAGTTTGTCTTTATCCTTCTCATCATCTTACGTTGAAGGTCATCTTAAAAATAATATAATATATATACACATGTATGTGACAGTGATTTTTTTTTTCATTTTCTATGTTTGTAGATTTTCATTAACATATAATGTACACACAACATATTAATTCAACCACTTCCATTCATAATACATCCCACATCTACATTGACTAAAAACAGAGCAATTTTTCATATGGTACAAGTAAAGCCCGTGAATATCTTTTTTTAAATAGGAAATTGAAATTCAATTTTTATCAACGGGATAATAAATAATAAATAATAATTAATAAACGGAATAATTATTAGAGATGCCGATGGTATGCTTATCTCAATTTATTGAAATTGGAGGTAACACACTATGCACTCAATGCGCGAAATGGAGACAATAATACATAAAATAAAAGTTTGATTATATATATATATATTTGCTTTGAAATTCCAAGAATTTCTTGCCCAACATGTACAATATTACTTACATAGTAAGTTAGTTACCTGATACGGAAAATACATGGTATGACGGCATAACGTGACAGAGATTTGTCCAATAAGATTGCGACAATTTTGTCTGAGGCTTGATAATATTTTATATCACTTTCCTGCAGATCGTTTTTAATATGATTGACGTATTTGTAGTCTCGACAAAAATGAGTTGGTAACGGTGACCTCAGTGCAAAAAAAAGCATCTGCCATACAGTATTTGATTTCAAATTTCCTTGTTTTCGCGGAAACAAATTACTACAAAAACGTTGGCCACAATCAGACAATTTGTGAGAGTACTAACTGGTCAAATTTCTTCCTGCTTCGCATCTGTTGACATTTAATCATAAAATTACGAAGTTACGACCGCTTCCTCAACATGTCAAATAGAACTCTGTTCTGATAAGAAACCGGCCTTAGAAGAATTTCTATGTTGAAAGGCAAGCCATTATTCTTTTCTCTTCCCTTTTCTAATCTCATCCGAATGTGCTTAACAGTTTCTACTGTTTAGATATCCCCCTTCTTTTTTATCAGTTTGTAATTTTATGATTCTGTACATGTATGCTAATTGTTTCTGTATTCTGATTTCTATTCCTCGTCAATAAATGTTAAAACAATTATGCGGGTAATAGAGGGAGATACACACGTACAAGATCGTCATAGTAAAAGGAACTCACTTCTTTAACTCATTTGTGTAACACTCATTTGTGTCACACATCTTTAATTCTTTAACTCATTTGTGTCACACTTATGCCCTTTGCCGTGTGGAGCTCGTAAAAAAGTTCCCCGCAAGGGGTTTGACAGTAAGTGTTTTGAATAAATGTCCCTGTCATTGTCGCCATAGCACTTTCTACATAGACATGACGTCACACAGTGCATGAATCTTATGTCTTGTTTTCATTTCATGCTTAAACATTAACGGCGGGTGCGGCTAGCCAACAGGGGATGCTTACTTCTCCCGGGCACCTGGTCAAACCTCTAGCTTGCTAGGGGTCCGTCGATGCCTAATTTTGTGCTCTAATGTGAGTGCCGTTGAGATTATCGTCAGGATCTTCTTTAACTCACTCAGAAGAATTAATCACATTCAAAAACATTTTAGCGAGAAAACTTAATAATCAAACAAAGATGACATACTAAATATGGGTACTTGGCCAATCTACAGTCTTGTACGAGCGCATTCTTAAGACTTGCACTCTGACTGACTGTGACGACGAGACTACATGACGGGCCCTGTCCAAACCTCTTTAGAGAAGACAGGGCCTCGACCACCTGTCCTCTCTGAATGTCAGTCGCACTCCTAGGGTGATAACATATATGAGCTCGCTAAAGCCGGCAGAGGACTGACTGTATTAGGCACGTCCTCTTTTTTTATCCATTTACATAATCATCTTTGTTGCTTGGACCCCTGTGTTTTGCGGTCTTGTTTGTGTGTGGTCATCTAACTGTGAGGAGGTTGTTTTACACCAAACTGTGCGTTCTTCGAGATCTCTTGCAAATCGGAATAGTGGGAGGGTTGTGCGCACGTAATTCAGGATAACCAAACCGTCTGCTATCAACGTGGCAGATGGCCGTCCTAAGTCGGCACCTGCTGCCTATTGGTCTTGTTGGTTTATGTGTGGTCTTTTATGTTTAATGTTTCTATGGGTTCTTTTTCTGTGGGTGTCTGTTCTGTGTTTTTTTTGCATCCATACACGCAACAGAGTACATTTCTTTGGGTATTACACAAATTGTCTTTTATGGTGATATGATAAACAAAATTAAAAGGATCAAAGATAGACAGCATAACCATCGGAAATGCGTCAGAATGCCTTTTGTGCTGTGGATATGATCATAATTTTACCAGACGAACACAATGCTTGGTACTTGACCAGCGCATTCTTGAGACGTGTAATCTAACTGACTGTGACGACGGGACTCCATGACGGGCCCTGTCCAATCCTCTTTAGAAAAGACAACGCCCCGACCACCTGTCCTCTCTAAATGTAAGTCGGACTCCTCGGGTGATAACATACATGAGCTCGTATCGGCAGAGCACGGATTGTATTACATAAAACCATCTTTTTAAAGTAGATTCAAATATTTCTTCCAGAGGGAAGGGATGATAACAAATAAAAACACAAACACTCAGATACACAAATTTTCGGCCCCTTGGCCTTTATCAAGTGTAAAAAAACGACGATCTATACAATTCTAAGTAAAATCCATCCTTGCTTCTCTGGCGTTCATTGCAAATGTTTATGTTAGTCTATGACGTCATAATATTCGCGGCACATGCATGCATTTCGCGTTACCCGCGAAAAGCTACAAAGTCTTTGTAATAATGAACGATCCGAGAGAAGATGGTTTTAAAGAACTAAATCATGATTTATACATATATATAACATTGAATTTAAAATATTACACATATATACATAACCTATTTAAACATATCCAATAATTGTAAGGTACAAGCGCATATATGATGACTGCAAGAATACCCAGACAGACCATGTCACAGACAAACAGACAACCGTTTAGTTGAAATTAAAGTAGGTCGAGATGATAGCAGAAAAGAAGGGGGACAAACATATACAAGACTAGTGATCCCTCATATTACGGACATGCTTAGTAAAGCCAATCAGATTTAGTTATATAATTAAAGAATTGTCATATTAAAAAAAAAATTTACACGCACACAGTGGCACCCGCCTTTCCCTGTGTGTACACCTTTTATTGTATATTTAAAAAAATGTTTGCATGTATTCAGAGGTTCGTTTTAATATTACAACCATTTGGTGTTCGTGTTTCAAGATTTTTTATCCAGTTTTCTTCAACAATTAGTCTGTAATTTTTATCCTCACGCGTAGTCCTAGACATCAAGGCCACTCGTAGATCACGCTCATCATGATCTTTGAAATGTCTCATTATCGGTTTATCTCGTTGGTACTTTATGTCACGTCTATGTTCCTCGGTCCTCTCCTTTAGTGTTCGTTCGGTTTCGCCTACATATACTGTCTTTTCACATTTATCACAAATTAACGCGTCATAGACTGACATAAACATTTGCAATGAACGCCAGAGAAGCAAGGATGGATTTTACTTAGAATTGTTATAGATCGTCGTTTTTTACACTTGATAAAGGCCAAGGGCCGAAAATTTGTGTATCTGAGTGTTTGTGTTTTCATCTTTTTATATTCATTTACATATTTATCTGTGTTTCTTGGGCCCTGCGTTTTGCATTCTTGTTTGTGTGTGGTCATCTAACAGTGAGGAAGTTCCTTTATATCACAACTGTGTTTGATGTTTACATATGTATGTCTCTTTATTGTTGTTTAGTATGCTCGTCTTTATGTTTTCGCATCGAGTGTTTTGGTGTTTTACTGTTGATGCTGCAGCAGGGTCTGGTTGGAGATTTCCTAAATAATGTCTGTTAATTGTACCATTGTATTTGTACAGAAAATGGTTTGTTAGTTTAAACAGTATTAATTTCAACACATGTAAACAAATGGTATTACATTAAGGGTAGTTTTGGAATCAAACAAAAAGCTTGAAACTTCAATAAATGTATAAATGATAATGATCTACATGCTAATGTTACTCGTTGGCCACTTTTTAAAAACTGTTAAGAATCTTTTCATATAAATATTTGTGAGATATAAAGCATCTTCTCTTCCATATCAGTGCATCTATGCTGTAGTTAAGAAAACATATCAACTTGAAAGTCATCTAAATATTTTAAGCTTGATCTGTAATCCCATATCATTGCATTTTGTCGAAATCTTCTATTTCTGGTGCATCCGTCTCTATCAACCAGCATGGTATCCATTGCTAGCTCCTCCGTGCATACAATCGTTAAATACTTTAAGGCAGTATGTAAAACAGCGAAGGTTTAATGAGTAGCAACGCACCTGTATACAGCGGTAGGCTTTGATTGTACATTTCCATGTTGGTTCTTTGTAAGGTGCTCTATTGACAATCATACTTCCAATTATGACAATGAAAGCCAGAAGAATAAAACATCGCATCATTTTGCTGAGGTATGAGAATGAAAGTAAGTGTTTTTATTATATTTTCCTGAAATGGTCGCCATAGTACTTTCTATATAGACAGAACCTCAGACAGTTCGGTGATTGCATTTTATATATTGCTTTTATTTTCGTGCAGGCATGAACATCGACGGCGGGTGCGGCTATCCAAACAGGGGATGCTTACTCCTCCCGGGCACCTGGTCCCACTTCTAGCTTGCTAGGGGTCCGTCGATGCTCAATTTGGTACACTATTGTGAGTGCTGTTGAGATCATCGTCAAGATCTTCTTTAACTCATTAAGATTAAGAAAAGTCTTTTAGATTCTACCTTCTGAATAAAAAACTATTGGGATTATTTGTAATGGTATAACAGTTACTTTTAATATGTTGAACGTGTACAACTTCAATAGCATAATTTAAGAACAGATAAATTAGCAGTATAGACCAGACATGCACGTTTCGGGTCCTTAACCCTCGTCAGTGATCCTCAATCTTAATAATGTTTTATGACCAAAGAGTATGACAATTATGATGTCCAAAAATGTACCGAAAGATGTAGCAGGATGCGGTGGGATATGATGCTACAGGACCCACGTTTTAGAAATGTCAAGAAATTTGATAACAGTAATTTTCGAATGTGTTCAAGGGACAGACGATTAACCGAAGTTGATCGAACTTGGCTACATGTGCCATCGGGGACTCTTGGTCATACATAGCAAAGAATGGTTTGTGAAGTTATACGTTCGTTCGTTGTTTTTCTTCATTTTTTTTAGAAGTGGGGTTAGCATTGTACATCTTAATGTTAGTTTGTTGTTGTTTATGTTCTGGATAAGGGGGTGTTGTTTTGTAAGATTTTGTGTTGTGATGTTTTATTATGATTTGAATTTAAGCTTAAAAGAAAAAAAAATAATGTTATATTCTTACCTGTTTAATATTTGATGATTTAAGAGCAGTTTTCTGAAGAGACCAAAAAAAAAAATTCAATGACACGTTGGTACGGCATCTAATAGATTCTGGCAATTTTGGGTTTGTTGTGGAAGTTCAATATGAAGTGCTAGGATGAAAATTAACTTTCGTTTGTAGAAAAAGAGTGCCGTTGCCGTGGTAACCATCTCTATAGTTTGAAGCATTTGGAAGTTTCATATGACAAAGCGTTTTTTTTTCAACCTTAGTTGCAATGGAAACTGGTACATTTTTTCAATGGCAATAATCTTGATTTTTTTCTTTCAATCCTCTTTGTAATGAATGTCTGAAATGATTTTCACACTTTATCGCTAAGTTTCTTGTATAAGTGGTCAAAGAGAGTGCCTAAATAGCTTTACAACCTTCAATGTTTTGCTTGGAGAGAACCTATTTTGCTTGTTATTGTATTTTTACGGTGTAAAATTTAAATAAAGGAGTTTTTTGGAGATTTCTTGCTATTTATCAAATATATATTGTAGCTGAACTAAAAGAAAATGTAAAACGTTGGCTGAGATCTTTTTGGCTGGAAACTATATAAAAAATGGTTACCATGGCAACACATAGAACACTGTTATCGCTATAATCGGTATGATATGAGTCTATTTCAAAATGTCCATTCATGATACTAAAACAATACCTCGTTCATATATATACTGGAAATAAATCAATGTAGAGATGACGTTGATACTTGTTCAAGGTCATGCGCTGTATTGTCAAGGTCACTGAATAGACCATTTCTCGATCTTGTTAGATAAGAAGGGAGGGGATCTCCAACAAGACCCTGTTGCAGCACCAAAAGCAAAACTAGAAAACATCCGATGCGAAAACACTAAAGACGAGCATACCAAGAGACGGAAAAGAGACACACGATATATGAACATGAAACACATGTTATATATACGTTGATACTTGTTCAAGGTAATGCGCTGTATTGTCAATGTCACTGAATAGACCATTTCCCGATCTTGTTAGACCCGGTTGCAGCACCAACAGCAAAACACTAAAACACCCGATGCGAAAACACTAAAGGTCAGTCTGAGGAAATCACACATGCTATAGTACAAGCTTTCAAAGATCCTGAAGTAACCGCTCAACTGATAGGTGCCCTTCGTGATGAAATTCGTAAAAGTTTTAGGGAGGAACTAAAGAATTTAAAATCTGAGATTGAACGAAAAGATGTCAAAATAAAATCCCTAGAGTCAAAAATTGATGGTTTAGAAGACCAAATAGAAGGACTTGAAATGTATGGGCGTAGAAATGGGGTGCGCATCTATGGTATCCCCGAGAGTAGAGGAGAGGACACGGACGCTATTGTGTTACAATTAGCTGATGATATTGGTGCTGGTATTCCCCCACACGCACTAGGAAGGAGCCATCGTGTTGGCCCAGCGGATACAAATCGTCCCCGACCCATAATAGCAAAGTTTGTTGGTCACAATTTCAAGGTGAAATTGTTGAAAAATAAGAAGAAGCTACGCGACAACAGTGGTAGGCAGAAAATCTTCATTAACGAGGATCTTACATCCAAAAGAGCTAAATGGGCAAAACGAGCTCGTGGTTGGAAAAAGGACGGCAAGTTGAAAGATACGTGGACACGAGACGGCGTTCTTTTTGTTAAGATGCCTAACGATGCAATTGAGCGGATAAACAGCGACCGAGAGCTGCAGCGGTTGGATAATAAAGTCAACCAAGTCCACGATGTACCGAGAGGATCGCCCCTTCAAGAGGACATGGCATACAACGCTTCAACTGACGATGACTCGGACGAGGAAGACTACTAAATCAGAGCCATGTGCGTTCCACGTGGTATTGTTTTGTTTACGTTTAGAAGCCACGCCCCCTTTCCTACAACATGGTGCTCGTGTTTATCATTACCTTGTTTTTTCTTACACACTGTATTATCTTTCAGAGTTTTTACATTTTGTGTATTGACTAATAAGATAAAGATTAATTCTAACTTACCTTATCGTATATAAACAATATTTCCACTTGAAATAAGACTATGCACAGAATATTTAGTTGTGTAAATCACTAAGCATGCGCAGCTACAATGCTTCATACGTTTCGTAGGTCGTTCTTCTCGTCATATAATGACCATATTCTTATCCATTTTTTCCATTTTCATTTTCTCCAAAAGTTTTAGTTTCATCTTTTTTGACCTTTTCATCTCTCACACTATGTACTTAAAATATGCAGAAGGCGAAAATGTTTTATTTCGATGTGTTCTTTCCAAATACATCTCCATTCACCTACCCACCCCACCCTCCCGCTCAAAACTAAAATATATTGCAAACCTGAAGATTCATAGAACTCTCTGAATATAGAGCGAGGGTGGGGAAATATCGCACACGGGCAACGATGCTCAGTATTAAATATTTACTAAATTACCATGAAGTATTATTTGCTGTCTTTATTTCTACCTACCGGGAAATGGGTGTTATACTATTTTTGACGTCTATGGTGTTAAAAGAGACCATAACTAAAGATTATTTTCAGCGGCTCAATCCAAATCGACACATACCTGCTGCTGAACGTTCAAATAAACCAGTAGTATACAACCATTTACACTTTTTATATTTAGATTATATATCTATTCTAATCCTTCTTTGCGGTGACATTGAACCTAATCCTGGGCCTTCAGATTTACGGGATATAACTATTTGTCATTTGAATTGTCAAAGTGTTACTAACAAACTAGACCTGATAGCCGCAGAACTTAACAAATTTGATATCATCACTTTGAGCGAAACATGGCTTGACAATTCTGTAGAAAATTCAGATATTATGATTCCAAACTATCAGCCACCAATACGAGTAGACCGAAATAGGCACGGGGGCGGTGTAGCCGTATATTTTGCTAAACATGTACCTTTTATTGAGAGAAAAGATCTCTTTATCAATAACCTTGAAGGAATATGGGCTGAAGTTGTTCTAAACAGCAAGAAGGTTTTAATAGGTACATTTTACTTGCATCCAAGATTTGAAAACTGGGATATTATGCGATTCTCGATAGATCAAGCAATACAGGTCTGTCCCAATATTATACTTGTCGGAGATTTTAATGAAAATATTTTAGACGAAACTAAATCACGCAATATAAGAGATATAACTAATACATTTAATCTTAACCAAGTCATAGAAAATCCTACCAGAATCACACAGACCTCATCCACTTTAATTGACCTTGCTTTCATTTCACAAAACTTAAGTTGTACACAAAAAGGAGTTTTAGACCCGTTCTGTAGTGACCATTGTCCAATATTTTTGTCAACAGACTTTCTGAGGATAAATAAACCATGTTATACTAGAAAAATTTGGTTGTATGACAGGGCCGACTATGATTTATATAGAGAAAAATTAGCGGACTGTGATTGGCGAATTGATGGATTAAGTATTGACGAAAGTGTCCAGTTATTTACAAGCAATATCTTGAATGCGGCAGAACATGCAATACCTAACAAAATTGTTACTATCAGACCTAAAGACCCCCAATGGATGCATAATGATATAAGGAAAGAGATAAGAATTAGAAATAGGCTCCATAAAATTGCTAAATCTTCAAATGATCGGTCCTCCTGGGAGGCTTTCAAATCCCAACGTAATAAAGTGAATAGTCTAGTTCGAACTTCTAAAATTAATTATTTCAAAAAACTAGCAACTTCTCTACAGCAGGGTAATTTGAATTTAAAACAATGGTGGACGGTCACTAAAGAATTTTTTAAACAAAACAAAGAAAGCGATATACCATTGATAGTTTATAACAATAAGTACTATAACACACCACAAGAGAAGTCTAATATTATAAATGATTATTTTTGTATGCAAAGTACCATAGATGATAGCAATGCTACTCTTCCTCAAATAGTCCCTCCAGTACATACTCTTGAATCTATTGTTATTTCACCGCAAGATGTTGAAGACGTCCTTAAGCTATTAGATACTAGCAAGGCTAGTGGCCCAGACCTTGTAAATCCTCGACTATTAAAGGAGGGTGCAGAATTTCTCTCAACCCAATTCTCCCTACTGTTTAACAAGTCCCTTGACCAGAGTAACTTTCCCTCAGACTGGAAATTGGCTAATATTATACCTGTGTATAAAAAAGGAGATAAAAGTGACGTTTCAAATTACAGACCAATATCCCTCCTCAGTTGTATAGGCAAAGCATTTGAAAAATGCGTTTTTAAATACTTTTATAATTTTCTTAGGGATAACAACATTATTAGTACAGTTCAATCTGGTTTTACCCCTGGTGATTCTTCTGTTTACCAATTGATTGACCTCTATGACACATTCTGTCGAGCCTTAGATGATGGGAAAGAGGTCAGAGTTGTCTTTTGCGACATCAGCAAGGCTTTCGACAGAGTGTGGCATAGAGGTCTCCTTTTTAAATTGGAGCAAGCTGGCATTTCTGGTCCTCTCTTGGGATGGTTCGAAAATTACCTTTCTAATAGATTTCAGAGAGTGGTTCTTGAGGGGTGTGTCTCGGAATTTCATAGGATAGCAGCCGGCGTGCCCCAGGGGTCCATACTTGGGCCCGTAATGTTCTTAATCTATATCGATGACATCATCAATGACGTAAATTCGTGTATTCGCCTTTTTGCCGATGACACTACTCTTTATTTAATTGTGGACAATCCAGGAGAATCTGCTGATCTGATAAACGCTGATTTAGATAAAATATATTCATGGTCCTCTACCTGGTTGGTCAATTTTAATCCTAATAAGACTGAAGAGCTTATTTTCTCCAGGAAAACTGATCCTCCTTATCACCCACCACTAACTATGAATAATACCCAGGTCCAATCCGTACACACCCACAAACATTTAGGTATTACTTTTAATAAAGCATGTACATGGAATGATCATATTGCAGATATAACATCCAAAGCTTGGAAGCGTGTTTATATTCTCCGTTCCCTCATGTTCAAATTAGATAGAAAAACTTTAGAAACAATATATTTTTCCTTCATTAGGCCCACCCTCGAGTATGCTGACGTAATATGGGACAATTGTAATGAAAATGATAAATACCAAATTGAAAAGATTCAAACAGAGGCTGCATTGATCGTCACCGGTGCGACTAGGTCTTGTTCTAGAAGGAAACTTATGGAAGATACGGGTTGGGTTAGCTTAGACATAACCACAGATTATTGACTTTCTATAAAATGTGTTATAAAGACGTTCCTACTTATTTAAAAGCCTTAGTCCCTCCCAGCGTTCATCAGGTCAGCCAGAGAAATCTTAGATCTAGTAATAACTTACAACCTCCAAGATGCAAAACAAACCTTTATCAAAAATCTTTTCTCATTCGGACGATAAATGACTGGAACGAACTACCCGAAAATATTAGAAACCTGGACTCAGTTAGAGACTTTGAAAAATACTTAAATAAAGATATAAAGAAAACCCCTCCCTATTACTATATCGGTGAACGAAAGTGCCAGATTTTACATTCTCGTTTAAGGTTAGGTTGCAGTTCTTTGAATAACGATCTGTTTTTAAATCATTTGCGGGACAATAACAACTGTATATGTGGAAGTCCAGAAACAGCAACACACTATTTTTTTGAATGCACTAATTATGACACTGTAAGGATATCAACATTAAACCAAATTCCACACCAAATTAATACTGATATACTTCTTTTCGGCTGCCCACTATACGACAGTGAAACTAATGGAGAAATATTTAGATCTGTTCACACATTTATAGTAAGAAGTAAACGTTTTGATTAATCTTGTTTTCGCTTCCTGCCTTCTATTTACCTTTGTTATTATCAATTTTTTAAGAAGATATACATAAGTATTTTCATGTACCCATATATTAATTAATCATGTATATTTTCGTGTTTGTCATATATAATATACATATGAGTATAATTTGCATATATATGTATATCTTCCTGATATTGCTTTCCTATTTAGTCATATCTTCTTTCTTTCTTTCTTTCTTTCTTTCTTTCTTTTTTTTTCTTTGCTCTTTCTTTCTTTGGACTTTATTACAAAAACCAGGTTTGATCAGTGTTACATTAATGCATATTTATGTCGTCTAAGTTTTCAAGAAAGCAATTTTACTTCAGGGAGAGAGTTTAATATAAGAGCTACTCTTGTTACTCAATCCCAAATTTACAGATTTGTACTTACATCATGTGTATTCTATTCTCAATAAATACTGTTTAAACCAAGCATACCAAGAGACTGAAAAGAGACACACGACATATAAACATGAAACACAAAAAACTACATATACACCAACTAGACCAATGGTTAACCGGTGTGGACTTTGGACGGCCATTTGCCACGCAAGTAGCAAATGGTTTGGTTATCCTGGATTACGTGCGCACAACCATCTTACTACTCCAATTACACAGAGGTCTCGAAGAACGTACAAGTGTGGTGGAAAACAACCTCCTCACTGTTAGATGACCACACACAAACAAGACCGCAAAACGCAGGAGCCAAACAACACAGATGAAAATGTAAATGGATATAAAAAGCTGGCATACGTAATACAGTCCGTACTCTGACGGCTGTAGCGAGCTCATGTATATAATCACCCGAGGAGTCTCATTCAGACATTCAGAGAGGAAAGGTCATCGGGGCCCGGTCGGGGATCTTAAGAAGTTTGGACAGGTCCCGTCATGGAGTCCCGTCGTCACAGTCAGTCAGAGTGCAAGTCTCAAGAATGCGCTAGTACAAGACTGTAGATGGGTCAATTACCAAGCATAGTGTCCGTCTGGTGATATTATGATCATATCCACGGTATAAAAGGTGTTTGGTGATTCTGACGCATTTTGGATGGTTATGCTGTCTACATTTGATAAAAGGTGTTTGATGATTCTGACGCATTTTCGATGGTTATGCTGTCTACCTGTGATCCACCATAACTGTGCGTTCTTGGATACCTCTGGGAAATCGTAATAGTTGGAGGGTTGTGCGCACGTAATCCAGGATAACCACACCATCTGCTACCTACGTGGCAGATGGCCGTCCTAAGTTGGCACCGGTTGCCCATTGGTCTCGTTGGTTAATGTGTGGTCTTTTATGTTTAATGTTTCTATGGTGTGAGTTTGTGTTCCTTGTCCATTTTGCGTCTCTTTCTGTGGGTGTCTGTTCTGTGTTTTTGTATTTTGTGTTTTGGTGTTTTGCTGTTGGTGCTGCAACCTAGTGTTGTTTGAGATCCCTCCTTTCTTCTTCTTTTGTTTACCATACCACCATAGACGACAGGTTGTGTAATACCCAAAGTAATGTACTCTGTTGCGTGTATAGATCCGAATTTTAAAAGCAGTTGACTGTGGTTTTTGTAAATTTTCCAGAAAGTCTTAACTAGTTTATGGAAGCGGACACCTTGACCTAAAAGTTTCTGGACTATTTGTAAATTTCACCCTTGGGAAATATTCTAGATCCTATTGTTTCTGTTGAAATGAACAAGAATTCGAAAAGGTAAAGATAAGAAAAAATATCATGAAAAGGGTATAGTCGTTTATGTACAAAACTCACCGATAAAAGAAAGATTCTGATTTTGTTTGATTTGACTTTTCTTACGCACGCTCGATATCACAGGGTTTATTGTGTTGCCTGCGAAGCGACACTTTGGGATCTTTTTGTCCGGTGTCCGCCTGTTTGTCACACTTGGATGTCACATTCTATATGACAGTGATTCCTAAGTGTCGCTGTTTGGAATGGTTTCTTAGTGCAGTAGTTACATGTACGTGCGATATGTACCAAACGAAAAAAAAAAAAGAAGAAGAAGGAAGAGAGCAATGAAATTGCTAGTAAGGAGACCGGTACAACTGGAAGGATCTTAACAGCCCTCCCCCTCCTCCCAAAATTTTGACACGTTTAGACAGATTGAAATTTCTGATATTGTATATAGAACAAATAGAAAAAGCAAAAAATATATCAAGTAAAATGAGAAGTGAAGTGTCTATGTACAAACGTGTGATTAGTACATGACTTGACTACAAAATGTTGACATAGAACATGCAAATCTTATGTATTTATAATTAAAAACATTACATTTGATTAATGTTCAAAATTGTTTTAAAAGTTGTCTATTATTCGTAAGTTTCGTTTTGAAACAAATTGAAATTGATGGAAAAATATAAATATAGGCGAATATATCTGTTGATATAATTATTCTTAAGTGTTATTTTGATAGAATACTTGTAAGTGTAAGGATAATGGCGAGAATAATCCCTTTTCACCGGAAAATTCATAGTTACTTAGGAACACAGTATTCCGGCGAATCGTCACTGTTGAATTTGAAAATCAGCAATTTTGTGTTGTTCAACATTTATTATGCGATATAACATTTCCTAATCTTGATGATATTGCCAAGTACGGGTATCAAAAACTAAATTGATCAACGTATTACATGTATAACCAGAGGGTATGATGCGAGATTCAAGTACAATGTATAGATCTACATCAGAGTATTCAATTTCTGGTATTCGTGAAATAAACATGCATACAAGGTCATTGTATAACAACAAAAATATATGTATTCATTTGATGCATACACATATTTGTACCGGATACACACACTTAAATATGACGTCGTCGTACCACAACTTGGACGTCGTCAGATTCTTAGCTAAAACGTCGCGTAACGTCATGCCAAAATTTTCAACGAAGATTTATGACATTTATTCATGCCATATACATACATATCATATATCATTATGTTCAGAATGAAATCTACTATTGTAACTCGTTGAAAAGTAAATTTGCCACATTCTTCACTTATTAATAGGGTGTTTTCGCTTGACGGCCGTCATATGTTAAACGTATACAACTTCAATACCATAATTTAAGAACAGGTAAATTAGCAGTATGGACCAGACACGCACGTTTCTGGTACTTAACCCTTGTCAGTGATCCTCAATCTAGATAATGTATTATGACCAAAGAGCATAAAAATTGTGATATCCAAAAATGTACGAAAAGATGTAGCAGGATGGGCTGGGACATGATGCTACAGGACCCACGTTTTAGAAATGTCAAGAAATTTGCTAACAGAAATTTTCGAATGTATTGAAGAGACAGACGATCAACCGAAGTTGATCGAACTTGACTCCATGTGCCCTCGGGGACTCTTGGTCATAACAAAGAATGGTTTGTGAAGTTATACGTGCGTTCGTTGTTTTTCGTCATTTTCTTAGAAGTGGGGTTAGCAAAGTACATCTTAATGTTATCTATAAGTTTGTTGTTGTTGATTTTCTGGATAAGGGGGTGTTGGTTGGTAAGTTTTTGTGATGTGATTTTTTTTATTATGATTTGAATTTAAGCTTAAAAGAAATAAATAATGTTATATTCTTACCTGTTTAATATTTGATGATTTAAGAGCAGTTTGCTGTAGAGACCAAAAAAATTCAAAGACACGTTGGTACGGCATCTAATAGATTCTGGCAATTTTTGGTTTGGTGTGGAAGTTCAATATGAAGTGCTAGGATTAAAATTAACTTTCGTTTGTAGAAAAAGAGTGCCGTTGCCATGGTAACCATCTCTATAGTTTGAGGCATTTGGAAATTTCATATGACAAAGCGTTTTTTTAACCTTAGATGCAATGGAAACTGGTACATTTTTCAATGGTAATAATCTTGATTTTTTTTTCTTTCAATCCTCTTTGTTATGAATGTCTGAAATGATTTTCACAATTTTTTCGCTATGTTTCTTCTATAAGTGGTCAAAGAGAGTGTCTAAATAGGGTTTAAAACCTTCAATGTTTTGCTTGGAGAGAACCTATTTTGCTTGTTATTGTATTTTTACGGTGTAAAATTTGAACAAAGGAGTTTTTTTAGATTTCTTGCTATATATCCAATATATATTGTAGCTGAACTAAAGAAAATGTAAAACGTTGGCTGAGATCTTTTATCTTTTTGGCTGGAAACTGTATAAAAAATGGTTACCATGGCAACACATAGAACACTGTTATCGCTATAATGGGTATGATATGCGTCTACTTTAAAATGTCCATTGATAATATTAAAACAAAACCTCGTTCATATATATACTGGAGATAAATCAATGTAGAGATGACGTTGATACTTGTTCAATGTCATGCGCTGTATTGTCAAGGTCACTGAATAGACCATTTCCCGATCTTGTTAGATTAGAAGGGAGGGGATCTCCATCAAGACCCTGTTGCAGCACCAAAAGCAAAACACGAAAACACCCGATGCGAAAACACTTAAGACCAGCATACCAAGAGACGGAAAAGAGACATATGACATGAAACACAAAAAACTACACATAAACCAACTAGACCATTGGTTAACCGATGCCGACTTTGGACGGCCATTTGCCACGCAAGTAGCAAATGGTGTGGTTATCCTGGATTACGTGCGCACAACCATCTTACTACTCCAATTACACAGAGGTCTCGAAGAACGTACAAGTGTGGTGTAACACAACCTAATCACTGTTAGATGACCACACACAAACAAGACCGCAATACGCAGGGGCCAAACAACACAGATGAAAATGTAAATGAATATAAAAAGAGGGCGTACGTATTACAGTCCGTACTCTGCCGGCTGTAGCGAGCTCATGTATATAATCACCCGAGGAGTCTCATTCAGACATTCAGAGAGGACAGGTGGTCGGGGCCCTGTCTTCTCTTAAGACGTTTGGACAGGGCCTGTCATGGAGTCCCGTCATCACAGTCAGTCAGAGTGCAAGTCTCAGGAATGCGCTGGTACAAGACTGTAGATGGGTCAACTACCAAGCCTAGTGTCCGTCTGGTGATATTAGGATCATATCCACGGTATAAAAGGTGTTTGGTGATTCTGACGCATTTTGGATGGCTATGCTGTCTACTTTTGATAAAAGGTGTTTGATGATTCTGACGCATTTTGGATGGTTATGCTGTCTTCCTTTCATCCACCATAATTGTGCGTTCTTGGAGACCGCTTGGAAATCGGAATAGTTGGAGGGTTGTGCGCACGTAATCCAGGATAACCAAACCATCTGCTACTTACGTGGTCTCGTTGGTTAATGTGTGGTCTTTTATGTTTTATGTTTCTATGGTGTGAGTTGGTGTTCCTTGTCCCTTTTGCGTCTCTTTCTGTGGGTGTCTGTTCTGTGTTTTTTGTATTTGGTGTTTTGGGATTTTGCTGTGGTTGCTGCAACCTAGTGTTGTTTGAGATCCCTCCTTTCTTCTGCTTTCGTTTATCATACCACAATAGAAGAAAGGTTGTGTAATACCCAAAGTAATGTACTCTGTTGCGTGTATGGATCCGATTTTTAAAAGTATTTGACTGTGATTTTTGTAAAATTTACAGAAAGTCTTAACTAGTTTATGGAAGCGGACACCTTTGGTATAAAAGTTTCTTGTTAATTTGTAAATTTCTTCTGTGAAAATCAAAAATATCAGTACATGTTCTAGCGGACCGGATGAGCTGCGATATGTAAATGCCGTATAACGGTAGCCTCGGAATATCATCTTCAAGCCAGGGGAAATTTACTATGCTGAATCCCGAATCATCTCTTTTGTCATATACACTTGTATGAATCTTTCCGTTTACAATTTTGATATTAAGGTCCAAAAATGTTAATCCTTGTGGATAAAATTCCTTCTTATATGATTCAAAAGCTGGATTATCAATAGTTAGAATATCATCCAGATACCTAGAAGTATTATTGAAACATTTAAAATCGTCAAATTTTCTTTGCTTTTGAAGATTTTGGAAAGTACAAATGTCTGAGTCAACATCATTTGGTGTTTTTTTTTACATTATGACGTCACTGTTAAAAGATGCAATTCCTTTGCGACGTAACAATGAAAATGTGCGCCATTATAAATTTTGGGGAGTGGCCTATTTTAATTGAGCAGATTTGACCAAAATTGTGATTTTTAGTAGAAAAAAAAAGAATGAATATTAGCTAGAGCCATTTGTCTCATCTAAAACGGCTATATACAAACAGATAATGGATATGATAATTATTTCTTATGATAACTAAAATAGTTCAACTATTTGGCCTTCTAAAATTGAGGTGTGGATATCAACAAAAGAAAGCATGAACAAATCTTGGGTTTTTTTTTTAACAAAAAGATTATACTGGAATATGAAGTGTCATTGAAATCAGAGATTTTCTTTTTAAAATCCGTCATCTATGAACTTGACAATTTTCATGGTTATAAAAGTAAACGAAAGAGTACACATGTTCACATGTATATTTTGACGGCCATAAGTAGTACATTTTAGGAGTAGATTTTAAACGTCTTCAAATTCAATAGCATTATTTAGGAACAGATGAATTTTCAGCATGGACCAGACATGCTCGTTTCGTGTACATAACTCTCGTCAGTGATCCTCAATCTAAACAATGTAGTATTGCCAAAAAGGTATGATAATCAAGATTTAACACTGGCATATCAGCGGTTTTTGACGTCAAAATTTAGATGAAAAGCTCATTGATCACATCTTCAATTTTCTTTCATTATATTTTTAAGGGACATTACTTTTTATAAAAACCCATCAGAGGTCTCATGGAGGTCTGCATTTAGTTATAATCGATAATGAAAACGGTAAAAATCACATAAAAATGACTCCTAAGTTTACCTTAAATGTCTTTAAAAGAGGCATGAAAATGCCATGGCTACTGGAACTCACATTGATCGAAAATCTTAGTTTTTTTTCAATCAGGACATAATATATATCCAATATGCATGAAATCATGAAATTCCATGGGATTCCGTGGCGCCAGAATGTTGGTGGTAAAAGAGAATGGGTCTAAAATTTAAAATATCAACGAAATTTAAGGATGTTGAGATCTTATTCCCATACCTCCTTTAATGCTATTTTGGTAATATATTCAATTAAGCTATGCTACTGGATCGACCCTACACACAATTTGGAGACAAGCACTCTCTGACAGAGGGTGCCACTGAAATACATTTCTTTGTTTTAGAAAATCACCGGCATTTAAAGACTGGGTTTCTCAACCGGGTGGTCATTAATATGCATACCTGAGTAAAGTAGGCTTGGTAGGTGTGAAATAAGATAATATCGGCGACAATTCAAGTGATGTTCCCAGAGTCACAAGCTATGTGCGCCATCATTTTATGACATACCAACAGGTAAACTTGATTATGCTAAATTAAATGATATACCCCTATCATACGTTAGAATGTTAAACCTAAGTTATCAATGACCTACTATCATTTAAAACTGAGAAGGGGTATATGGGATTAGACTGGTTAATCAAATCGCAATCAGAGATGAACTTTTATCAGTCTTCTTGTGTATTCCCCACCCGGCCTTTAATAAGTACCAACGATGATGTTTTACCAGCCCAAACACGAGTCTGGTACATAAAAAATGGTTTGAATTATTAAAGAGTTGGAACACTTTCCGCATTACAAATGTATTTTAAATGAAATTAATTTTATGTGCAAAGTATATCATGTGAATGTTTTATGTTTAAAGATTCTAACTGAATATTAAACTGGAAGTTGAAAATTCATATATCATATTGGGATACTTCCAAGGGACAGATATTCTTACTGTTATATGAAATAAAGTATATAAAGAATTCCTAAAAATAGGAAATATATAGGCTCTATAGTCGATTACATAGGAAATAATTGCCTGGTACTGAATGATTTAACTTTGATTTCCTTTTATGTACTATCTAAATTCATTCCTTTTTTCATGAAAATGCCCAACACGAGGAGGAAATATAAATAATGAAAGGACGGAAGACATACAGTATTCATAAACTTTCATCGAAACAAAGTACAACACACTTTTAAAGTGATTATGGCCAAATGGTTTAGGAAGGGAAACTAATTTGCACAATTAACCTTTGTACTACTTCAGATCTTTTATCAAAAGTATAAAGGCCGATAATGGTTTTTAGATTAATGAAAATCTCTTTATTTGGCTCTGCAAAAATTGAGCAAGATAAAGGAGTGTGACTTAGGTAGTAAAATACGTGGCCCTCTTAAATCGACGTCTTTGAAATTAAATTTAGAAAAAGTCAAAAATCTATATTTTGAGAAATCTAGTTACAAAAACTACTCCTCGATATGCACGACATTTGTAATTTTGGATAAATATCATGAGAACCGGTGATTTTGTCAATTTTTGACGAAAAATAGCACAAATCTTGATTGTTCTCTTTGAGATAACATCGAGCGGGATCGTGAACAACTTTTTACTTTTGCATGAACTTAGAGAAGTACAAAAGTAATAACGCATCAAAATAAAAAAGCTGTTCAGAAGTTCGCCCGATACTAACTAATAGTACTACTTTGAACCATAAATGAGTTAAAGAAGATCCTGACGATAATCTCAACAGCACTCACAATAGAGCACAGAATTAAACATCGACGGAACCCTAGCAAGCTAAAGGTTGGACCAGATGCCCGGGAGGAGTAAGCATCCCCTGTTGGCTAGGCGAACCCGTCGTCGATGTTTAAGCATGAAAACGAAAATACATAAAATCAATGCACTGTCTGCCGTTTTGTCTGTATAGAAAGATATTTTACAATAAAAATAATCAAGACATTGGCTTTCTTAAAACGAGAGATTGTATTAATCGGGATCAATATGCAGCGTATATTATTCACAAACAAGACAGCAAAACAAACGCACAGATAAATGGACATTAAATGCATAAAGGCGTACAAAATCAGTCTGCGCGGTATTCAATGTCAAGTTCAACATATAAACATTTTTGTTAGTATTGCTTAGAAAAGTGATGGATATACAGTAATATGATAATAAAGTTTGTAAACGTCGATAAACTGGTAAAATATATAATATATTATGTAGCTGGCGCTGTAAAATTAATTTTATTTGTCGTTGAAATATTTTCTTATGATATTTTGTAATAGCAGATTATATACAAAATTATGTTTGACAGGCCTTCCGGTGAAAGGAATTACATTTGTCAATACCGAAGATGGCAAATACTTCTAACCAAGACTATACGAATGTTCTCGCGCACTCTTTGATTGTTCTCCATTGTTATGACGTCATCAATTTACTTGGGCAGAAAAGGTGCCAAAGTTTTGAACAATGGTTTAGGTGGGTGACTAAATGAAAAATAAGACCGGACACGTTGCACGCGCTGTATTTGCGATCTTGCGTATTATAGTGTACTATGGTGGCATACTTCTGCCCCCTACATGCGAGATATTTTCTGTAGATTATATCGTCATGCGACTTAAAAGCTATTCTCTGTAAGCATTTGCACTTTTATGAAGGACGCATGGCACGGCATGTCTCAGATTTTGATGAAATTAATACATAAGGTTGGGTTTGACCCAACATTAATATAAAATTGTTTTAAAATTTCTTTCTATCACATTCCGTTGCTATGGAAACGGATTGTAAACATCTTGGGGTGTTCTTAAGGTCTCATACATCATTTAGCATAATCTGAAACAAGGCCGATTAAATATCAGTACCCGATCATTGCTCTTTCAAGTTAAGTAATGATAATGTTTGGTTTATGGTCATATCTATATGTTTCCATAGCAACATCACAGGTACCTTATCAAAATAGTGATTTTGGCATTTTTCAAAATTCAATGATAAATTATAAGGCCGGGATAGCGCAGTGGCAGCGCGCTCGCTTCTCACCTCTAAGGTCCCGAGTTCGAATCCCAGATTCGGCGAAGGGTCTTATGTCGGAGGTTAAGTGGTTCACCACCCAAGCCTCAGTAGGAGGTTTTTCTCCGGGTACTCCGGTTTCCTCCTGCTCCTTAGCCCCCCTGACAACAACATCTGAGCAAACGTGAGACATTAATATAAGTAGTGTAACTTGTTTGTTAAACGTTGCAAAATAAATGAAGTTTAGATTTAAATTATTTACATTTTTGAGTTTATATGCCTATAAAACATCGGCATGCACATTGGAACAAAGCGTTCGTTGCTATGACAACATGGACTCAAGTCGCAAAAAATAAAGCAATTTTAAACAATATTTAGAGTGCTATTTTTACAAGATCATTGGATTTTGATACAAAGTGATGATAATTTATTAATGTATTCAAGTAGATGTTTCATTGCATGATAAAAGATAAAAAAATCAGGAAATACCCTTTGCTATATGGGAATTGTTGTGTTTTATTTACACATAAGCCCACATTGAGTCTTTTGATACGGGTATCCAAGGTTACGTAATCTTATGTTTTTAATCTAAAAATAAAGTTTAGACTTTGCTTTATCATATATGTAAAATTGGTATGTAAGCCTGTTTTGTTTTTGGGGATAAAGGCTTCGAAAAACAGAAAAAAATGCTTATTTTTAGATTGTATACCCAAATTACTATAGCAACCATTATTTATTTGAAAGTTTGTCTTTCATTTTTATAAAGGCTTGCTTGTTCTTTATTGATATTGAATTTGAATTTCCTGGGATTAAAGTTACTGTTTTATAAAATAATTTTAAAAAATGGTTGCCATGGTAACATATGTTCCCAATAACTTTTTCACGGTTTTGAAAGAGCTCTTTGTGTTGAATATATTCCATCAATTTTGAGCTGTGCATCATGAATCAAACATTTTAAGAATAACTATGAATTTGCAATATTAGTAAAATTATAGGCCTTTTACCGTTACCAAAGTAACTTATGTAAATAGGAACAATTGGGATATCTTGAATTTCCTCATTTTATAAAATGAATTCCATATACCCATCAAGAGAGAAGAACAATTGGAAAATACAAACAGTAGTTTGAAATCAATATATCAAAATTAGCTAATTATGTTGTCATAGTAACCAGCCATTTTGACGAGCTCAAATTGCGCGTAACCGATGACAAGCTGACTAGAAAGTACATGACTTCAAATTCATATCACCATTTAAGAACAGATAAATTTGCAGCATAGGCCAGAGATGCACGTTTCCGGTATTTAACCCTCGTCAGTGATCCTCAATCTAAACAATAAAATATGGACAAAGAGTGATTTATATTTACAGTAGAACAAGCTGATCTTATAGCAACTTATGAATATTCAAGATGAAAAAAAAATCAAGATCTGGAATAAAATCTTGACAAGCGATAACCAGTTCCAGGGCTTTTAAATATGTACATCAGAATATATGAATACGATTTTTGTTCAACTTGTATTGCGTCGCCGTATGGATCTAAAACTCTATATTTTATCTATATAAGTACCAAGAGGATAATATATAACATCAGCATTCCAGACCAAAAGAGAAGTTGTACTGTACTGGTATCCATGGTCTCATTGCTCCATGTGACTTCATGGTCCCATGTGACTTCATGGCCCCATGTGACTTCATGGCCCCATCCTGTAAAAAAGAACATGTATGTCCTCAAGGATTATGTAAAAATGATTTATTTGATAGCGTTCAATGCATGCCATAAAGTCTTTAAAATATATGTTAATAATTTAATCTTACTCATATCAAGGATTTTTATTGGTCGTTGGAAGCATATTTTTCCTCCATAAATTGGTATGCTTAATTGGACACGCCAAACTCCGGAAATGCTTGCCGTTACTACTTTCGAACTGAAAATATCATCGTGCAGTTGCACTAATTTCTAGTACAAACTGACGTTAACGTGACGTAAATCCCCTCGTGACGTCAATATCTTCGCGCGAAATGACGGTCAAATACAAAACAAAATAGCGACATGTTTCCGTTGTTATACTGTGTATAACCCATATTTTTCTTTTTATGTAGAAGCCATCCCTCATTTTGGAGGGTCTGCGAGTATGACAGTTGGATATAGAAATGGGACTAAGGTAGGAATATTTCCCTCTTTAAATCGTCAGTTTCCTGACCAGCACACTTCCGTAGGCTGTTGCTAAATACATTCCTGCGCTTTTGTTGTTACAGTTTTTCTTGTAGTTTAAAGTTGTTCATTAAATATGAACAGAAGTTAATCGTTTTTCTACTTTTTATTACATGATAAGAATTAACTTTATCAATTTTACAATTTATTATTATTTGTGGATTATAAAGTGTGCATCGCCTCAAACCATATTATATATCAATAAATTGCAAAATTGTTGAAGTAAATTCATCCTTAAATATCTTAAAATTTAAAGGAAAATACAATCAAGTAACTACAATCCTTCATGGGACAACTGTTTATAATAGTAATTCTTACTTGATACATTCTGTGACACACATTCATTTTTTCCGGAGCAACACAAGTATTCTCCTTCCTGTTCCTTTTTGCATACATTAACATCCAGATTTACAGTTGAAAGATTTCTGTTTTTAAACATCTGTAAAGATTTTTTTTATAAAAATTGTTCAAATAAACAAAGCGATCAAACATCTGGTTTTCCTTTGCTGCACTTTGTTGGCCATTTGGCATACTTCAGCAGATATAATTTGTTTTAAAATTTGTAGAAAGTATTTGTCGTCAGAATGCTTTCACCAAAATTATGTCCGGTGAAAAAGTCAGAAATGTAATAGGCTCTCAATTAAGGAATGACGTCTTATGTATTGGTTCTTAATAAAAGCATATCAAGTCCGCCGACGGAGGCCAAAAGAAAATGTAAGATAAAAAAAAATCTAAAATCGTATCAACGTAATTTGTAATGGAAAATAACAAATTGTCATCCTATAGAGAATAGGTGTCTTCATTTTTGTTTTGTTAAGGTATGCAACACCCAGCAAGTGCATTTATAGTAGATGTAATGCGCGTTAGGGCATTTCATACGATAAATGAACTTACTGTGTGGTGCATATCCGTAACAAAACACAAATTATGACATTTATTCAATATATATTTACATCATAGTTGTCTGTTTCATTCTTGTTTTCTGAAATTGCTTTTTCTAGATAAAAGGGTGACGTTAAAATTAATATTATCGCGGGTTCAGTTTGCAGGTTAGAACATCCGTCGCGGCATGTTTTTTTAGATCTTGCATTGTGACGTCACAAGTGTTACGAGTGTTAATAAACGAATTGCAGCACATTCCTTTCAATAGTAACATCTCAGGGAATTACATAGGCTGTACATGTATATCATTATGGCATCTTAGAAGTACGACAATTAAACATACGAATTTGTGTTCTTTCAGCTTATTGAGCTTTTAAAGACTTTGAAAATCGTGGACACGCAATCCCAGTAGCCCCATATTTGCGAATTCTGTATTTATTAATGCCCTGTTCTATTTGACGAAATAAAGATCTTACCAAATATCCTCCGACAGATGTCAAGCAGGATTTTGTCACACACTTCGTCCTGAGATTCAAGATTGTGTCTCCGAAACACGGTTCTGTATATCATAAAAGTTTCATTTCAAAGATGAAGAGAATGAAACTTTTTTTTCAAATTTTATTGCTAAAATATGGAATTGCAGCATATGAGATTTAGAGTGTTAAAGCCGAATTTCTCATAAGAAAGGACAATCAAACAAATCAAAATAACAGACAGTATTCTCATCCGATGATCATTATCTGAAAAAGAATTGCGTACAAAAGAAAGCTGATGTGATATTAAAAGCTGCATGCAGCGATATCACTGAGGTTTTTTTTTACAAAGACCCGTGTCTCCATTTTATACAATGTTGAACTATACTTTAACACCTCAATTTTTAATAGTGCATTTGAGTTTCTTGCGTTCCTATGACGATGTATTGATGATAAAATAACATATACCATCATACCCATCATAACCTTGCTATTATTGATTTCAATTAATCCTTGTTACATGTAAAACTAAAGGTCTCTCTTCGTTTTTCATAAAGTTTAATTAATAATTTGATTCTATTATGGATAGACCCCCTCTGAGGGCATCTTATTTCTTTTGAAACTTATTGGGAATTAAATATCTTCTTGATCAAAAGGAATATCTTGTAAACTAAATTTGAAAACATGTAAAATGTTTGTTTCAAAACAACTTTTAGTATGTTGTGTGAAATGTTTAATTATTTATAATATAAAATAAGTGTTCTTAAAAATAAAATATCTGTTCATAAAATATAAGTATTTGTTCCTAAAAACTACAATTTTTTTATTCAATACTTTTATTCAATTTGTTAAAAAAACATAAGATTTATTCATAAGTTCGTAAAACGTAATTATTTGTTCGTAGAACCTAAGTGTTTGTTCGTAAAACGTAAATATTTTATCACAGTAAACATAAATATTTATTCATAAACTTAGATATAATTATGTTCATAAAGCAAACATATTCATTCATTTGTTCAGGAAGCCTTAATATCTGTTCACAGATTTATAAAACAAATTTATTGATTCAAAACTTTTATGCAATAATTTGCCCAATTTGCGTTTATCCAATGAAATCCATCGTAACATAAGTCATAGAGCCATCCCAAAACGCAGATTATTGAATTAATATTTCGCTAAATCTTTTTCAATAAATATTTTTAACGATTTGCAATATCGAACAATTATAATTCATATCGACAATAAAAATAAAGATGTGAATAAATAGTGATATTCTATGAACATCTATTTAGGTGTTATGAACAAATGTATTTACGATAATGAATAAATATTTTTGTTCTATGAATAAATATTTTTGTCCTATGAATAAATATTTTAGTTTTATGAACAAATATTTACGTTTTACGAACAAATATTTATGTTTTCAAAACAAATTATTGATGGTTTACGAACACATATCCTTGTTTGATGAACATTTATTCACCTTTTTGAATAAAAATTCAGTTTTTATGAATATAAATTGTATCTTATGAACAAGTATTTGTATTTTATGAACCAAATAAATATTTTCATTTTTGAGAGCAATTACTTTGATTTATGAATAATGCGAAGTATGAAATTCAATTACCTTTAACTTGCAGATACGCAGTGTAAAGAGGTTGAGATTCATTTGGTTCCATGTAAATCATATACAGACCGCTTTGATCAACCATCAAGTTCTCTATCAAAATGGCGTTAGTATTTGTTGCAGATTGAATGTTTCTACCACTTTGTTTAAAATAAGATTCATTTCCACTAAAGGTACTGCAAGTGATAATCCGAGAACGATATGACACATATGGATAATAACCATGTACTCTTTCGAAAAATTTAACAGTTCCTCTGAAAGATGTCATCAATTCAGGTCGTTCAAAAGGGATAATTCCTGCTGATCTTACGCATGCCTCTATGTGGTATTTTGGATCTGAAATACAAATAATGCTCTTGATCCAAGCAAAACATTAAATGTCAATTCTCTGTAAGGACCAAAATATTTTGGAAATAGTGTGTCACGGATTTTTATGATTTTCTCTATAAATGGTATGTATAATGCCCTGAATACAAAAATAACATTTTTTTGAGAATAAATATCTCGGTTGCCATGGAAACAAGGTCTGTCTATTATAGCACAATATAACTGGACAAATAAGTCATCCTTGGTTATTATGTTGCCATGGAAACCATTGACAGAGTTTATTGGTATTTATAACCTATAATCTTTAAAACCTCTGTTTTTAGAAAAATTAACAATTTTTAAAAATTTCTTTCAATTAGCCGAATCCTATCAAATCAAAATCATTCAAAAATTTCAATAAAATAAGGTCAAAATTAAGGCCTACTTTTGTCCAATTTTTAAACATTTTTAAGCAAAAATAACACAAAATGTCTGGCTGATAATACCATCACTGTTGTCAGAACAAAATAGATTTCATGTTACGAATATAATCACTGAAAAAATAAGTGGGACCATGTTCTGCTTTCCTACATTTCGAGGTCAAAAACGGTTGCCATGGCAATATTCATTTGACACATGATGAATATATCTTTTCAAATTGTGTTTTAGCATGGTTTAAATTAGTTTTATTGCTTAAGCTTTATGTAGGGACAACAGAAGAAATTATTCTTTCTCTGAGCATTTCCAAAATTTGTCAAGGTTATTGACTCTTAGTTCGTTCAAGGTCAATTCAAAATATAGGTTCCAATTTCAATGAAATTTGCATTTTTGTTGTTATTTATTGTTACTAAATTTAGGTTTGACTGTCATATATTTGTATCAAAAATACTTCTTTCTAAAATTAGGACCGATAGATGGAAAAACATTACAATTTTAAGTTCAGAACATTTCTCCTAAAAAAATAAGCCCCAGACAAAAATCATGATAATCTCACATTTATTTATATGAATGGATGTAATACTAGATACAAATCAAGGATGTCATTGATTTAGAGATTTTTGCAACTTTGGTCAATAAATAAGGGATATATCCAAAATCACTATGTTTGTGTTTGTTTTACTCAATACCACATGATATTTGAGTAACTGCCCCTCATATGTTTGAAAAGTCACAGAATTTTGCCAAATTTTGTGAATTGTATTCAAGATGACCTTGACATTGGGTGCTGTGACCTTGAAAATTTTTAAGGTGAATTTTTTTTAATCCAAAATGCTCTTTTATATGCACTGATGGAAAAGTGCTTAAAAATATATAACGGACAGCTAAAAATTTACCAGTAAAGTATTCTACGTGTAATAGCACTGAATAGAATATCACCATGGTAACCACTTTTTATACCCTTTTGAATAAAATTGTGAAGAGGTCCCACTGAAATTTTAACATTTTTTTTAAAAATCGAGGATTAAACTTTAAAAATCATTGGCTGTAGAAATCAAGTAAGCCTGACATTTAAGATAATTTGCCATTAAAATTGAGCAAAATCGTTAAATTAGGAGCTTTTTCTGTCTTAAAAAAGGGCCTCTTCAAAACAGGTTTTTGCCTACATTTTGAGCATGTTGAAATTTTTGAGCATATATATATATATAAAGAAAAAAAAATAGCGGACAGAAACATATTTCTTGTTTAGTTTTTATACTATGAAAGATATAAAGTGAAAAATTAAGGAAATTTCAGTTGACTATAATGGCTGTTACCATGGAAACAAGCCTTGCGAAAATGCCATGTTACAAGTACATGTATTCTACAGATGCGTAAAATTTCAAACATGGTTTCCATGGAAACGGAAACTTAATTTGTAAAAAAGGAAGTTTATTTTTGTCACAGTGCATCATATACACCTTCTATACCAAAAATCTCAAAAATTGGAGACATGCTATTTCCATGTGCTATTAATTTTTTTTTGTCCTTACAGAGAATTGCTATTAAAACAAGGCATGGTCCATTTGATATTCTGGGGAGGGGGGGGGGGGCTTGGGTTTTTTGTCGGAGCAAGATTATTTTTTTCACCCCGGACCAGTGCAAAATTATTTTTTTCTCGCAAAGTTGGAGCAAGGAAATTTTTTTATAATAATTGATGTGAATATTAGAAATGTTTTTTTTTAATAGGAATTCTTTATTTATACTCAAATTACTCCAAACATTATTTTTATGAAAAACTTGTATTCACTTCTAAACTGAGAGAGATGAAAGATTTTTACAATATGCGATATATGATTTCAGTAAACAAAATGTTTATAAGGTCATGTAACATGTAAGAGGGCATGATGCAAGTTATTACATGAAGAAATGAAAACTAGTGAAAAACTTATTTAAATTCTCCTTCCAAGCTTGTATATAAAATCAGACTCTATGGTGATACATGTATATATCTATTAATAGTAATAAATTATATTGATAATATATTTAAGCATTTTAATTGTTTCAGTCACATGCATTCTTTTGATATTTTCAAATATGAACTTGCCATTACAGAAAATTTTTCAGGTATTTAAAGCGAATTTTATGGTTATTCTTCAAATTCAGATTACTTGTACTGTAAGAGCAAGATTATTTTTTTTTTGTCAAACCATAAGCAAATTAATTTTTTTCATCAAAATTCAGAGTAAAATTATTTTTTTCGAAAAAAACCCAAGCCCCCCCCCCCAGAATATCAAATGGACCGTGCCCAAATCACAGACATGAAATGATGGAACTGGTATTGAAGTTTGTTTGCGTTCATTTCAGTAATCATACATGAAATTTGTCACATAAGAGACGTTGATAATACGATAATACGGAATTGTTTCAACTCCATACCATCTTGAAGAAAATTTCAAAAAGTTAAGTAACAAGTGTATATATGATAATGTCGAAGGGTTCCAACTCTATACCTTCTTGAAGAAAATTTCAAACCGATTTCCATGCACCAGACACGTGTTTCGAATATCAAATTCTCATCAGCGATGCTTCCACCCAAAGTGCGTTTCATAAGCAATCTCAATTAATTTCACTAGCGCCCTTTGGTGTTTTTTTTTAGAATATTAATTTCTATATATACTTTACAGAAAGCGGCTCCAAATTTCCTATAGGGTCGAATCAGTAGCATATCCAAATAAATTCTATGTTCAAAAAAGCATTGGAGGGATGGTGCTAAGGTGTATATGAGGTACATGTACACTCCATTATTTGACGTAACAATCTAAATGCGTCGTTTAGTTGAAGGTGCGAACCGATGCGGGTCTAGGTAATTCTGGGTAGTAAATGGTAGATATAACTACCTACTGCTCCAATAGGTTTATATGCGAAAAACGAAGAGGGAACCCGAGATTTTGAAATAGTGCTATAAATAGACTCCCGTGAAAAAAATTGTTGATTGATGTATCAGAATCTTCGTTTCTTGAAATAGAGGATAACCACACGGGATAGTAATCCAAGATAACCACACCGTCTGCTACTGCCGTGGTAGATGGCCGTCCTAAGTAGGCACCGATTGCCCATTGGTCTCGCTGGTTTATGTGTAGTCATTTGTTTTTATGTTTCTCTGTGATTTGACGTTCCTTGTACCATTACGTCTCTTTCTGTGCGTGTCTTCTTTGTGTTTTTGGGGTTTGCTGTTGGTGCTGCAACTAGGTGTCGTTGGAGATCCCCTCTTTTCTTGAAAGTAACAATGGAAATTAAAAGATTCATGATTCTGTGGGGTTTGTACTGTTGTCTTCGTCTGTTTGTCTTTGTTTATTTCGCGTGGGGAAAAGTTCTCTTTTGTATTTTCCCCCAAAATTCGTACGCCTTTCGAAAATGGTGTTTGGAATGTGAAAGGGCTTTTATGTTTGATTTTAATTCACCGATCTTTCCAAGTCTATGACATGGATGAAATACAATCGAACACCACTTTGAGGGAGGAATGGCGAATTCTTAATCTTCGTGTACCCAATTTACGATCTTGTCTTTGAATTTTCATTCATCGCTATTGGCATGCAATAATTTGTACAGTCGAATTGGGCCTACGACACCTCTTCATCACGTTTCAGTAAGATTATGTGAGTCTTGCACCCTTGATGTTTTTTCCTCAAATCTTCCTTTATGTCATATACCTTTATGTAAATTATTTTTTTTAAAAATAGAGTTAATTCATGATTCCCTTAATGATTCTCAATCGATACCTCACAATATTTCTTTGTAACACAGATTGCCTCGTCCACAAGACTGCAAGCCTTGTCATGAGAAGTACCGTATATCGGGTAATTTTGGCATGATGGAAATTTTGTCTTTGTTGGCGGATGCAACAAATTCGCCAAATTTAAAAGCGCCAAATTTTCCATTCATAAAAGACGGATTTTTTTCAGCTAGAGACCCGCCACTGCAAAAGATATTATCCGTTTCCTACCGGGTAATGGCTTCATTTGCGTAATATATGCACCTATGTTGACCATGTCATAATTACAGGTACCATTGTTTACCTTCAAACAAACAATTAACGCCGGTACAAACAATTGACGTCTATCCCTGTGTTAATCCAATCATCTAATTAGCAATAAATGCAACATGAATCGTAACGACCAAGATCGCTTTGGAAACAGTTGGATACAGTTTTTTGAGGGGTAAATAGAGTGTCAGATATTGTTACTTTCGACGCTCATACTTTGTGGGTCGTGACCATAAATATTCGAACATACCTACCAGCCCCTCCCCCCTCCAAGAAATGAAATCCGCACAATCACCATTAAGTTCTTTTTAAAATACAATGTCCGTGATTGCGATGTATAAACGTGTTTTTTTTTTAAATTACGTGTATGAACAGCGTCTGTTACATTTTTTTTTAAAAAAAGCACCACACTTTTAAAACTTCTAGTCATTTTATGTTCGTTTAGGCGGTCATAAATCATTGATACGCCCATAAATTTGACCATTATAATTTTGGCGGATGTTTTAAACAATTTTAAAAGCGCCAAAATTCCAACGCCCAACTTGGCCCAAATTCGCCAAAATTTCCCGACGCCAAAATTACTCGATATACAGTAATCATTTTGATTCTCGAAAGGGATATCATTGTCAATTTAATCTCTAGACTAAAGTCTTTATGAACAGATAAATAATTATGATAAATAATGAGCTTCGTATAAATCTATTTTAGTATGACTAATCAAGATTATGTCTTTAAATTGTAACGGGAAAAAAGTATCTGTGATTGGATAGGACTGTTTCTTATTTCAATGTACAAAATGATGTACTTTATTTTTAATTTATTGTCAAATGTAATGTATTTCCTTTCCAATTACAGTAGATGTTACGAATTTGTGCGGTATAAATAATCAAAGGAAGAGTACTCAGGCGATGAAATCTGATTTGACCATCATTAATCTTGAAGCTTTGAAATATTCACATGTGGAAAGCTATAAATTAAAGCTTATGCGAACTGTTCCGTCAAGTTTACGTTCAACGTACAATGCTAAGCGTTGGCGTAAAGTGATCATAGAAGACGTTTTAAGAGAAAAAGGTGGCGATGATTATGGTGAATGTTGGGATATTGAATAACAATAGCTAACGAAGCGTGTGTTAGTTTAAACATATTTTATTTCAATAAAACGAAAAGGGATTGGGCAACAAGTTTTACCAACATTATGTAAAGCCCTCTCCCTAAGCGTGTGTTATCCTGACTCAAATTGATGCTAAGTTGACGCTTACGGAAATTGACTAGCCGAACTAAGCATCGGAAACAGATAAATATGTTCTCACTTGTCTTTACGGTCGTCCATGACCAATCGCAATTTCTGCATCCAAAAAGTAAACATGAATCTTTTGCCGACATAACTTCATACGGAACGTCCTTGTCTGTTGACATTCCAGAAAAATGCAAATATGTTGAAAACATACATGTACCCTTACAGAATATACCTGAGAATAATTCATTCAAAATTGACTCGTCAAGTTATTTTAAGGCGTTTCAGATCAAGTTTCCCGAATACTACAATCAGTGTTCTTGTAGATAACGATTAAAAGCTTTTCTTTCGTAAACCAAACAATGTAAAGCTATTCTGTAAAAGTGACGTAAAACTTGCAGAAAATGACAAAATATATTAATAGATTTAATAAGTGATTCACAGGCTCAAAAATATGAAAAAGCGTCTCAATTTAGCACAACAATAAAGATATTTCACATGCCAGTTATGTAATCATGTCATAATTTTTTTAAGACGAATGAACTTTTATATCCATTTTAGCAGAATTGTTTTTGGCATCTCAGTTTTGTTTGTTAGATACATCGATTTAAGGAGCAGTTGTAAATTAAGTTATCACAAATAAAAAATGAAATGTACATAACTTACCATTTTTTATGCATGCTCTCCGATCACATGTCTCAGCAAGAATTATCCGGTTTGCTGATAAATTACTAGCAATACTAACATCAAGAACGTCATCACGACGATAAACAGTTATATGCCTTAAGCATCCTTTGTATGAGGATATTGCATTCCGATTGTATGAAAATTTCAAATATCCGAGACGATACTTTATTCTTGTTGATTTTTGTTCATAGCACATCATTGTTTTGGTTTGGCAATATTTAATATGGATATCATATCTATAGCTCAATTTACCCAAGGAAACCCAAATGAATACTGAATACCAGTTGAAATCGTTAACATAGTGATCAAATTCTACCATGTCTTCATCTCCGCTCAAAAGCAGTTTACCATTGTATATTTGTAATGTTAGTCCATGAAGTCCCTCTGAAATGGTAAAAAGGCTTGAAAAGGATACACATGTTCGAAATTGAAAAGAAATATTGAGCCATGGCAAGAAAAACTGAGCATGGTACTTCTTTAACTCATTTGTTTTATCAAAAATTCTCAATGACATTCCGTTTGAATCATCATAAAAGGCATACACAGCATCAGTGTTTTCCAGGCTTCCTGAAATCACAAAACGAATTTAAATGTAAAACAGCACATAGTCAACAATTGGTATTCTCAAAAATATGTTATTTAATTATGATCTAAAAGTAGCGTAGCAGATGGCCGTCCTAAGTCGGCGCCGGTTGCCCATTGGTCTCGTTGGTGTATGTGTAGTCTTTTGTGTTTATTGTTTCTATGTCGTGTGTCTCTTTGTCGTCTCTTGCTGTACTCGTCTTCTGTGTTTGCGCTTCAGTTGTTTTGGAATTTTGTTGTTGGTAGTGCAACGAGGTCTGGTTGGAGATCATCTCCCTTCTTCTTCACTATACAGAGCGGGACTTTTTTGACGAACTTGACTAACCTCATTCAGTTTACAACATCACGATCAAAATACACTTTTTACTTCAAAACAAATAAAAGATAAATCCTCTGTACTGTAAAAACGTTAGAACCCGGTTTAAGCATGATTAGCAAAACAAGGCGCGCTTGTTGATGACAGCCTTTCTTTGACGCCGAAGTTAAGGAGGCTCAATAATCGGTTGACGTCATCAAAGTCCCGGTGTCAGCACTTGTTCGAATGGTATCGAGTACGGTAACTCTCCGCGCATGCTACGCCTAGAAGGCGAGATACCGGGTTGTTCGGGACAAATGAGAAGTAAAGGTAATTTATTTAAAAGTCCCGTTTGCAAAAATTACAAAAAAAACCCCAAGAGAAATAAATATACCTTCTGATTGTCTAAAACAGCGCCTCTATATAACAATAGAACCTACTTTTCGCGCGGCCTACCTCGGAAACTGGACAAATGCGATTTTGACTATAATATCAGACAAAAAATTAAATGAAATTGATACCATTTAGTAGATCTCACTTAGTCGTAAACTTTGGTATAAGTTTTTTGATAGTCGGTGCTCGCAATCAAACGTTATAGACAAAACAAGATTTAGATGGGCTATTTCCAATGCTAATTTTTCCATGACGTCGTGGCACTCTCCATACGCTCAATGTTAAACCATAGACGTATACATGTATATTGAAATACATTTATGGTTAAACTCGGCGACGTCACGCTGAATGTAAACATTGAAGACGCCCCATCTAAAATCAATTTTGTATGTATGATATGATTGATTAAGTCCACGTCCACATGATAGATTTATCAGCGAGTTTTATCCAATGATAAAGATTTTTATCTTTTATGTGCATGACAAAGCAATCAAAATAATGTGTGTTCGGTTTCCGAAGTGAGCCGCGTGGACTGTAGGATGACATCATCCGAGATAGATGTATACATTCCAACAGCTCTACATATGCTAAATTAGATCAGCAATGTTTTAGCAGTCTTAAAACAATGATTTGTTTCATTTTGTCGATTGCTTAAAAATGAAATGATAAATGAAATGCTTTTGTGAATCACGAATGCCCAAGTAGGCATTTTTATCTATATACAAGAAGGGAGGAGATCTCCAACAAGACCCCGCTGCAGCATCAGCAGCAAAACACCAAAACACCCGATGCAAAAACACAAAAGACGAGTACAGCACGAGACGGAGAAGAGACACACGACATGTAAACATCAAACACAAAAGACTACACATAAACCGACGAGACCAATGGGCAACCGGTGTCGACTTTGGACGGCCATTTGTCACGCAAGTAGCAAATGGTGTGGTTATCCTGGATTACGTGCGCAAGCTTGGGGCTACAGTACACAGAGAGTAAACAAAGAATAAATACCAACCCCCTCCTAATACATAATCTACATTTCCCCCTTCGTATACACAATACACTCAAAGTGTGTGTTTATTATATATTAGTAAGGGGGTATTTATTCTTCGTTTACTCTATGTGTATTGTTATCTGTTGAAACTCCAAAGCTCGCATAGAGAGTAACTTTTAGGTCAAGGTTTCCGCTTTCATAAACTAGTTAAGACTTTCTGGAAATTTTACAAAAGTTACAGTCAACTTCTTTTAAAATTCGGATCTATACACGCAACAGAGTACAGTACTTTGGGCATTACACAACCTGTTTTTATGGTGATATGATAAACAAAATAAGAAGGATCAAAGGTAGGCAGCATAACCATCGAAAATGCGTCAGAATGATAAAACGCCTTTAATACCGTGGATGTGATCCTAATGTCACAAGACGGACACTAGGCTTGGTACTTGACCAATCTACAGTCTTGTACAAGCGGATCCTTGAGACTTGCACTCTGACTGACTGAGACGACGGGACTCCATGACGGGCTCTGTCCGAACCTCTTTAGAGAAGACAGGACCCTGACCACCTGTCCTCTCTGAATGTCAGTCGTACTCCTCAGGTGATTACATACATGAGCTTGCTACAGCCGGCAGAGCACGGACTGTATTACGCATGCCCTCTTTTTATTTCCATTTACATATTCATTTGTGTTTCTGGGGGATCTACGTTTTGCTGTCCTGTTTCTGTGATGTCATCTTACAGTGAGGAGGTTGTTTTACACAACAATTGTACGTTCTTCGAGACCTCTGGGTAATTGGAGAAGTGAGAGGGTTGTGCGCACGTAATCAAGGATAACCACACCATTGTTTTGTATTTTTGCATCGGGTGTTTTGGTGTTTTGCTGTCGATGCTGCAACGGGGTCTTGTTGGAGATTTCCTCCCTTCTTTTACTTTGACGTATAAAATGATCGACATGTTTTAGAATTATTACTTAAGAAATTGAATTAAAGAAAATAAGGGAAAAATATATACGTAAATCCCTCAAAGCCACATGATGATGTCAATGTTTAACGTCTTCATATTCATTAGCATCATTTTAGAGCAGATAAATTTACAACATTGACCAGACATGCACATTTTCTGGTATTTAACCTCTTCGATGATCCCCAATCTAAACAATTTAATATGGCCAAACTCTGTGAAAATTATGTCCTACATATACCAAAAGACGTAGAAAGATGACTGGGATATGATAAAGGAACATGGCAATTTATTTTTCACTTTTGCTGATTTTTTACAAAATCGTTACTATGACAACCTAGTATTTGAGATCAGGGAAACGGTCGATTTTTACAAAATTGTTACTATGACGACCAAGTGTTTTGAAACCGGAAACGACAACTTGTACTTTGGTTTTATTTTGAAGAAAAGAGTTTGTCATATGTGAAAGAAAATAATTTTTGACGAACACTTCTTATCACTTTGATATCAAAAGAGGCACTGGGTAATTATTTTTTCAGATTTTCATTTTGGATGGGGGTACACAAAATGTACTTTTCGGAACAGTTTTAGCTATTTCATTCTTTTAAAACCATCAAACAAACGTTCATATATAATCTAAATTACGAATATAAATCATCAGATATGATAGCATCGTTTAATAAACAGATAATTTTTTTGCTCTGACAAAGAAAAGGGAATGATCTCCGGCATTCCTTGATTATTGAGCCACCTGTAACGTTTTTTTTTAATTTATGGTGTGATTCCGATAACCACATCTATATTCAAAATTCGCCGATATAAAGAAGCAAGAAAATCTTCAGTAAGACTATATTCCACTACCCACAGTGAAACCTTTTCTTGCGTGAAAATCGAAGGCGGGTGCGGCTAGCCAAACAGGGGATGCTCACTCCTCCCGGGCACCTGGTACCACCTCTAGCTTGCTAGGGATCCGTCGATGCTCAATTGGTGCTATGTTGTGAGTATTGTTGAGGTTATCGTCAGTATTTTCTTCATCTTCTTTTATTTCTCAACACAATGCACAAAGGATACAAGCACAAAAAGATGAAAAGGGACAAGGTACACCAGATACAATATGAAAACATCAAAAACAAAAGACAACGATAAACAAACGAGAACAATACTTGTAATACGGAAGTGTTCCAACTCTATACCTTCTTGAAGAAAATTTCAAGCCAATGTTCTGCACTAGACACGTGTTTCGAATATTAAATTCTCACTAGTGATGCTTCCGGCGAAGCCGCCATAATTCATTTAAGAAGTACCCTCTTCTTTCTGTTTTTGAATTTCCTTTTCAGAGAGTGCGCGGCACCTAATTTACTGTATGGTCGATTCAGTGGCATATCCAAATAAAATCTATGTTCTAAATAGCATTGGAGGAATGGTGCTAAGATGTTAACCTCCTTTAATTTTGATGATACTTTTGAATGAAATGATAAGTTTCCGAAATAGTAAAATAATATGTATGATATCAGAACGATAAGGGGTAAAAAACGAAGCTTCTTTCAGGCAACAGAGCTGGAAAGAAGTAATCAATACACTTCTGAACATCAGATCAAGGGGAACGATATTAACTGCTCCACACTGCTACAAGAAATAAGTGTTTATATTAATGATACTGTAGTTATCAATTTCTATACATTCTTGAAGAAAATTTCAAACAAATTTGTTGCACCAGACACGTGTTTCGAATATTAAATACTCATCAGTGATTCCTCCAGCGAAGACGCCATAATTCATTTTAGTAGCGCCCTCTTCTTTCTTTTTTTTGAATTTAAAATTGTATATTTGCTTTACAGAGAGTGGAACAGATGACGACTGAGTACGGCCATGTATCATGTTAGTAAAAGTCGTGTAGGTATCCGGATTACGTGCACACAACTTTCCCTATTGTCCGTTTAACCAATGATCTCGAAGAACGCACAGTTGTTTTGCATAAATGAAAAGATTTTAGATGATCACACGAATAAGACAGCAAAAACATGTGCTGAGGCAACACACATACAGATTGATATCGAAATCGATAGAAATATAGAGAGTTTGGAAAACAGTCCATGCTCCGCTAGTTGTAGCATGGATATAATCACAATGGGAGTTCTACTGACGATCAGATGGTCTTATCTAACGAGGTATGGCAGGTCTGTCAATAAGCTCAGTCTTCACATTCAATCAATGCGCAATTCTTTTAAACAATTTGCCAATACAAGATTATAGATTGGCCAAGTACCATGCCGATAGACCTTTTGGTGACATCAAGATTATACTCACGGAATAAAAGTAAATCTTCACTATTGTATCAAACAAACAAACAAACAAACAAAAAAAAGAAAAGAAAAAAAAGAGAAAAATTAAATATACTAAATCTTAACCACACCATTTGCTATTTGTGTGGCAAATGGCCTTCCAAGGTCGATTACCCATTGGTCTTGTTGGTTTATGTGTAGTCTTTTGTGTTTGATGTTTACATGTCATATGACTCTTTTCGTCTCTTAGTATGCTATGCTCGTCTTTGTGTTTTCGCATCGGGTGTCTTGGTGTTTTGCTGCAACAGGGTTTTGGCGGAGATCACTTTCCTTCTTTCATTAAAAGTTTTTACTGAACTTTTTATTCTTGTTTTAGAGTAATTGGTGGCACAGACAAAGAGAATGAAATTCATTTCTCAAGGTTCGGATTGGGAAGGGAGATATTCACCTCATATTTAATAAAGGATTATGAATGAAATAAAATGGAGGGAAAATTATCCTTATATATAATTCAACCAAATTTGCTATTCCTATAACTTTCTTCACCATCCAAGTATGAGGACAATTCCTTCAGAACAATCATATGGAGTCGTATTTGCACATAATTTAAAAGAAAAAGAGTTTAACAAAAATTTTAGGGTTTTTGAATTGCCTGATCGTTACGTGGACCTGTACTTAAAATAACTGTCAGTTCGAAATATGCAATTTAATAAAATCATTAGTATCATTTCCGTTCAGATGTCAAACTGATATTCTTCAGTATTTTATTAGTATTATTTCAGTAATTCAGTATTATTTCAGTAATTCAGTAATATTAGTAGTATTTCAATTCAGTAATATCAGAATTATTTCAATTCAGATGTCAAAATGAAATTCTTACCTTCTACAAATTGAATAGGAATTTTTATCAACAAAAGTATTAACAGGATCATCATCACGCGTTCATTTCAACACTTCGTTAATTGGGTGGTTTTGTATAAATGCCGAATTGATATTTTTGTTCCTCTTTCATACATCTTTATAAATACCATCGAGTGTCCAAAAATAGACTAAATTTTCATTCGTTTGTTATTTATATCTTATATACATTGTAATTGGTATGATTGAAAAAGGAAATGTATTCTTAGATCGGTCGCAATAAGGAAATGGAATTGTAATCGATGAAGTCTTTGAGGCTGCATTTTCGAGACAATGTATGCTTTATTCTCTTTGTTATTTAATATTGTTTCATGTATTTCGCCTATAAATAGTAAAACAAACTTTCATAAAAATGCAATAACATGAGGCACCCATCTTAACAGGTCTATATACTCCTCTAGGTAGGATTAAAACTATTGATGAGAAACAAGAGGGTATTGCCACATAATGAAAGGTTGTACATGATAATTAAATATTTGGCTTCTGTTAATTAATTTTAAAAGCTATTAATTTATCGTTGATTAAAGACCTGCGCACGTTTGACAGAGACTGATAAAAAATAACAGGATTCCATCTCAGAAATTGAGTACTGTAAACGTGGAAATTTTCGCGTGGGTGTAATTTTCGCGTGGGTGTAATTTTCGCGTTTTCCGCAATCAAGGGCCTTCGCAAAAATTCAACCCTCGCAAAAATATCCCCGCTGGATTCTTACAATGACATTCTATCGCCAAAAGTTCCCCAAAGCGTAATGTCTTGATTTTATAATCGCGAAATTTCCCCAGCGAAAATAACTACGTTTACAGTATTTTTTTTCGCCGTAAAACGGATATTTCTGATATTGGGATTCTCCGATATCGTTTCAGTTGTTTAAGGAGGTTCAGGACAGCCAAACTTAAAAAAAAAATCCTAAAAATAATAAATTTAAATAATTTTAAACATACTTTTCCTATATCCAAGTTTTATCAGTGTTTTCCTTGTTCTTCAACCTCTTTTAGACACTCTGATAAGTTCCTGTTGAAATCTGACCATTAGTTTTAGCTCACCTGAGCCAAAGGCTCAAAGTGAGCTACTGTCATACCGCTTCGTCTGTTGTCCATCGCCCGTCCGTCCGTAAACTTTTCACATTTTCAACTTCTTCTAAAGAACCACTGAAGGGATTTTTATGAAACTTAATAGGAATGAAGTGTTCATGGTCCCCTACCAGTGTTGTTAATTTTCGTCCGGAACTGTCAACAGGTGACTTTCATATGTATCTTATGCAAAAAAAAAATATTTTTGATTTTTTATGAATTTTTATCTTAAGTAAAAAGAAAGAAGGGGGTGTATTTTCATATATAATGGACTGATTCTCCAAAGCCACTGAATATATTTTGATGAAACTTGGTAGGAATGAAGTACTAACGGTCCCCTACAACTTAAGCATGTACGGACAGACCGAAAGCATCAGGATGATCTAGAGAGATGTCTTAAAAAGTGTTGTTACTTTTGTTCCACTCTGAAGTCAAATTTTTGACGCGTTTTTGACATGTTTCCTTACTTTGTCAGAAATGCTCATTTTTCAAAACTTTTTCTTTTAATGATTATGCTAATGTGTAATTTTGTGCACTCATTTACTGCATATTTGTCAAATCTTAATTGTTCAGTGGTTTGGTATTGACTTTGAGTGAAACTTTTATTTTTTATATATTTTTTTGTTGATTTTTATCTTATCTAAACAGGAGTGAGAGGAGTATTTTCAGACAAATTGGACTTCTTCTCCAGGACCAATGAAGGGATTTTGATGAAACTTTGAAAATATACCGAAAGATGTAGCAAGATGGCTGGGATATGATGCTACAGGACCCAGGTTTCAGAAATTTGAGAAAATGTTGTAAACAGAAACGACCAACCGAAATTGATCGAACCTGGCTACATGTGCCCTCGGGGACTCCTGGTCAACCAGCAGTGACACTCACCACTCAGAAAATGACAGAAAAGGACTAGGTGCACTAACCCCTCATATCGGCCCTATAATTTCGATGAAAATCGCAGCTACGTTAAGGCACTCCTCGTTTTTACGTTGCAATATTAGTGACATTTTTAAAAGACATTTTGAATAATGAAAAAAGGACATCCTCCAATAAAATTTCGTTATGTATTTGATATCAGTGTTTAACACTAAGCTTGTACTACACATTCAGCCAATAGTGATGTCATGTGCCACATCACAAGTCACGTGACAACTATTTATAGCATGCAAACAATGAATTGTAAAAAACGAGCTGGCGCAACGCCATTCCTGCAGTTACAGTCCTATGCTTACTACCAAAATACCTTGTAGGTATTGCCATTTATGAGTTCAAGTGCGCACTTTTCTTTTTTATAGTTTTGGAATAAAAGACGATTTTTATCTAAAAAATGACTAGAACAGCACTAAACTCCCAGTATTGTCATATATTTTAAATAGTCATAGATAGAATCGACAAAGTGCCTACTTAGATTATGGAGGACAACAATCTATCGGACTAGTTTAACGCGACCCCAACACATAGCATTGTAATTTCAGCCTGCGCCATGCAATTTTATACCATCACCCTACGACGATATCTTTTTCAAACGTATATGTGACTAGCGAAGGGAAGCAACTCGTAGTTTATAACAATCAAGGTCGACTTCGCCGATTTCGTTCTCATAGATTTGTGGCCTTTAAACACAAATGTTTACCTGAGAAGATGAAATAAATTCTATGTTGTTTAATTGAGGAAAATTTTATCGTATTTCAATCAAAAAAGTGAAAAGATTAAATCTTCGGCAATCACTGAAATGTATTTCACAATTTCATCACTTTGACGCAACGGTGCGGTGGCGTAGTGGTGATGACGCAGGACTGCAAAATCCATGATCGCGAGTTCGATCCTGGCAACAAGAACATTCTATTTTTCAAAATTTTTAATTGTCGACTCAGTGAGAGGCACCATGATATCAATAGGCATTGTTTCCGTATATCGTATATGCTTGTACAGGTCTATTAAAAGAGCATTGTACAGTACAGATAAAATATGTGATATCAGGAAAGAGATGATTAATTCTGTAACATTTCGTTACTAATATATAAATTATAATTTTCATTTTAGCCTGTGATATTCAATTTACGTGGTCTAAGAGAGAGAGAAAAAACAAACAGGGAGACGTGAAAATTTTATATCATTTTTTTCATTCTAATTACAATCTAAAAGAATACCACGAAGAAAATGCATGTCGTACAATTATTTATATAGTCGACAAAGTCCAATCTGAATGTTACGCACGCCACCTTACTTAGTAACTTCCAGCATTTTAATTTTTAAGCCCTTTTTAGCTCACCTGAGCGAAGCTCAAGTGAGCTATTGTCATAGCGTGCCGTCCGTCGTCCGTCCGTTGTCCGTCGTCCGTCGTCGTCGTCGTCGTCGTCGTCGTCCGTCTGGCGTAAACTTTTAACATTTTCGACATCTCCTCTGCAACCGCTGCACAGAATTTCATGAAACTTAATAGGAAGGAAGTACTCAAGGTCTTCTACCAAGTTTGTTATTTTCGTGCCGATCTGTCAACAAATATGGCCACCGAGGGCTCTGATTGGCTGACACATTTTCGACATCTCCTCTGCAACCGCTGCACAGAATTTCATGAAACTTTACAGGAAGGAAGTACTCAAGGTCCTCTACCAAGTTTGTGTTTTTCGTGCCGATCGGTCAACAAATATGGCCGCCGAGGGCTCTGATTAGCTGACACATTTTCGACATCTCCTCTGCAACCGTTGCACAGAATTTCATGAAACTTTACAGGAAGGAAGTCAAGGTCCTTTACCAAGTTTGTGTTTTTCTTGCCGATTGGTCAACAAATATGGCCGCCGACGGCTCTGATTGGCTGACACATTTTCGACATCTCCTCTGCAACCGCTGCACAGAATTTCATGCAACTTTACAGGAAGGAAGTACTCAAGGTCCTCTACCAAGTTTGTGTTTTTCGTGCCGATCGGTCAACAAATATGGCCGCCGAGGGCTCTGATTGGCTGACACATTTTTGACATCTCCTCTGCAACCACTGCACAGAATTTCATCGCAGGTATGTTAAGGCGTCCCATGGAATATTACGTCAAAAATTTGCCGCGAAATATTGTAACGTCATTTGACGTCATAGACTCCGTGTCGTCAGGTACGGTAGCAACACAGTATTTCAATTAATTTCTATGATATTTTGTAAATTCAAAGGATGAAAGTTATCAGTTATAAAAAGTCATATATTTTCTCAATCGCTGTCACTCCGTCTATTTAATATACCTTTGAGAAAACCCCCAATCTATTGAGTGCACTTTGTGACCCCCTTACGTTGTTAGGGAACTCTGCGTTACTGAGAAGCTTGAGAAGCGATGGAAGGTGCGATCCGACAGTTTACAGAGCGGGTGATAAGAAAAATTGAGAAAACGGTAGGTATTTGTTTAAATTACATGAAAACAGAGATGCTGCAAAAAGAAAATATCCTAATATACCCAATCATATATGTAATCAAAGACAAAACTATTTAAAATGGTACGAAATCATTCTTTTTATGTACCTTGTTTACAGTACTGGCGGAGTACACGTGTGTCATACGATGCATGTGTCATGATGCTGTGAAAAAAGTATGGTAGAACGCTATTGTTACATTTGTTACTTTATTTTCCATATCATCAGTGTCTGCTACGGTATATAAATTTATATACAAGCATATTCATGACAAAGGTAAACTTTACGAGGAGAAAAAATGGGGAAGGGGGTGGGCTGGGGTAGGGTGGGGTGGATGTGGGACATGCATGTGTACTGTTTAAGTATGTAACAATGAAACTACTTTGTATTATACAATTTATAACACTTATTTTTTATTCATCTGTATTTCAGACTGATGGAAATTATATCTCTGAGTCATTAAAAAAAAAAAAAAAACAGAAATATTTTGGCACTGGATCAGTGTTGGATGCTGCATTAGCCCAGAATCATAATTGAAAGAACTTTTCAATGACCAGGTATATGTGTGATATTTAATTTTTTTTAGAGACTTGAGTGTAAAAATATCTTCCTATATAAATATTATATACATAGTTGAAATTTGATATAAGTCTAGATCTATCTATGAATATTGTCAGAACAAATCTATAACTGTTAACATTATTTGTGTCATTTTATTTTTCTTTTAAGTTCTAACAATTGACTTGTGAAGAAGTTAAATTAACAGTACACTAAAAACCCTAAAAGGTTCTGTAAGAAATTACATTTTAATACAAAAAAAAACTTATTTATTCACCTAGATTTGAATTTTATTCTAATTTCAGAGATTTGCCTTTGGAAGAAAATATAGCTTTACCCGAATGCCAGCAAGAAGATGTCACGTTAAGTGTCTGTCGAATGTTAAAAAAATGTGTCAATAAAGATCTTTAATTGTACAGAAGTACATGTATTTGTGATATATTTAATCCTAAACTATGAAGGCCTACATTTGGAGTCTTTCTGATGTCTATAAACATAGGGATATCATGGTTTTTTAGCTCACCTGAGCCAAAGGCTCTAGTGAGCTATTGTCATAGCGATCCGTCCGGCGTCCGTCGTCCGTCGTCTGTCGTGTGTCGTCTGTCTGTCGTAAACTTTTCACATTTTCAACTTCTTCTCAAGAATGGCTTAAGGGATTTTGATGAAACTTGGTAGGTATAAAGTACTAATGATCCCCTACAAGTGTTGTTGTTTTTCGTCCGGATCCCTCAACAGGTGGCGCCACCACAGGCAAAAGTAGGTCACGGGGGGTACCCTCCCTTGACAAACTTCTTCTTCAGAACGGAAGCACATATCGACAAACTGAAAGCATCAGGATGATCTACAGAGATGTCTTAAGAAGTGTTGTTATTTTTGGTTCCACTCCGAAGTCAAATTTTTGACGCTTTTTTGACGTCTCTTTGGACTTAGCCAGAAATGCAAATTTTTGCACTATTTCTTTAAATAACTCAATAAGTGTATGATTTTACACACTCATTTACTGCATATTTATCATATATAACTTACTTAATGCTTTGATATGTATTTTATGCTTAAATTTTATTTTTTTATTTTTTTTATGAATTTTTTTCTTATGTAAAAAGGAAGGGGGGGGGGGTGATTTTCATACATTTTCTGCTTCTTTTCTATAACCACTCTTCAGATTGTCATGACATTTTGTAGGTATGAGGTACTCATGCATGGTACCCTTCAAGTGAAAGAATTTTGTCAAGATATCCACTTTTGGATTTTTAAGGAATATTTTTTAAGATTGTACATAGGTATAATGTATGTTTTCCATGCCCAATGGACCAATGGGAAGTGGCTCCAAACCCCGGCAGGACCCCAACAAATTTTTTTCTCTTATTAGCTCACCTGAGCCAAAGGCTCTAGTGAGCTATTGTCATAGCGATCCGTCCGGCGTCCGTCGTCCGTCGTCTGTCGTGTGTCGTCTGTCTGTCGTAAACTTTTCACATTTTCAACTTCTTCTCAAGAATGGCTTAAGGGATTTTGATGAAACTTGGTAGGTATAAAGTACTAATGATCCCCTACAAGTGTTGTTGTTTTTCGTCCGGATCCCTCAACAGGTGGCGCCACCACAGGCAAAAGTAGGTCACGGGGGGTACCCTCCCTTGACAAACTTCTTCTTCAGAACGGAAGCACATATCGACAAACTGAAAGCATCAGGATGATCTACAGAGATGTCTTAAGAAGTGTTGTTATTTTTGGTTCCACTCCGAAGTCAAATTTTTGACGCTTTTTTGACGTCTCTTTGGACTTAGCCAGAAATGCAAATTTTTGCACTATTTCTTTAAATAACTCAATAAGTGTATGATTTTACACACTCATTTACTGCATATTTATCATATATAACTTACTTAATGCTTTGATATGTATTTTATGCTTAAATTTTATTTTTTTATTTTTTTTATGAATTTTTTTCTTATGTAAAAAGGAAGGGGGGGGGTGATTTTCATACATTTTCTGCTTCTTTTCTATAACCACTCTTCAGATTGTCATGACATTTTGTAGGTATGAGGTACTCATGCATGGTACCCTTCAAGTGAAAGAATTTTGTCAAGATATCCACTTTTGGATTTTTAAGGAATATTTTTTAAGATTGTACATAGGTATAATGTATGTTTTCCATGCCCAATGGACCAATGGGAAGTGGCTCCAAACCCCGGCAGGACCCCAACAAATTTTTTTCTCTTATTAGCTCACCTGAGCCAAAGGCTCTAGTGAGCTATTGTCATAGCGATCCGTCCGGCGTCCGTCGTCCGTCGTCTGTCGTGTGTCGTCTGTCTGTCGTAAACTTTTCACATTTTCAACTTCTTCTCAAGAATGGCTTAAGGGATTTTGATGAAACTTGGTAGGTATAAAGTACTAATGATCCCCTACAAGTGTTGTTGTTTTTCGTCCGGATCCCTCAACAGGTGGCGCCACCACAGGCAAAAGTAGGTCACGGGGGGTACCCTCCCTTGACAAACTTCTTCTTCAGAACGGAAGCACATATCGACAAACTGAAAGCATCAGGATGATCTACAGAGATGTCTTAAGAAGTGTTGTTATTTTTGGTTCCACTCCGAAGTCAAATTTTTGACGCTTTTTTGACGTCTCTTTGGACTTAGCCAGAAATGCAAATTTTTGCACTATTTCTTTAAATAACTCAATAAGTGTATGATTTTACACACTCATTTACTGCATATTTATCATATATAACTTACTTAATGCTTTGATATGTATTTTATGCTTAAATTTTATTTTTTTATTTTTTTTATGAATTTTTTTCTTATGTAAAAAGGAAGGGGGGGGGGGGTGATTTTCATACATTTTCTGCTTCTTTTCTATAACCACTCTTCAGATTGTCATGACATTTTGTAGGTATGAGGTACTCATGCATGGTACCCTTCAAGTGAAAGAATTTTGTCAAGATATCCACTTTTGGATTTTTAAGGAATATTTTTTAAGATTGTACATAGGTATAATGTATGTTTTCCATGCCCAATGGACCAATGGGAAGTGGCTCCAAACCCCGGCAGGACCCCAACAAATTTTTTTCTCTTATTAGCTCACCTGAGCCAAAGGCTCTAGTGAGCTATTGTCATAGCGATCCGTCCGGCGTCCGTCGTCCGTCGTCTGTCGTGTGTCGTCTGTCTGTCGTAAACTTTTCACATTTTCAACTTCTTCTCAAGAATGGCTTAAGGGATTTTGATGAAACTTGGTAGGTATAAAGTACTAATGATCCCCTACAAGTGTTGTTGTTTTTCGTCCGGATCCCTCAACAGGTGGCGCCACCACAGGCAAAAGTAGGTCACGGGGGGTACCCTCCCTTGACAAACTTCTTCTTCAGAACGGAAGCACATATCGACAAACTGAAAGCATCAGGATGATCTACAGAGATGTCTTAAGAAGTGTTGTTATTTTTGGTTCCACTCCGAAGTCAAATTTTTGACGCTTTTTTGACGTCTCTTTGGACTTAGCCAGAAATGCAAATTTTTGCACTATTTCTTTAAATAACTCAATAAGTGTATGATTTTACACACTCATTTACTGCATATTTATCATATATAACTTACTTAATGCTTTGATATGTATTTTATGCTTAAATTTTATTTTTTTATTTTTTTTATGAATTTTTTTCTTATGTAAAAAGGAAGGGGGGGGGGTGATTTTCATACATTTTCTGCTTCTTTTCTATAACCACTCTTCAGATTGTCATGACATTTTGTAGGTATGAGGTACTCATGCATGGTACCCTTCAAGTGAAAGAATTTTGTCAAGATATCCACTTTTGGATTTTTAAGGAATATTTTTTAAGATTGTACATAGGTATAATGTATGTTTTCCATGCCCAATGGACCAATGGGAAGTGGCTCCAAACCCCGGCAGGACCCCAACAAATTTTTTTCTCTTATTAGCTCACCTGAGCCAAAGGCTCTAGTGAGCTATTGTCATAGCGATCCGTCCGGCGTCCGTCGTCCGTCGTCTGTCGTGTGTCGTCTGTCTGTCGTAAACTTTTCACATTTTCAACTTCTTCTCAAGAATGGCTTAAGGGATTTTGATGAAACTTGGTAGGTATAAAGTACTAATGATCCCCTACAAGTGTTGTTGTTTTTCGTCCGGATCCCTCAACAGGTGGCGCCACCACAGGCAAAAGTAGGTCACGGGGGGTACCCTCCCTTGACAAACTTCTTCTTCAGAACGGAAGCACATATCGACAAACTGAAAGCATCAGGATGATCTACAGAGATGTCTTAAGAAGTGTTGTTATTTTTGGTTCCACTCCGAAGTCAAATTTTTGACGCTTTTTTGACGTCTCTTTGGACTTAGCCAGAAATGCAAATTTTTGCACTATTTCTTTAAATAACTCAATAAGTGTATGATTTTACACACTCATTTACTGCATATTTATCATATATAACTTACTTAATGCTTTGATATGTATTTTATGCTTAAATTTTATTTTTTTATTTTTTTTATGAATTTTTTTCTTATGTAGAAAGGAAGGGGGGGGGGGTGATTTTCATACATTTTCTGCTTCTTTTCTATAACCACTCTTCAGATTGTCATGACATTTTGTAGGTATGAGGTACTCATGCATGGTACCCTTCAAGTGAAAGAATTTTGTCAAGATATCCACTTTTGGATTTTTAAGGAATATTTTTTAAGATTGTACATAGGTATAATGTATGTTTTCCATGCCCAATGGACCAATGGGAAGTGGCTCCAAACCCCGGCAGGACCCCAACAAATTTTTTTCTCTTATTAGCTCACCTGAGCCAAAGGCTCTAGTGAGCTATTGTCATAGCGATCCGTCCGGCGTCCGTCGTCCGTCGTCTGTCGTGTGTCGTCTGTCTGTCGTAAACTTTTCACATTTTCAACTTCTTCTCAAGAATGGCTTAAGGGATTTTGATGAAACTTGGTAGGTATAAAGTACTAATGATCCCCTACAAGTGTTGTTGTTTTTCGTCCGGATCCCTCAACAGGTGGCGCCACCACAGGCAAAAGTAGGTCACGGGGGGTACCCTCCCTTGACAAACTTCTTCTTCAGAACGGAAGCACATATCGACAAACTGAAAGCATCAGGATGATCTACAGAGATGTCTTAAGAAGTGTTGTTATTTTTGGTTCCACTCCGAAGTCAAATTTTTGACGCTTTTTTGACGTCTCTTTGGACTTAGCCAGAAATGCAAATTTTTGCACTATTTCTTTAAATAACTCAATAAGTGTATGATTTTACACACTCATTTACTGCATATTTATCATATATAACTTACTTAATGCTTTGATATGTATTTTATGCTTAAATTTTATTTTTTTATTTTTTTTATGAATTTTTTTCTTATGTAAAAAGGAAGGGGGGGGGGTGATTTTCATACATTTTCTGCTTCTTTTCTATAACCACTCTTCAGATTGTCATGACATTTTGTAGGTATGAGGTACTCATGCATGGTACCCTTCAAGTGAAAGAATTTTGTCAAGATATCCACTTTTGGATTTTTAAGGAATATTTTTTAAGATTGTACATAGGTATAATGTATGTTTTCCATGCCCAATGGACCAATGGGAAGTGGCTCCAAACCCCGGCAGGACCCCAACAAATTTTTTTCTCTTATTAGCTCACCTGAGCCAAAGGCTCTAGTGAGCTATTGTCATAGCGATCCGTCCGGCGTCCGTCGTCCGTCGTCTGTCGTGTGTCGTCTGTCTGTCGTAAACTTTTCACATTTTCAACTTCTTCTCAAGAATGGCTTAAGGGATTTTGATGAAACTTGGTAGGTATAAAGTACTAATGATCCCCTACAAGTGTTGTTGTTTTTCGTCCGGATCCCTCAACAGGTGGCGCCACCACAGGCAAAAGTAGGTCACGGGGGGTACCCTCCCTTGACAAACTTCTTCTTCAGAACGGAAGCACATATCGACAAACTGAAAGCATCAGGATGATCTACAGAGATGTCTTAAGAAGTGTTGTTATTTTTGGTTCCACTCCGAAGTCAAATTTTTGACGCTTTTTTGACGTCTCTTTGGACTTAGCCAGAAATGCAAATTTTTGCACTATTTCTTTAAATAACTCAATAAGTGTATGATTTTACACACTCATTTACTGCATATTTATCATATATAACTTACTTAATGCTTTGATATGTATTTTATGCTTAAATTTTATTTTTTTATTTTTTTTATGAATTTTTTTCTTATGTAGAAAGGAAGGGGGGGGGGTGATTTTCATACATTTTCTGCTTCTTTTCTATAACCACTCTTCAGATTGTCATGACATTTTGTAGGTATGAGGTACTCATGCATGGTACCCTTCAAGTGAAAGAATTTTGTCAAGATATCCACTTTTGGATTTTTAAGGAATATTTTTTAAGATTGTACATAGGTATAATGTATGTTTTCCATGCCCAATGGACCAATGGGAAGTGGCTCCAAACCCCGGCAGGACCCCAACAAATTTTTTTCTCTTATTAGCTCACCTGAGCCAAAGGCTCTAGTGAGCTATTGTCATAGCGATCCGTCCGGCGTCCGTCGTCCGTCGTCTGTCGTGTGTCGTCTGTCTGTCGTAAACTTTTCACATTTTCAACTTCTTCTCAAGAATGGCTTAAGGGATTTTGATGAAACTTGGTAGGTATAAAGTACTAATGATCCCCTACAAGTGTTGTTGTTTTTCGTCCGGATCCCTCAACAGGTGGCGCCACCACAGGCAAAAGTAGGTCACGGGGGGTACCCTCCCTTGACAAACTTCTTCTTCAGAACGGAAGCACATATCGACAAACTGAAAGCATCAGGATGATCTACAGAGATGTCTTAAGAAGTGTTGTTATTTTTGGTTCCACTCCGAAGTCAAATTTTTGACGCTTTTTTGACGTCTCTTTGGACTTAGCCAGAAATGCAAATTTTTGCACTATTTCTTTAAATAACTCAATAAGTGTATGATTTTACACACTCATTTACTGCATATTTATCATATATAACTTACTTAATGCTTTGATATGTATTTTATGCTTAAATTTTATTTTTTTATTTTTTTTATGAATTTTTTTCTTATGTAAAAAGGAAGGGGGGGGGGGGTGATTTTCATACATTTTCTGCTTCTTTTCTATAACCACTCTTCAGATTGTCATGACATTTTGTAGGTATGAGGTACTCATGCATGGTACCCTTCAAGTGAAAGAATTTTGTCAAGATATCCACTTTTGGATTTTTAAGGAATATTTTTTAAGATTGTACATAGGTATAATGTATGTTTTCCATGCCCAATGGACCAATGGGAAGTGGCTCCAAACCCCGGCAGGACCCCAACAAATTTTTTTCTCTTATTAGCTCACCTGAGCCAAAGGCTCTAGTGAGCTATTGTCATAGCGATCCGTCCGGCGTCCGTCGTCCGTCGTCTGTCGTGTGTCGTCTGTCTGTCGTAAACTTTTCACATTTTCAACTTCTTCTCAAGAATGGCTTAAGGGATTTTGATGAAACTTGGTAGGTATAAAGTACTAATGATCCCCTACAAGTGTTGTTGTTTTTCGTCCGGATCCCTCAACAGGTGGCGCCACCACAGGCAAAAGTAGGTCACGGGGGGTACCCTCCCTTGACAAACTTCTTCTTCAGAACGGAAGCACATATCGACAAACTGAAAGCATCAGGATGATCTACAGAGATGTCTTAAGAAGTGTTGTTATTTTTGGTTCCACTCCGAAGTCAAATTTTTGACGCTTTTTTGACGTCTCTTTGGACTTAGCCAGAAATGCAAATTTTTGCACTATTTCTTTAAATAACTCAATAAGTGTATGATTTTACACACTCATTTACTGCATATTTATCATATATAACTTACTTAATGCTTTGATATGTATTTTATGCTTAAATTTTATTTTTTTATTTTTTTTATGAATTTTTTTCTTATGTAAAAAGGAAGGGGGGGGGTGATTTTCATACATTTTCTGCTTCTTTTCTATAACCACTCTTCAGATTGTCATGACATTTTGTAGGTATGAGGTACTCATGCATGGTACCCTTCAAGTGAAAGAATTTTGTCAAGATATCCACTTTTGGATTTTTAAGGAATATTTTTTAAGATTGTACATAGGTATAATGTATGTTTTCCATGCCCAATGGACCAATGGGAAGTGGCTCCAAACCCCGGCAGGACCCCAACAAATTTTTTTCTCTTATTAGCTCACCTGAGCCAAAGGCTCTAGTGAGCTATTGTCATAGCGATCCGTCCGGCGTCCGTCGTCCGTCGTCTGTCGTGTGTCGTCTGTCTGTCGTAAACTTTTCACATTTTCAACTTCTTCTCAAGAATGGCTTAAGGGATTTTGATGAAACTTGGTAGGTATAAAGTACTAATGATCCCCTACAAGTGTTGTTGTTTTTCGTCCGGATCCCTCAACAGATGGCGCCACCACAGGCAAAAGTAGTTCACGGGGGGTACCCTCCCTTGACAAACTTCTTCTTCAGAACGGAAGCACATATCGACAAACTGAAAGCATCAGGATGATCTACAGAGATGTCTTAAGAAGTGTTGTTATTTTTGGTTCCACTCCGAAGTCAAATTTTTGACGCTTTTTAGCTCACCTGAGCCATAGGCTCAAAGTGAGCTATTGTCATAGCGTGGCGTCCGTCGTCGTCCGTCGTCCGTTGTCGTCCGTCGTAAACTTTTCAACATTTTCGACTTCTTCTCCAGAACCACTGAAAAGATTTTCATGAAACTTGGTAGGAATAAAGTACTCATGGTCCCCTACAAGTGTTGTTGTTTTTCGTCCGGATCCATCAAAAGGTGGCGCCACCAGAGGCAAAAGTAGGTCACAGGGGGTACCCTCCTTTGACAAACACTTCTTCAGAACGGAGGCACGTATCGACAAACCGAAAGCATCAGGATGAACTAGAGAGATGTCTTAAGAAGTGTTGTTATTTTTGGTTCCACTCGGAAGTCAAATTTTTGACGCGTTTTTGACGTCTTTTCGGACTTCGTCAGAAATGCACATTTTTGCACTATTTCTTTAAATAACTCAATAAGTGTATGATTTTACACATTCATTTACTGCATATTTATCATATTTAAGTTACTAAATGCTTTTATAAGTATTTTATTCTAAAATTTAGATTTTTTGATTTTTTATTAATTTTTTTCTTATGTGAAAAGGAAGGGGGGGGGGTGATTTTCATACATATTCAACTTCTTCTCCAGAACCACTGAAAAGATTTTCATGAAACTTGGTAAGAATGAAGTACTCATGGTCCCCTACAAGTGATGTTGTTTTTCGTCCAGATCCATCAACAGGTGGCGCCACCAGAGGCAAAAGTAGGTCACAGGGGGTACCCTCCTTTGACAAACTTCTTCTTCAGAACGAAAGCACGTATCGACAAACTGAAAGCATCAGAATGATCTAGAGAGATGTCTTAAGAAGTGTTGTTGTTTTTGGTTCCATTCGGAAGTCAAATTTTTGACGCGTTTTTGACGTCTTTTCGGACTCTGTCGGAAATGCACATTTTTGCACTATTTCTTTAAATAACTCAATATGTGTATGGTTTTACACATTCATTTACTACAAATTCATCACATTTAAGTTACTTAATGCTTTGATATGTATTTCATACTGAAATTTTAATTTTTTGATTTTTTATGAATTATTTTCTTATGTGAAAAGGAAAGGGGGGGGGGGGGGGTGATTTTCATACATATTCAACTTCTTCTCCAGAACTGCTGAACAGAATATTTTTTACAGAGTATTTTTTCAATCATGAATAGATATGTTTACTGTGAACATGGACCCAAGGCTTGTAAGTTCAAGTTCTGGTACCCTGGTAACTTTAGTTTCGTATAAGTTGGTACATGTTCATGTATGCAAGAGTTGTCTTTCTTTAATATAGATTTATGTTTTGGAGGTTTAAATTTTTGGATTATCGATTCATTTGAATGTTATATATTTTGAATTATTAAATAGGTATGGAAAAGGAAACTAAATTATTTTAAAAAGATGAATAAGTATTTTCAAATTTATCTTGTGAAGACTTAGATATACAACTATGAAATTACAATATTGAGAGCAGCTCAAAATATTAATGTAAGAACAGATCAATGTTATCAATAACACAGTGAAAGGATGGGGAGGGGGTCTGTTATTTTGCTTTAGCTTCTGTATAACTATCTCTCTCGGGTTACTTAGATTACTCAAGAAGAAGGGGGGATGATTTTCATACATATTCAACTTCTTCTCCAGAACCACTGAACAGATTTTCGTTAAACTTGGTAGGAAAGAAGAAATCATGGTCCCCTACAAGTATTGTTGTTTTTAGCTCACCTGAGCGAAGCTCAAGTGAGCTATTGTCATAGCGCGTCGTCCGTCCATCGTCCGTCCGTCCGACGTAAACTTTTAACATTTTCGATATCTTTTCGGCAACCGCTGCACAGAATTTCACGAAATTTCACAGGAAGCAAGTACTCAATGCCCTCTATCAAATTTGTGTTTTTCAAGCCGATCGGAAATCCAAGATGGCCGCCACAGGCTCTGATTGGCTGACACATTTTTGACTTCTCTTCTGAAACTGCGTCACAGAATTTCATGAAACTTCACAGGAAGCAAGTACTCAATGCCCTCTACCAAGTTTGTGTTTTTTGAGCCGATCGGAAATCCAAGATGGCCGCCACAGGCTCTGATTGGCTGACACATTTTTGACTTCTCCTCCGAAACTGCTGCACAGAATTTCATGAAACTTCACAGGAAGCAAGTACTCAATGCCTTCTACCAAGTTTGTGTTTTTGGAGCCGATTGGAAATCCAAGATGGCCGCCACAGGCTCTAATTGGCTGACACATTCTCGACTTCTCCTCTGAAACCGCTGCGCAGAATTTCATGAAACTTCACGGGAAGCAACTACTCAATGCCCTCTACCAAATTGTGTTTTTCAAGCCAATCGGAAATCCAAGATGGCTGCCACAGGCTCTGATTGGCTGACACATTTTCAACTTCTCTTCTATAACCACTGCACAGAATATCATGAAACTTCACAGGAAGCAAGTACTCAATGCCCTCTACTAAGTTTATGTTTTTCGAGCCAATCGGAAATCCAAGATGGCTGCCACAGACTCTGATTGACTGACACATTTTCGACTTCTCCTCTCAAAAGGCTGCATAGAATTTCACAAACCTTCACAGGAAGCAAGTACTGATTGCTCTCTACCAAGTTTGTGTTTTTCGAGCTGATCAGAAATCCAAGATGGCCGCCACAGGCTCTGATTGGCTGACAAATTTTCGACTTCTCCTCTGAAACCGCTGCGCAGAATTTCATGAAACTTCACAGGATGCAAGTACTCATACCCTCTATCAAGTTTGCGTTTTTGGAGCCTATCGGAAATTCAAGATGGCCGCCACAGGCTCTGATTGGCTGACACATTTTCAACTTCTTCTCTAAAACTGCTTCACAGAATTTCTTGAAACTTCACAGGACGCAAGTACTAATTGCCCTCTACTTATTTTGTGTTTTTCGAGCCGATTGGAAATCCAAGATGTCCTCTATAGGCTCTATTTGAATGACACATTTTTGACTTATCCTCTTAAACTACTGCACAGAATGTCACTGAACTTTACAGGAAGTAACTTGTACACCTTGTCCTTCTCAAAGCTTCACTAAAAGCGATTTCCTTCAGGTCTTGACTTTGATTGAAAACATACATACAGTCTCCTCAGGTGAGCGATGTGGCCCCCTTGGGCCTCTTGTTTATTTTAAACATGGGCTCTAGCCACTCTATCAGTGGCGTAGCTTGGGCAAAACTAAGTTAATCCTTTCATGATATTAGGAAAATGAGTTCAGAAGCTGAGGACATTCGAAAGGCAATGAAGGAGGTCGAATGCAAATAAAGATTTACCTCCAGCAGCTCACAAAAAAAAACCTCAAGAGGGAGGAAAATTTTTACTGAATTGAGGAATTTTAGAGGAAAAGTGGATGCTTTAGCATACATGGTAGCTATGCCACTGTCTACTCAAACATACTTTGTTATACAAGACTGACATGTTACTCTCACAAAGTTACAGTCCTAACGCATTATGGTTTTCACTGAGATATTAAATTCTTGTGATACAAGGATGCCATTCTAAATGTACATGTACAAAGGAGTTCACGTCTATCACCTGATAAATACAGAGCTGCTGAGTTATTTATTTTCAAATTTAATGAAATTGATCATAGCAAATCTTCCGATTTTTTTATCTAAATAATGTACAGATCTAAATTAAAATAATAAGGAGTAATGAGGTGGGGGAGGGGGGGGGGGGGGGGGGTTCAAGCCTGCCCATGCAGGGTGATATATCTTATTATACATGTATATATGACCATGAATTTCATCTTAAATTGAGGAAAAACAATGACCGAATGATTTTATACAAAGCTGAAAGATGGACACCCCCCTCCTCTCACGAGTTCGAAAAACGTGATGAGAAAAAAAAGAATATTATTGGAAGACAAAATAAAAATTGTGTCGATGACGGCGAGATACAGGTTTCAATTAAGTATACATGTGAATATAGATTTATCTCGACAGAGTGAATATGCTTCATTTACAACGGTTCAAAAACGTATATTTGCTATCAGCACCTACAAATATATAAGCTAGAAATACCCCCCCCCCCCCTCTCTCTCTCTCTCTCTTTCTCTCTCCCTCGTGAACACCTTTGCACTCGATTATGGACCTGTATTATCACCAGCATAATTTAAAAGTGTAAATAAAAAAAATGATAATAAAAAGGTTTCCTGGTTGACGAAAAATAACTTCAGAAGACTTGACGCTGCATCTGACCCCTTCTCCAAGCATTCTGACTAGCAGAAAGAAAAAAAATGAAATGAATGGATAGTACAAATGTAACAGAAAGACATGGCTATATAGTGATAAAAGCTATAAATATAGTGATAAAATAATAACACCGTTAACAGTGTCCCTGAAAAAAAAATTATTGAAAACGTAAAATTTATTTCGAAGGGTTCAAATTGAGGAAGAAAGAAGCCATACAAAGTTTTATTTAAAAAATATGCAGTAACGACCATAATATTGCCGAATTTGTTAAATTAAATGTCCATATACCTCTGTTGTAAAAACGCAATATATTGTAGGTGGCGCTAGTGGAAAGAATTAGAGCTGCGCACCCAAAATTAAAAATAACGTTTTCAAACGATTAAAACTGCGAATATATATGCGTAAGAATCGCATGAAAATTTGAATTTATACAAATGAATGTAAAATTTAATTTGAAAAGAAAGATTTTGCATAATGAAATTTTGTAACATTAATTCATTTTTAGGGACACCGTACCTTTAATTAAAATGATGTTTTTAAAATCGAATTATGAATTTGTTTGAAAATCAATAGAAACTTGAAATACTATGGTGGCATACTTCTGCCTTCTACATGCGAGATATTTTTTCTGTAGAATATGTCGACATGCGACTCACTTATGTGAACATGCAACTTATTTATGTCTACATGCAACTTAATTATGTCAACATGCAACTTATTTATGTCAACATGCTACTTATCTATGTCAATATGTAAAATATTTTGTCAACATGCGACATAATTATCTGGCATGTCAACATAATCATCTTGCATGTCAACATAATTATCTTGCATGTCAATATATTTATCTTGCATGTTGACATTAATAAGTATAGCCTGCGGCATGGCGAAATAATCAATAGAGAATATCTCGCATGTAGGAGGCAGAAGTATGCCACCCCTAAAATGCATTGTCGCAGATAAATATTGCAATATAGGAAAGCAGAGGGGCGCACAAAGGGTTCTTGAATGAAGCGAAGAATCTACTGCATTGGCTATCATTATGACTTCTATTGGATTTGCACATTACTTCAAGTCTTCATCAACATATTATGATAAATATTGACACTCTACACTTCAAATTCTTTAAGAAAAATTAAATTCTTGACGAATTCACTTGAGTATGCCAATTTTGAGACAGAAGAATATGAATTTTCGTTGAAATGTACCTGTACTGAAACGTTTTTGAGAAATGATCTCCCCCTGTCAATCGCGCATCACTTGAACGTTTGAAATGGTTCTCGGGAGGAGAACTTTTGGGGGTACTCATAGAAAATAGATTAGCACAAGTTGTTCCTCTAAACAAATTGAAAGAAGTTTGGTGTAAATCGAATCTTCCATGATTTATCTTTACAGTTCTTGCTACGACAACTTGATTTTTTTCATATCAAACCTATACAAGGACGTAGTCATTGAAGGTGTAACGCAAAAACCAGGGTGCGCCGTAGAATTCCTTAATTTAATCCATAAATATATGGAATTCACGACTTGTCGTAGCAAGATATATGAAATTTGAACATTTCTCCACACAACATCTACCATAAGTTCACTGAGAAATTCATGGAACAACTTGCGCTCGATGCTTCTTTTTCGTACTGTGTACATGTGCTATAAATAGCGATCACGTGACTTTCAACACACCTGCAGAACTCGCCACTGACCCTCGACTTTCCTTCTGTAAAGTACATAATAATACTTTTGATTAAAGTATATTTTATTAAGAGAAAGAGGTGTCCATTACAAAGGTGCGATAAAGGTGATGGTATTTCCATGGGACGCCTTAACATACCCGCGATGAAACTTTACAGGAAGGAACTACTCAAGGTCCTCTACCAAGTTTGTGATTTTCGTGCCGATCGGTCAACAAATATGGCTGCCGAGGGCTCTGATTGGCTGACACATTTTCGACATCTCCTCTGCAACCGCTGCACAGAATTTCATGAAACTTTACAGGAAGGAACTACTCAAGGTCCTCTACCAAGTTTTTGTTTTTAATGCCGATCGGTCAACAAATATGGCCGCCGAGGGCTCTGATTGACTGATACTTTTTCGACATCTCCTCTGCAACCGCTGCACAGAATTTCATGAAACTTTACAGGAAGGAAGTACTCAAGGTCCTCTACCAAGTTTGTGTTTTTCGTGCCGATCGGTCAACAAATATGGCCGCCGAGGGCTCTGATTGACTGATACTTTTTCGACATCTCCTCTGCAACCGCTGCACAGAATTTCATGAAACTTTACAGGAAGGAAGTACTCAAGGTCCTCTACCAAGTTTGTGTTTTTCGTGCCGATCGGTCAACAAATATGGCCGCCGAGTGCTCTGATTGACTGATACTTTTTCGACATCTCCTCTGCAACCGCTGCACAGAATTTCATGAAACTTTACAGGAAGGAAGTACTCAAGGTCCTCTACCAAGTTTGTGTTTTTCGTGCCGATCGGTCAACAAATATGGCCGCCGAGGGCTCTGATTGGCTGACACATTTTCGACATCTCCTCTGCAACCGCTGCACAGAATTTCATGAAACTTTACAGGAAGGAACTACTCAAGGTCCTCTACCAAGTTTTTGTTTTTAATGCCGATCGGTCAACAAATATGGCCGCCGAGGGCTCTGATTGGCTGACACATTTTTGACATCTCCTCTGCAACCGCTGCACAGAATTTCATGAAACTTTACAGGAAGGAAGTACTCAAGGTCCTCTACCAAGTTTGTGTTTTTCGTGCCGATCGGTCAACAAATATGGCTGCCGAGGGCTCTGATTGGCTGACACATTTTCGACATCTCCTCTGCAACCGCTGCACAGAATTTCATGAAACTTTACAGGAAGGAACTACTCAAGGTCCTCTACCAAGTTTGTGTTTTTCGTGCCGATCGGTCAACAAATATGGCCGCCGAGGGCTCTGATTGACTGATACTTTTTCGACATCTCCTCTGCAACCGCTGCACAGAATTTCATGAAACTTTACAGGAAGGAAGTACTCAAGGTCCTCTACCAAGTTTGTGTTTTTCGTGCCGATCGGTCAACAAATATGGCCGCCGAGGGCTCTGATTGGCTGACACATTTTCGACATCTCCTCTGCAACCGCTGCACAGAATTTCATGAAACTTTACAGGAAGGAACTACTCAAGGTCCTCTACCAAGTTTTTGTTTTTAATGCCGATCGGTCAACAAATATGGCCGCCGAGGGCTCTGATTGGCTGACACATTTTTGACATCTCCTCTGCAACCGCTGCACAGAATTTCATGAAACTTTACAGGAAGGAAGTACTCAAGGTCCTCTACCAAGTTTGTGTTTTTCGTGCCGATCGGTCAACAAATATGGCTGCCGAGGGCTCTGATTGGCTGACACATTTTCGACATCTCCTCTGCAACCGCTGCACAGAATTTCATGAAACTTTACAGGAAGGAAGTACTCAAGGTCCTCTACCAAGTTTGTGTTTTTCGTGCCGATCGGTCAACAAATATGGCCGCCGAGGGCTCTGATTGGCTGATACATTTTCGACATCTCCTCTGCAAATGCTGCACAGAATTTCATGAAACTTTACAGGAAGGAACTACTCAAGGTCCTCTACCAAGTTTGTGTTTTTCGTGCCGATCGGTCAACAAATATGGCCGCCGAGGGCTCTGATTGGCTGAATCATTTTCGGCATCTCCTCTGCAACCATTGCACAGAATTTCACTAAACCTTGCAGCAAGCTAAGTACTCAAGGTCCTCTGCCAAGTTTGTGTTTTTCTTGTCGATAGGTCAACAAATATGGCTGTCAAGGGCTTTGATCTGTAGAAGTATTTTTGTGACTTTTAACCCTTTGTCTGCAACTCAGGTGAGCGATGTGGCCCCCTTGGGCCTCTTGTTTCAAGTTGTCGTCGGTAGTATTTATCTCCCGTCTTTAAATTTGGCCTATAGAGAATAATATATAATATAATATAGAGAATTTATTATAATCTTATCATTATTATTTCCTTGCTTTCACTTTGTTTAGATTGAAAGGCTGTATCCTCAGTTAGTTTAACGTCAGTTTAAAAAACGAATCAATTATTTAAAGAAAAGAATCCATAAAGCCCTCAAGCTTTTCTAAGACTTTGAGTAACATCCGCACGTGGTTGCTAGGCAAGCATTTTCATCAAATACTTGTATAGTACGTTATGCCATTCAAGAATTTTTACTATAGATAAAAGTTATAACATATTCAGCAAAAAATTCAATCATGTATAAAGATATAACTCGATGATAAATGACAATAAAGAGTATCAAAATTTGCAAACGACAGTAGACTCCGTGTTGATGACGTCAAAATCTGAGGTTGACGTCATTTCGCGCCATATTTGAAGACGTCATTTCTGAGGAGTGCCTTAACGTAGCTGCGAATGCTTTTGATAAATGAATTATTAATTATCACTTTTTGCAATGTTGACTGTTTGAGAAAACAAGGCGTCATAATTGTGAACGGCACGCGCGTGATGTATGACGTCATGTTTTGACGTCATTTACCCTGAATGACTCAAAGATAAGGAAGATCACCGTTTTTCACTGACAAATCTTCAAAATTCATCTGCGCTCCAGGCCTCGCCCACGAATTTTTAAAAGGCCGTTCAGAAATCCATCGATTGATACAAAAATATTCATGGGCAAGGCCTGGAGTGCTACTTAATTTCATAGTTTTGTATCGAAATATCGCTCAATTATTGATATTTTCAAAGATTTCAACGTTTTTAGATTTTTTGAGCGACGTATTATTCAGTATAGGACTGTGAGATCGGAAAAGGTTTTTCTGATTTGGATTCACCATACATTTGACATTTTATAAACTAGAATATCATGGATATATAAACAAGTTTGAAAAAAGGGCCGAATTGGCAGATTACCGCACCTACTCCTTTACCTGTCTGCTTTTATTATCCCAATTCGGCATTTAATTTAGTACCGCTAATGAGGATTTACTATCCCAAACACATGTCTGGTACCTTAAAATTGGTTTGAAAAAGTAAACAGTCGGAACATCTCCTTATTATTGATAAAATGAATTTTAAGTACATAATATATCATGTGAATGAGTTTTGTAGTAAGATTCTCATAGGAATATTGAATTTAAAATTGGAAATTCATAGCTTTTTACTAGAATACTTCCAAGGGACATATATTCTCAAAGTTATATATTAGATAACGTATAAATATTGGCTCTGTAGTGGGTTATGTAAAAAATAATTCCCTGGTACTGAAAGATATAACTTTGATATCCTTGCATGCTCTATGAACATTAATTCCTTTTTTCCTGATAAATGTCAAACACGAGAAGGAAATGAAAATAATAAAAGGATGGACGATTTACAATATTCATTGACTCTCAACGAAACAAAATACAAAACATTTATTCTTTTTGAAGAGATTGAAAATTATCATTTCTGGTATTCATTATTGAAAATAACGTATAGAATAAATGCGAAATATATAGGCTCTATGGTGGGTTATATAGGAAATAATTTCCTGGTACCAAATGATATAGCTTTTATTTCCTTACATGCCCTATTAAAACTAATTCCTTTTGTCCTGAAAATGCCCAACACGAGGAGGAAATGTAAATTTGATCTAAGGATGGAAGATTTACAATATTCATTAACTCTCAACGAAACAAAATACAAAACACTTTTAAAGTGATAATGGCCAATGGGTTTATATATGCACGATTAACCTACTTCAGATCTATTAACAATGTATGATAATGTCGAAAGGTTCCAACTCTATACCTTCTTGAAGAAAATTCTAAACCAATTTCCATGCACCATTCTCATTTAGGCCAATTCATGGTTTTTAGATAAATGAAAATCTCTTTATTTGACTCTGCGCGAATAAAAAAAGATGAATTTAAACATTTGGGTTGCCAAGATGTATGATTCATCTGTTCATTCTTTCTTTGATAAATATTGACCAATTAATTCAGCTTTATAAAAATATCTTCAACCTTTACATAGCTGCAACAAGTTCTACAATTGAAAATTCAAATCACCATTCAGTTGACTCAGCGAAACACATGAAAGACAACTAATCTTTCGGCTTGCCCTGAACAAAAACCTTGACAGTTCTCTTCATAGAATATGAGCAGCAAGCAAGAACCTTGACAGTTCTCTTCATAGAATAGATGAAGAAATATCGAAAGGATAGACAAATTGAGGGTAAAATTTGAAATCATTATAAAATTTGAAATTAACATAAACGAGGGGGATATGGAATTTGTGGTCTTTTGTGTTTAATGTTTAATGTCGAATTTCTTGCTGTGTGTGTCTTCCTTGTGTTTTCACTTGGGGTGTTTTGTTATGTTGATGTTGATGCTGCAACCGAGTCTTTTATTGCAAAATATGGATAAAATATCTTCTCTGAAAATCAAATGACAAAGAGTGTTCACAATACTCTAACACGCGGGGTCTTAAATCATGTAAAACTCGAGGCTTGCCGAGGGTGTGCAAGATTTTGAGATTCCGAGAGAAGAATCGATTTGCTTTTTACTGAAGAGTATTTAAGGGCGAAAGTTGAAAGTGAAATAGAAGAGACGATATCCGAAAAAAAATATCAAATTGATCTAATAGCAAAAACATTTGCAGTATTCGAAGTCAGCGCCTCCGAAAATGGTATACTAAATTAAAATTATGTTCGAATATCAGTCTTGCCAAATTGAACATGAGGCCCAGGGACCACATGGCTCACCTGAAAACATTGGAAATCTTGCCCTAGCGGGATTTGAATGTGATTTATACTTGTATGATTCTAATAATATAATCATATTTAATTTGATAATGTGGGTCCTGCAACCGAGTGTTGTTTGAGATCACCTCCTTTCTTTACAACATATCGTATATTTTCTTTTATAGGGGAATATGAAAATAAAGTGAGCAATTTTTTAGAAAGATTCAAGTCCTTGTTCACTAACGTGATATATGATTCATATGTGACTCTCATAGCCGTAATCCATAGGTCTGCATTGTAACATCACTGACGAGGGTTAAGTGCCAGAAACGTGCATGTTTGGTCCATGCTGAAATTTTATCTGTTCTTAAATAATGCTATTGAATTTGATTACGTTTAACATATACGTAGGTATGAGACAAAATGATATCATATATCATTTAAGCATTTAGGGCAGCATTATCATGTTTACGAATATTAACATATGCCCATGCATTTGAGTAGAATTTACATTGTGATTATAGGAGTATAACCGCAGTGGATCGTTTGTAGGTTATAACAATATAATTACATTCAAAAGACAGTGCTTGTCATTTCATCCAAAAATATTACCGAAATTAAAGGAGGTTATCATCTTAGGACCATCCCTCCAATGTTATTTTGAACATATATTTTATTTCGATATGCTACTGAATCGACCCTGCAGGAAATTTGGAACTGCGTGCTCTCTGAAAATTATATTTGTAAATCTGATTCAAATGGTTTCTTTTCCGCTAAAGAATACGAATCATACAAATCATGGACATGTAGCGACCTGTGTAGTGCCTTGTCCTTCCTCTTGGACAACATTTATGTAAGAATTGGTGAAAATCTCTACAAGCAGGTTGTAGTGATTCGTATGGATACAAATTGTGCGCCTATTGTTGCAGATTTATTTTTATACACATATGAAAAAGAATGTATTCAAAATCTTCAAAGGCAAAGAAAGCATGATGATTTAAATGTTTCATTGGTATTTCTAGGTACCTGGATGATATTCTTACTATCGATAATCCTGTTTTTGAAAAGTATAAAGATGTTATTTATCCACAAGAAATGACTCTTAACAAGGCAAACGTTACAGATATAGAAACACCATTTTTGATTTTTGATTCAATATGGTATGTTTCCCCCGGCTTGACGGTGATGTCCCTGGATTACCGTCATACGGTATCTACATTTCACAGCTTATCCGGTATGCTAGAGCATATACTGATGTTTTGGATTTTCGTCGTAGAAATTTACAAATTACAAAGAAACTTTTAGGTCAAGGTTTTCGCTTTCACAAACTAGTAAAGGCTTTCTTGAAATTTTAAGATTATGATCATCTTCTTTTGAAATTCGGACCCATACAAGCAACAGAGTATATTACTTTAGGTATTTCACAACCTGCATTTTATGGTGACATAATTAACAAAATAAGAAGGATCAAAGGTAGACAGCATAACTATCGAAAATGCGTCAGAGTCATCAAACGCCTTTTGTACCGTGGATATAATCCTTATGTCACCAGACGGACACTAAGCTTGGTACTTGACCAATCTACAGTCTTGTACGAGCGCATTCTTAAGACTTGCATTCTGACTGACTGTGACGACGGGACTCCATGACGGGTGCTGTCCAAATCTCTTTAGAGAAGACAGGGATCCGACCACCTGTCCTCTCTGAATGTCAGTCGAACTCCTCGGGTGATAACATATATGATCTGGCTACAGCCGGCAGAGCACGGACTGTACTATATACGTCCTCTTTTTATATCCATTTACATATTCATCTGTGTTGCGTGGATCCCTGCGTTTTACGATCTTGTTTTTGTGTGGTCATCTCACAGTAAGGAGGTTGTTTTACACCATAATTGTGCATTTTTGGTGACCTCTGGGAAATCGGAATAGTGGGAGGGTTGTATGCACGTAATCCAGGATAACCACACCGTCTGCTACTAACGTGGCAGAAGGCCGTCCTAAGTCGGCAGCGGTTGCCCATTGATCTCGTTAGTTTATGTGTGGTCTTTTATGATTAATGTTTCTATGGTGTGAGTTGGTGTTCCTTTGTCCCTTTTGCGTCTGTTTCTGTGGGTGTCTGTTCTCTTTTTTTGCACTTGGTGTTTTGGGGTTTTGCTGTGGGTGCTGCAACCTGATGTTGTTGGAGATCCCCTCATATCTCTGTAAGGTAAACACTCAAATTTATAAATTCTAACAAGAGGCCCAAGGGGGCCACATCGCTCACCTGAGGAGACTGTATGTATGTTTTCAATCAAAGTCAGTATAAGAGCTGAAGAAAATCACTTTTAGTAAAGCTTTGAGAATGACAATGTGTACTTACTTCCTGTAAAGTTTGGTAACATTCTGTGTAGTAGTTTAAAAGGATAAGTAAAAAATGTGTCATCCAATTAGAGCCTATGGAGGACATCTTGGGTTTCCGATCGGCTCGAAAAACACAAACTTGGTAGACTAAGAGGACAATGAGTACTTGCTTTCTGTGAAGTTTCAAGAAATTCTGTGAAGCGGTTTCAGAGGAGAAGTCGAAAATTTGTCAGCCAATCAGAGCCTGTAGCTGCCATCTTGGATTTCCGATCGGCTCCAAAAAACTTTAACATGTTAGAGGGCAATGAGTACTTGCTTCCTGTGAAGTTTCGTTAAATTCCATGCAGCGGTTTCAGACGAGAAGTCGAAAATGTGTCAGCCAATCAGTGCCTGTGGCGGCCATCTTGGATTTCCGATCGGCTCGAAAAACACAAACTTAATAGAGGGCAATGAGTACTTGCTTCCTGTGAAGTTTCGTTAAATTCCATACAGCGGTTTCAGACGAGAAGACGAAAATGCATCAGCCAATCAGAGCCTGTGGCAGCCATCTTGGATTTCCAATCGGCTCGAAAAACACAAACTTGGTGAAGGGCATTGAGTTCTTGCATCCTGTGAAGTTTCGAGAGATTCCTTGCAGCGGTTTCAGAGGAGCAGTCGAAAATGTGTAAGCCAATCAGAGCTTGTGGCAGCCATCTTGGATTTCCAGTCAGCTCGAAAAACACAAACTTGGTAGTGGGCATTGAGTATTTGCTTCCTGTGAAGTTTCCAGAAATTCTGTGAAACGGTTTCAGAGGAGAAGTGGAAAATGTGTCAGCCAATCAGAGCCTGTGGCAGCCATCTTGGAATTCCGATCAGCTCGAAAAACACAAACTTGGTAGAAGGCATTGAGTATTTGCTTCCTGTGAAGTTTCCAGAAATTCTGTGAAACGGTTTCAGAGGAGAAGTGGAAAATGTGTCAGCCAATCAGAGCCTGTGGCAGCCATCTTGGATTTCCGATCAGCTCGAAAAACACAAACTTGGTAGAAGGCATTGAGTACTTGCTTCCTGTGTAGTTTCATGAAATTCTGAGCAGCGGTTTCAGAGGAGAGGTCGAAATGTGTCAGCCAATCAGAGCCTGAGGCGGCCATCTTGGATTTCAGATAGGCTAAAAAAAACACAAACTTGGTAGAGGGCATTTTGTGCTTGCTTCATGTGAAGTTTCATGAAATTCTGTGCAGCGGTTTCAGACGAGAAGTCGAAAATGTGTCAGCCAAACAGAGCTTGTGGCGGCCATCTTGGATTTCCGATCGGCTCGAAAAACACAAACTTGGTAGAGGGCATTGAGTTCTTGCTTCCTGTGAAGTTTCGAGATATTCTGTGAAGCAGTTTCAAAGGAGAAGTCGAAAATGTGTCAGCCAATCAGAGCCTGTTGCAGCCATCTTGGATTTCCAATCGGCTCGAAAAACACAAACTTGGTGAAGGGCATTGAGTTCTTGCATCCTGTGAAGTTTCGAGAGATTCTGTGCAGCGGTTTTAGAGGAGCAGTCGAAAATGTGTAAGCCAATCAGAGCTTATGGCAGCCATCTTGGATTTCCCATCAGCTCGAAAAACACAAACTTGGTAGAGGGCATTGAGTTTTTGCTTCCCGTTAAGTTTCCAGAAATTCTGTGTAACGGTTTTAGAGGTGAAGTGGAAAATGTGTCAGCCAATCAGAGCCTGTGGCAGCAATCTTGGATTTCCGATCTGCTCGAAAAACACAAACTTGGTAGAGGGCATTGAGTTCTTGCTTCCTGTGAAGTTTCGAGATATTCTGTGAAGCGGTTTCAGAGGAGAAGTCGAGAATGTGTCAGCCAATTAGAGCCTGTGGCAGCCATCTTGGATTTCCGATCAGCTCGAAAAACACAAACTTGGTAGAAGGCATTGAGTACTTGCTTCCTGTGTAGTTTCATGAAATTCTGAGCAGCGGTTTCAGAGGAGAGGTCGAAATGTGTCAGCCAATCAGAGCCTGAGGCGGCCATCTTGGATTTCAGATAGGCTAAAAAAAACACAAACTTGGTAGAGGGCATTTTGTGCTTGCTTCATGTGAAGTTTCATGAAATTCTGTGCAGCGGTTTCAGACGAGAAGTCGAAAATGTGTCAGCCAAACAGAGCTTGTGGCGGCCATCTTGGATTTCCGATCGGCTCGAAAAACACAAACTTGGTAGAGGGCATTGAGTTCTTGCTTCCTGTGAAGTTTCGAGATATTCTGTGAAGCAGTTTCAAAGGAGAAGTCGAAAATGTGTCAGCCAATCAGAGCCTGTTGCAGCCATCTTGGATTTCCAATCGGCTCGAAAAACACAAACTTGGTGAAGGGCATTGAGTTCTTGCATCCTGTGAAGTTTCGAGAGATTCTGTGCAGCGGTTTTAGAGGAGCAGTCGAAAATGTGTAAGCCAATCAGAGCTTATGGCAGCCATCTTGGATTTCCCATCAGCTCGAAAAACACAAACTTGGTAGAGGGCATTGAGTTTTTGCTTCCTGTTAAGTTTCCAGAAATTCTGTGTAACGGTTTTAGAGGTGAAGTGGAAAATGTGTCAGCCAATCAGAGCCTGTGGCAGCAATCTTGGATTTCCGATCTGCTCGAAAAACACAAACTTGGTAGAGGGCATTGAGTTCTTGCTTCCTGTGAAGTTTCGAGATATTCTGTGAAGCGGTTTCAGAGGAGAAGTCGAAAATGTGTCAGCCAATCAGAGCCTGTGGCGGCCATCTTGGATTTAAGATAGGTTCAAAAAACGCAAACTTGGTAGAGGTCATTTAGTGCTTGCTGCATGTGAAGTTTCGTGAAATTCTGTGCAGCAGTTGCAGAGGGGATGTCGAAAATGTTAAAAGTTTACGCCGGACGGACGACGACGACGACGACGGACGGACGACGGACGGCACGCTATGACAATAGCTCACTTGAGCTTCGCTCCGGTGAGCTAAAAATGAAACCAGAGGGCGCTAGTGCAATGAATTTAGGAGGCTTTTGAAAATCACTTTGGCTGGAAGCATCACTGATCAATGAGAATTTAATATTCGAAACACATGTCTGGTGCATAATAAATTGATTTTAAATTTTCTTCAAGATTTGTAAAAATTATCTCCATAGAGTTAGCAGAAATAAACTTATTATCTTGGAGTGAGAATACATGTAGTTGCAAATTAAATGGGCATGAGAGACGTGTCACTTCGCGTCAGTTTGTCGTATCAACTGTCTCAATGAGTTAATCTTTCCGTTTTGGTAAAATGCATTCAATTTCAGTTGTTCGAATGTCTAACCTTGAACATCACCCAACATCCTGATCAAGAGATGCTATACTGTCTATGAGTATGAACAATATATTTCAATGTTGATATTTACAACCACTATGTTTTTATCTCTGCTGTAGGACTGCAAGTCCCAGAGAATATCGTTTTCCTAGTTCCCTGGAGTGTTCTTGTTACCCATTACCCTTACAGTTTAGGACATCATACTTTGTGAAATATTTGTCTTGCATCAAATTTGCACATACCATCAACTTTACAATCGCCGACACCGATTATTGTACTATTTTTTTTATATGTACCTGTGACAACCCTTGTATCTAAATATTGATAATTCCTCGTATCGAAAGTAGAATTTCTTAGTATGCTTCCTGAGCTTATAGAGAAACGATAGCGATAATGTTAAAGCAATAATAGCTGTCAGCAATTGGAATTTTTTTATTTGCTCATTTTCACGTATATTATTACTCATGGAAAATGATGACGCTTTGATAAAAAGTTTTATTCAAAAACGTCGGATTAACGCCTTTCTGGACTTTCTGAATTCTTACAGCCTTAACAAAAATTCAACGTAAACATGTTAAAGCCCGCCCATATTCTTGTGCCCTTACGTTGACCTTTCTCAGCTTGCTTTCTGCCCATGCGCAAGCTAAATCTGGTCAGTGAACATTACCGATTCCAACAGTGCACATGAACATGTGTAAAGGAAAGAAAGTATCTTTTATTGATTCAGAAGTTAAGATAGCAAAATAAGGACGATCTATAGTCACATTACACAATACTTTAAATTGCAGATCACGTAGAGCTCAATTTTCAAAGATAAAAGTCGTTAATAAGCTTTTCACGTCTGCTCAGGATTTGACCTGATTTATCTCAACATAGCACATGTGGTCACTCGACGGAGATCGGACTTAGTTGCCTAAGTATAATTGAGCGGGCGTCGTCATGGTCGTAGTGCAGACAGCTCTGTAGACATATGTTTTCATGCTGAGTTTCTTTATGCAACATGTTTATTTTACCTCGGATGACTTGTGCATCATCTTTTCATAACAATTAGAAAGTATTAAGAGACTTTTTGCAAGAAAACAATTTTTAGCCGATGACAGCTAATATTGCGTTAACGATAACGTTGTGATGCAAAAAACGAAGGACACATTATGCAAATAACACACACACGAACAAAAGTCAGGTGAGAACGAGATGCTAGTTAAAATATATTGAAGAAACGAAATCTTCGTCGTCAAATTAAGATAAACACCGACTATGAGATCAATCAAATCAGTTTATTTACAATTAAATCATTGTCGAACAGTACAAAAAAATCAAACTTCAATTTACTTCACTCACTTCATCACTACACAGCAAGTCCAATGAAAATAACGTAAATCAGAACAAACTTATCAAAATTCATATTTTACTATACAACGGTCGTAAATAAAAATAATCATAAGAGCAAACTGCTTATATACATGATACTCAATAAAACAAAACCTTTCAGCTTTTTAAGAAGTAGAATTAATTAGTCGGCAAGAATTCTATGCGACGCTATTTGCAACATACATATCCGTCAATATATAACCATTATTTAGTCATTGTCCCAATAAAAATAGAATGCATCATTATCTTCAAAAGCGTATTAACTAAGTGTGAACTCATAGAAACTTGAAATATTTTGTGTTTGTAATTATGTAGACAAAATTATTAATCATCATATGTAATTAAATTTATGGCAATATTTCATGAACAGATAGAAAAACAATTGTAAAAACGATAACTATTACCATAGATGTGTCTACAGCTTAGGCAATTCGAGCGAATCTCTGACTGAACACAGTTGCGCTGTGCACGATGAACACTTGAATGGGGACCTACTTTGTTAAGCGAAACAATTTTCCAGAAACGATTTCTTTTCAAAGTTTCATCACGTGTACCTGATTCTCAAAGATAGGTAACTCTACATCATTATTTTTTTTTAATGCAACAAAAATGTCAAAAATTAAACTGATCCCCTACAGTAAACTTTAAACAAACGTTAATTGAAATATCTTATATAAGTTAAAGAAGATCCTGACGATAATCTCAACAGCACTCACAATAGAGCACAAAATTAAGCATAGACGGACCCCTAGCAAGCTAGAGGTGGGACCAGGTGCCCGGGAGGAGTAAGCATCCCCTGTTGGCTAGCCGCACCCGCCGTCGATGTTTAAGCACGAAAATGAAAACAATATAGTATCGTAGTCTATTGAATGCTATGCATGATAGATAAAAAGGGCCTTGACAGAGGGAGCTGCCTTCCGTTGATATAATTGATTTTGCTAAAATATTTTTGCCTATCTCCATTCTATGAACTGTAACTAACTCTTTTTCAAGCATATTTGTCTTGCTGTGACTTTGAACAATGTGCTACATTTTGATCATATCAGAAGTAGGGCTACTTGTGTATTATGAGTGAGCCTTTTTGAATTCTACATCTTGCATGTATCTCTCTTTTGACCAAATGATATTTCTCATATAACAAACTTATTTTTCTTGTATAAGGAAAAGGACATATGAGACTAAAATAGTACTACTTTGAACCATAAGATATTTAACAATAAAATAAAAATAGCAATCCAAGGAATGCTTGTGTCGCCTGCGAAGCGGCTTGATTATAATTCTTGAAAGTGGATACAAATAATTGGTATCAGTAGAAAAGTCTTGTCAAATGAAATTCATTTCAAATAACAGACCTCTTAATTACAAATTAAAAGATATGGTCATTCTCAAATTTTCAGAAAAGAGTGTCAATCATCTAGGTCAATGTCACTACGTAAAAATTGGATACAAAAAAGAAGAAGAAATATTAAAGACCTATCACCTACCAATTAAAAGATATATACAACCATAATTTCTTTAAAAAAAAGGTCAAATGGCTAGGTCAAGGTCAAAAGGAAAAAAAAAAATAATGGTATGTGCAGAAAGGCATTGTCACAAGAAAAATACATGTGAAATATCAAAGCCATATCACCTACCAATCAAAAGATATAGCCAATTTTACTTTTCTTGAAAAGTAGGTCAAATATCTAGGTCAAAGTCACAAAGTCAAATCTTATGGTCTGTGTAGAAAGGTCTTGTCACAAGGAATACACATGTGAAATACCAAAGCCCTATCACTAACCAATCAAAAGATATATGCAATCTATTTTTTTTTTTAATAGGTCAAATATGTAGGTCAAATTCAATAGGTCAAAATTATGTTATGTGCAGAAAGGCGTTTTAACAAGGCATACGCATATGAAATATTTAAGCCCTATCACTTACCAATCAAAAGATATAGCGAATCTTATCTTTTTTTCAAAAGAAGGTCAAATATCTAGGTCAAAGTCACAAGGTCAAATATTATGGTATACGTAGAAAGGTCTTGCCACAAGGATTGCACTTACGAAATATCAAAGTCCTAACACTTACCAATCAAAAGATATATCCATTCTTTCTTTTTAAAGTAGGTCAAATATGTAGGTCAAGGTCACAAGGTCAAAATTTATGGTATGTGTTGGAAGGCCCTATCACAAGGAATACACATGTGAAATATCAAAGCCCTATCACTCACCTATCAAAAGTGTGTCAGACTGACAGACGGACGGACGGACAGACGGATGGACGGACAACGGACAAAGTGATCCCTAAGTGTCGCTATGCTTCGTAGGCGACACAAAACAAGACATTGCATCTGGCTTTGTAAAAACGAGAGATTGTATTAATCGGGATCAATATGTAGCGTAGATTATTCACAAACAAGACAGCAAAACAAACGCACAGATAAATGGACATTTAATGCATAAAGGCGTACAAAAACAGCCTGCGCTGTATTCAATGTCAAGTTCAACATATAAACATATTTGTTAGTATTGCTTAGAAAAGTGATGGATATACAGTAATATGATAATAAAGTTTGTAAACGTCGATAAACTGGTATAATATATTATGTAGCTGGCGCTGTAAAATTAATTTTATTTGTCGATGAAATATTTTCTAATGATATTTTGTAATAGCAGATTCTATATAAAATGATGTTTGACAGGCCTTCCGGTGAAAGGAATTACATTTGTCAAATATTTTCTTATGATATTTTTGTAATAGCAGATTCTTCACAAAATGATGTTTGACAGGCCTTCCGGTGAAAGGAATTACATTTGTCAAATATTTTCTTATGATATTTTTGTAATAGCAGATTCTTCACAAAATGATGTTTGACAGGCCTTCCGGTAAAAGGAATTGCATTTGTCAAATATTTTCTTATGATATTTTTGTAATAGCAGATTCTTCACAAAATGATGTTTGACAGGCCTTCCGATGAAAGGAATTACATTTGTCAAATATTTATTTATGATATTTTGTAATAGCAGATTCTATACAAAATGGTGTTTGACATGCCTTCCGATGAAAGGAATTACATTTGTCAAATATTTTCTTATGATATTTTGTAATAGCAGATTCTTCACAAAATGATGCTTGACAGGCCTTCCGGTGAAAGGAATTACATTTTTCAATTGTAGTGTACTATGGTGGCATACTTCTGCCTCCTACATGCGAGATATTTTCTGTAGATTATATCGTCATGCGACTTAAAAGCTATTCTCTGTAAGCATTTGTACTTTTATGAAGGACGCATGGCACGGCATGTCTCAGTTTTGATGAAATTAATACATAAGGTTGGGTTTGACCCAAAATTAAAATAAAATTGTTTAAAAAATTCTTTCTATCACATTCCGTTGCCATGGAAACGGATTGTAAACATCTTGGGGTGTTCTTAAGGTCTCATACATCATTTAGCATAATCTGATACAAAGCTGATGAAATATCAGTACCCGATCATTGCTCTTTCAAGTTATGTAATGATAATGTTTGGTTTATGGTCATATCTATATGTTTCCATAGCAACATCACAGGTACCTTATCAAAATAGTGATTTTGGCATTTTTCAAAATTCAATGATAAATAATAAGGCCGGGTTAGCGCAGTGGCAGCGCGCTCGCTTCTCATCTCTAAGGTCCCGGGTTCGAATCCCAGATTCGGCAAAGGGTCTTATGTCGGAGGGTAGGTGGTCCACCACCCAGGTCTCAGTAGGAGGTTTTTCTCCGGGTACTCCGGTTTCCTCCTGCTCCTTGGGCCCCCTCACGCCAACATCTGAGCAAACGTGAGACATTAATATAAGTTTTGATTTAAATTACGCAGGTATGTTAAGGCCTCCCATGGAATATTACGTCAAAAATTTGCAGCGAAATAACGTAACGTCATTTGACGTCATAGACTCCGTGTCGTCAAGTACGGTAGCAACACAGTATTTCAATTAATTTTTATGATATTTTGTAAATTCAAAGGATGAAAGGTATCAGTTAAAAAAAGTCATGTACTTACTCAATCGCTGACACCCCGTCTATTCAATATACCTTTGAGAAGACCCCCAATCTATTGAGTGCACTTTGTGACCCCCTTGCGTTGTTAAGGACCTCAGCGTTACCGAGAAGCTTGAGAAGCAATGGAAGGTGCGATCCGACAGTTTACAGGGCGGGTGATAAGAAAAATTGAGAAAACGGTATGTATTTGTTAAAATTACATGAAAACAGAGATGCTGCTAATAGAAAATATCCTAATATGTTCAATCATATATGTAATCAAAGACAAAACTATTTAAAAAGGTACGAAATCATTCTTTTTATGTACCTTGTTTACAGTACTGGCGGAGTACACGTGTGTCATATGATGCATGTGTCGTATAGGAATTATTGCAGCAATACTGTGATAAAAGTATGGTTGTAGCGCTATTGTTATTAATTTCTTTCCTTATCATCAGTGTCTGGTACGATATATATAATTTAGATACAAGCATATTCATGACAAAGGTAAACTTTACGAGGAGAAAAAAAATGGGGAAGGGTGGGGTGGGGTGGATGTGGGACATGCTTGTGTACTGTTTAAACATGTAACAATGAAACTACTTTGTATTAAATTATACAATTTATAACGCTTATTTTTTATTCATTTGTATTTCAGACTGACGAAAATTACATATTTAATCATCTCACAAAAAAAAAACAGAAGTATTTTGGCACTGGATCAGTGTTGAATGCTGCATTAGCCCAGAATCATAATTGAAAGAACTTTTCAATGACCAGGTACATGTACATTTGTATATATATATGATATATAATTTTCTTAGAGACTTGAGTGTAAAAATATCTTCCCATATATATATAAACATAGTTGAAATTTGATATAAATCTAGATCTATTTATGAAATTTGTTAGAACAAATCTATAACTTTTAATATTATTTGTGTCATTTTCTTTTCTTTTAAGTTCTAATAATTGACTTGTGAAAAAGTTAAATTAACAGTACACTAAAAACCCTTAAAGGTTCTGTAAGAAATTACATTTTAATAATTAAAAAAAAAAAACTTATTCATTCACCTAAATTAGAATTTTCTTCTAATTTCAGAGATTTGCCTTTGGAAGAAAATATAACTTGACCCGAATGCCAGCAAGAAGATGTCACGTCAAGTGTCTGTCAAATGTTAAAAAATGTGTCAATAAAGATCTTTTATTGTTAAGAAGTACATGTATTTGTGATATATTTAATCCTAAACTATAAAAGCCTACATTTGGAGTCTTTCTGATGTCTATAAACATATGGATATCATGGTGTTTTATTTTTAACATGGGCTCTTGCCGCTCTATCAGTGGCGTAGCTTGGGCAAAACTAAGTGAACCTTTCATGATACAAGGAAAATGAGTTCTGAAGCTGAGGACATTCGAATGGCAATGAAGAAGGTCGAATGCAAATAAAGATTTACCTCCAGCAGCTTACAAAAAACCCTCCAGAGGGAGGAAAATTTTTACTGAATTGAGGAATTTTAGAGGAAAAGTGGATGCTTTAGCATACATGGTAGCTACGCCACTGTCTACTCAAAGATACTTTGTTATACAAGACTGACATATTACTCCAACAAATTAAGTTACAGTACTAACGCATTATGGTTTTCACAGAGATATTCAATTCTTGTGATAAAAGATGCCATTCTAAATGTACATGTACAAAGGAGTTCACGTCTATCACCTGATAAATACAGAGCTGCTGAGTGATTTATTTTGTTTATTTATTTATTTTTAGATTTATTGAAATTGATCATAGTAAATCTTCCGTCCTCTGTATCTAAATAATGTACGGATCTAAATTTAAATAATAAGGAGTTATGAAGGGGAGGGGGGTTGTTGGTCTAAATATGACCATGCATTTCATCTTAAAATGAGGAAAAACAATGACCGAATGATTTTATACAAAGCTGAAAGATGGAAACCCCCCTCCTCTCACAAATTCGAAAAACGTGGTGAGAAAATAAAGAATATTATAAGCAGGCAAAGTAAAAATTGTTTCGATGATTGCGAGATACAGGATTCAATTAAGTAAACATGTAAATATAGATTTATCTCGATAGAGTGGAGGTTTCTCCTTTCGGTGCCCCTGAAGTTGAACATTGCACATTTGCATAAAATTGTATTTTCCGGCTTTTTTCCTGAGAGGAGAGGTAATCTCAGTTTCACGTCACTTACATCCATTGTCAAGGGCATGGCCGGTCATGATTATGCGAGATTGGTACATAATTATAGTAGTACTGATCATATCCTTTTCCTCGAATCTGGGTGCGGTTTTTGGTGGTTTTTTTTTTTTTTTGTGTTAATCTTCCCGATAAGCTGTAGATTGAAATATTTCTTCCGGAGGGAAAATTAGATAAGCTTGAACTTGTAGGCTTGAACTTTAAAAAAGAGCAGTATTACACACATGTATAACAGGCTTTATCACCCTGCATTGGCAGGCTTGACCCCCCCCCCTCTCCCCGATAAGGATCCTTCCAACCCTTGTTGTATTTCTATCGTATGTAACATGTAATTAAATGAAGGAATTACGAAATGAATATGCTTCACTTAAAGCTTGTTAAAAAACGTATATTTGCTATCAGCACCGCCCCCGCCACCAACAAATATATAAGCTAGTAATACCCCCCCCCTTCTCTCTCTCTCTCTCTCTCTCTCTCTCTCTCTCTCTCTCACGTGAACAATTATGGACCTGTATTATCACCAGCATAATTTAAAAGTGTAAATAAAAAAAAATAAATAAATAAAAAGGTTTCCTGGGTGACGAAAAATAATTTAAGAAGACTCGACACTGCATCTGACCCCTCCTCAAAGCATTCTGGCTAGCAGACAGAAAAAAAATGAAATGGATGGATAGTACAGCTGTATCAGAAAGACATGGCTATATAGTGATAAAAGCTATAAAGATAGTGATAAAATAATAGAACCGTTAAAGATACAGTGTCCTTGAGAAAAAATTTGTTTTATTGAAAACGTAAAATTTATTTCGAAGGGCCTAGAATGAGGAAAAAAGAAGCCATAAAAAGTTTTATTAAAAAATATGCAGTAAGGACCATAATCATGATAATATGGTCGAATTTGTAAAATTAAATCTCCATATACCTATGTTGTAAAAACGCAATATATTGTAGGTGGCGCTAGTGAAAAGAATTAGAGCTGCGCACCCAAAATTAAAAATGACGTTTTCAAACGTTTATAACTGCGAATGTATGCGTAAGAATCGCATTAAAATTTGAATTTTGTATACAAATGAGAATGTTACAAACTTTAATTTGAAAAGAAAGATTTTGCATAATAAAATTTTGTAAAATTAATTAATTTTCAGGGACACCGTATCTTTAATTAAAATGATCCTTAATCAAATTATGAATTTGTTTGAAAATCAAAAGAAACTTAAAAACATTGTCACAGATAAATATTGCAATATAGAAAAGCAGAGGGGCGCACAAAGGGTTCTTTAATGAAGAGTAGAATCTACTGCATTGGATCATGACTTCCATTGCATTTGCACATTACTTTAAGTCTTCACCAACATATTATAATAAATATTGACACTCTACACTTCAAATTCTTCAAGAAAAATATATTCTTGCCGAATTCGCTTGATCATGCCGATTCTGAGACAGAAGAATATGAATTTTCGTTGAAATGTACCTATACTGAAACGTTTTTGAGAAATTATCTCCCCCTGTCAATCGCGCATCACTTGAACGTTTGAAATGGTTCTCGGGAGGAGAACGTTTAGGGGTACTCATAGAAAATAGATTAGCGCAAGTTGTTCCTCATAATAAATTGAAAGCAGTTTGGTGTAAATCGAATCTTCCATGATTTATCTATATAGTTCTTGCTACGACAACTTGATTTTTTTCTTATTAAACCTATACAGGGACGTAGTCATTGAAGGTGTAACGCAAAAACAAGGGTGCGCCGTAGAATTCCTTAATTTTATCCATAAATATATGGAATTCACGACTTGTCGTAGCAAGAAATATGAAATTTGAACATTTCTCTACACATCATAAACCATAAGTTCACTGAGAAATTAGTGGAACAACTTGCGCTCGATGCTTCTTTTTCGTTCTGTGCACATGTGCTATAAATAGCGATCACGTGACTTTCATCACACCTGCAGAACTCGCCAATGACCCTTGACTTTCCTTCTGTAAAGTACATAATCATACTTTTGATTAAAGTATATTTTATTGAGGGAAAGAGGTGTCCATTACAAAGGTGCGATAAAAGTGATAGTATTTCCATGGGACGCCTTAACATACCCGCGTATTTACATTTTTGAGTTTTATGCCTATAAAACATCGGCATGCACATTGGAACAAAGCGTTTGTTGCTATGACAACATGGACTCAAGTCGCAAAAAATAAAGCAAATTTATTTAGAGTGCTATTTTTACAAGATCATTGGATTTTGATACAAAGTGATGATAATTTATTAATGTATTCAAGTAGATGTTTCATTGCATGATAAAAGATAAAAAAAATCAGGAAATACCCTTTGCCATATGGGAATTGTTGTGTTTTATTTACACATAAGCCCACATTGAGTCCTTTGATACGGGTATCCAAGGTTAAGTAATCTGATGTTTTAATCTAAAAATAAAGTTAAGACTTTGCTTTATCATATATGTAAAATTGGTATGTAAGCATGTTTTGTTTTTGGGGATAAAGGCTTCCAAAAACAAAAAATGCTTATTTTCAGATTGTATACCCAAATTACTATAACAACCATTATTTATTTCAAAGTTTTTCTTTTATATTGATAAAGGCTTGCTTGTTCTTTATTGATATTGAATTTGAATTTCCTGGGATTAAAGTTACTGTTTTATAGAATAATTTTTAAAAATGGTTGCCATGGTAACAAATGTTCACAATAACTTTTTTCACGGTTTTGAAAGAGATCTTTGTGTTGAATATATTCCATCAATTTTGAGCTGTGCATCATGAATCAAAAATTTTAAGAATAACTATGAATTTGCAATATTAGTAAAATTATAGGCCTTAGTTACCGTTACCAAGGTAACTTATGTACATAGCAACAATTGGGATATCTTGAATTTCCTCATTTTATAAAATGAATTCCATATACCCATCAAGAGAGAAGAAAAATTGGAAAATACAAACAGTAGTTTGAAATCAATATATCAAAATTAACTAATTATGTTGTCATAGTAACCAGCCATTTTGACGAGCTCAAATTGCGCGTAACCGATGATAAGCTGACTAAAAAGTACATGACTTCAAATTCATATCATCATTTAAGAACCGATAAATTTGCAGCATAGGCCAGAGATGCACGTTTCAGGTACTTAACCCTCGTCAGTGATCCTCAATCTAAACAATAAAATATGGACAAAGAGTGATTTATATTTACAGTTCCAGGGCTTTTAAATATGTTCATTAGAATATATGAATACGGTTTTTGTTCAACATGAATTAAACATGCGTCACCGCATGGATCTAAAACTCCATATTTTATCTATATAAGTACCAAGAGGATAATATATAACATCAGCATTCCAGACCAAAAGAGAAGTTGTACTGTACTGGTATCCATGGTCTCATTGCTCCATGTGACTTCATGGCCCCATCCTGTAAAATAAGAACATTTATGTCCTCAAGGATTATGTAAAAATGATTTATTTGATAGCGTTCAATGCATGCCATAAAGTCTTTAAAATATATGTTAATAATTTAATCTTACTCATATCAAGGATTTTTATTGGTCGTTGGAAGCATATTTTTCCTCCATAAATTTGTATGCTTAATTGGACACGCCCACCTCCGGAAATGCTTGCCGTTACTACTTTCGAACTGAAAATATCATCGTGCAGTTGCACTAATTTCTAGTACAAACTGACGTTAACGTGACGTAAATCCCCTCGTGACGTCAATATCTTCGCGCGAAATGACGGTCAAATACAAAACAAAATAGCTACATGTTTCCGTTGAGTTACTGTGTATACCCCATATTTTCCTTTTTATGTAGAAGCCATCCCTCTTTTTGGAGGGTCTGAGAGTATGACAGTTGGATATAGAAATGGGACTAAGGTAGGAATATTCCCTATTTAAATCGTCATTTTACTGACCAGCACACTTCCCTAGGCTGTTGCTAAATGCATTCCTCCGCTTTTGTTGTTACAGTTTTGCTTGTAGTTTAAAGTTGTTCATTAAATATGAACAGAAGTTAATCGTTTTTCTACTTTTTATAAAATGATAAGAATTAACTTTAACAATTTTACAATTTATTATTATTTGCGGATTATAAAGTGTGCATCGCCTCAAACCATATTAGATATCAATAAATTGCAAAATTGTTGACATGAATTCATCCTTAAATATCTTAAAATTTGTAGGAAAATAAATCAAGTAACTACAATCCTTCATGGGACAACTGTTTATAATAGTAATTCTTACTTGATACATTCTGTGACACACATTCATTTTTTCCGGAGCAACACAAGTATTCTCCTTCCTGTTCCTTTTTGCATACATTAACATCCAGATTTACAGTTGAAAGATTTCTGTTTTTAAACATCTGTAAAGATTTCTTTTATAAAAATTGTTCAAATAAACAAAGAGATCAAACACCTGGTTTTTCTTTGCTGCACTTTATTGGTCATTTGGCATACTTCAGCAGATATAATTTGTTTTTTAAAATTTGTAGAAAGTATTTGTCGTCAGAATGCTTTCACCAAAATTATGTCCGGTGAAAAAGTCAGAAATGTAATAGGCTCTCAATTAAGGCATGACGTCTTATGTATTGGTTATTTATAAAAGCATATCAAGTCCGCCGATGGAGGCCAAAAGAAAATGTAAGATAAAAAAATTCTAAAATCGTATAAACGTAATTTGTAATGGAAAATTGTCATCCTATAGAGAATAGGTGTCTTAATTTGTGTTTTGTTAAGGTTTGCAACACACAGCAAGTGCATTTATAGTAGATGTAATGCGCGTTAGGGCATTTCATACGATAAATGCACTTACTGTGTGTTGCATATCCGTAACAAAACACAAATTATGACATTTATTCTATATATATTTGCATCATAGTTGTCTGTTTCATTCTTGTTTTCTGAAATTGCTTTTTCTACGTAAAAGGGTGACGTTAAAATTAAGATTATCGCGGGTTCAGTTTGCAGGTTAGAACATCCGTCGCGGCATGTTTCTTTCGATCTTGCATTGTGACGTCACAAGTGTTACGAGTGTTAATAAACGAATTGCAGCACATTCCTTTCAATAGTGACATCTCAGGGAATTACATAGGCTGTACATTTATATCATTATGGCATCTTAGAAGTACGACAATTAAACATACGAATTTGTGTTCTTTCAGCTTATTGAGCTTTTAAAGACTTTGAAAATCGTGGACACGCAATCCCAGTAGCCCCATATTTTCGAATTCTGTATTTATTAATGCCCTGTTCTATTTGACGAAATAAAGATCTTACCAAATATCCTCCGACAGATGTCAAGCAGGATTTTGTCACACACTTCGTACTGAGATTCAAGATTGTGTCTCCGAAACACGGTTCTGTATATCATAAAAGTTAAATTTCAAAGATGAAGAGAATAAAACTTTTTTTTCAAATTTTATTGCTAAAATATGGAATTGCAGCAAATGAGATTTAGTGTGTTAAAGCCGAATTTCTCATAAGAAATAAGAAAGGACAATCAAACAAATCAAAATAACAGACAGTTTTCTCATCCGATGATCATTATCTGAAAAAGAATTGCGTACAAAAGAAAGCTGATGTGATCTTAAGGTTGTTTTCACAAAGACCCGTGTCTCCATTTTATACAATGTTGAACTATACTTTAACACCTCAATTTTTAATAGTGCATTTGAGTTTCTTGCGTTCCTATGACGATGTATTGATGATAAAATAACATATACCATCATATCCATAATTACCATGCTATTTTTGATTTCAATTGATCCTTGTAAAACTAAAGGTCTCTCTTTGTTTTTCATAAAGTTTAATTAATAATTTTATTTTATTATGGATAGGCCCCCTCTGAGGGCATCTAATTTCTTTTGAAACTTATTGGGAATTAAATATCTTCTTGATCAAAAGGAATATCTTGTAAACTAAATTTAAATACATGTAAAATGTTTGTTTCAAAACAACTTTTAGTATGTTGTGTGAAATGTTTAATTATTTATAATATAAAATAAGTGTTCTTAAAAATAAAATATCTGTTCATAAAATGTAAATATTTGTTCCTAAAAACTACATTTTTTATTCAATACTTTTATTCAATTTGTTCAAAAAACATAAAGATTTATTCATAAGTTCATAAAACGTAATTATTTGTTCGTAGAGCCGAAGTGTAATATTACGTAACGTAAATATTTTATCACAGTAAACATAAATATTTTTTCATAAACGTAGATATATGTTCATAAAACAAACATATTCATTCATTTGTTCAGGAAGCCTTAATATCTGTTCACAGATTTATAAAACAAATTTATTGATTCAAAACTTTTATGCAATAATTTGCCCATTTTGCGTTTATCCAATGAAATCCATCGTAACATAAGTCATAGAGCCATCCCAAAATGCAGATAATTGATTCAGAATTAATATTTCGCTAAATCTTTTTCAATAAATATTTTTAACGATTTGCAATATCGAACAATTATAATTCATATCGACAATAAAAATAAAGATGTGAATAAATAGTGATATTCTATGAACATATATTTAGGTTTTATGAACAAATGTATTTACGATAATGAATAAATATTTTTGTTCTATGAATAAACATTTTTGTCCTATGAATAAATGTTTTAGTTTTATGAACAAATGTTTACGTTTTACGAACAAATATTTTTGTTTTAAAAACAAATTATTAATGGTTTACAAACACATATCCTTCTTTGATGAACATTTATTCACCTTTTTGAATAAATATTTAGTTTTTATGAATATAAATTGTATCTTATGAACAAGTATTTGTATTTTATGAACCAAATAAATATTTTCATTTTTGAGAACACATACTTTAATTTATGAATAATGCGAAGTATGAAATTCAATTACCTTTAACTTGTAGATACGCAGTATAAAGAGGTTGAGATTCATTTGGTTCCATGTAAATTATATACAGACCGCTTTGATCAACCATCAAGTTCTCTATCAAAATGGCGTTAGTATTTGTTGCAGATTGAATGTTTCTACCACTTTGTTTAAAATAAGATTCATTTCCACTAAAAGTACCGAGAGTGCGAATCCAAAAATGGCTATCTCCTCTCATGTAAAATTTAACAGTTCCTCTGAAAGGTGTCTTCAATTCAGGTCGTTCAAGTGGGATAATTCCTGCTGATTTAACACATGCCTCTATGTGGTATTTTGGATCTGAAATACAAATAATGATCTTGATCCATACAAACATTTAAAACAAATTAGAGACATGAAATAACGTAGCTGTTATTGAAGTTTGTTTGCATTTTTTCTGTTAACATGCATCACATTTGTAATATAAGAGACGTTGATAATACGGAAGGGTTCCAACACCATACCATCTTGAAGAAAGTTCCCTACTCGTGGGTATTTTCACTTACATTTCCTAACATAACAAACTCAAATTACAAAGTATTGGTAGTTCAATAGAATATATTTTCTCGTTTATACATGAAACAGCAATTTATAGGCCCATATCAACAAGCTAGCGATTTAACACAGAACTAGTCTGCAACTTCCACCGAAATTGAAAGTACAAATTTGTGACGACAGAAGTGTGTAACACTACACATTCACACGATAACGTAATGTAAAATACATTACACGTGTTTCTTTGTTTATATGGTACATTTATAGTTATTTTCGGTTCAACCATTTTCACAGTAAATTAGACATCAGTGTTTGCGGATCCATCCAGGTGGAGGGAGGGGGTGGGGTTCTTCCCCTTTCCTGGTAAGACTTATATGAACACGGAAAATATCAAATAATGAAGGTGGGGGGGGGGGGGGGTGAGAGATCGAAACTTTATAGGATATGAAATCCGAAGAAAAGCTTTTTCTAGCTGTTTAGATTGGATCCCAAATTGACATTCTAATCAGCCTACAGGATTGGGGGGGGGGGGGGGGGGGGGGGGGGGGGGCGGGAAGAGGGTGACAGATGAAAATCAATGTCATTAACTTGACGACACAATTTTTTGCTGTTTCAGATATGAAATTTATCTTCTGATATTATATAATGTTATGAAGTTAAAAAAAAAATTAAATGATATGGGTCGACAAAAAATTAAATGATATCGCCTGGAAAGTTGTCTGCTAACTCCGCTCAACGCGGATTCCAGGAATAAACTGACTTTCTTGAAATTCAACCCGTGATCATGTAATGTATATCGAATAAAATGAAATTCTAATCGTCTCAGAATTAAACGGAGAGTAACGAGCGTTCTTCGTCAACATCAACTGATCGAGTATCTCAGAACGAGAGAGAGAGAAACATTTTCATTTCCGAGGTACATTACAAGAATTCAAGACAGACTTAATTTATTAATAATGAGTTAAAGAAGATCCTGACGATAATCTCAACAGCACTCACAATAGAGCACAAAATTAAGCATCGACGGACCCCTAGCAAGCTAGAGGTGGGACCAGGTGCCCGGGAGGAGTAAGCATCCCCTGTTGGCTAGCCGCACCCGCCGTCGATGTTTAAGCACGAAAATGAAAACAATATCTAAAATCCATGCACTCTCTGGCGTTATGTCTATATAGATAGTGCTATGGCAACAATGTCAGGAAAATATATTCAAAACACTTACTGTCGAACCCCTCGCGGGGAACTTTTTTACGAGCTCCACACGGCAAAGGGCATAAGTGTGACACAAATGAGTTAAAGAAGATCCTGACAATAATCTCAACAGCACTCACAATAGAGCACAAAATTTAGCATCGACGGACCTCTAGCAAGCTAGAGGTGGGACCAGGTGCCCGGGAGGAGTAAGCATCCCCTGTTGGCTAGCCGCACCCGCCGTCGATGTTAAAGCACGAAAATGAAAACAATATCTAAAATCCATGCACTCTCTAGCGTTATGTCTATATAGAAAGTGCTATGGCAACAATGTCAGGAAAATATATTCAAAACACTTACTGTCGAACCCCTCGCGGGGAACTTTTTTACGAGCTCCACACGGCAAAGGGCATAAGTGTGACACAAATGAGTTAAAGAAGATCCTGACGATAATCTCAACAGCACTCACAATAGAGCACAAAATTTAGCATCGACGGACCTCTAGCAAGCTAGAGGTGGGACCAGGTGCCCGGGAGGAGTAAGCATCCCCTGTTGGCTAGCCGCACCCGCCGTCGATGTTTAAGCACGAAAATGAAAACAATATCTAAAATTCATGCACTCTCTGGCGTTATGTTTATATAGAAAGTGCTATGGCGACAATGTCAGGAAAATATATTCAAAACACTTACTGTCGAACCCCTCATATATATAGTACTATCTCCGTCCCAAAAGAATATGGTCGCTGGTTTGCCAGAACAATAAGAAAATATATACACGGAAAACATATACAAATATAACATATAGTTTCTTGTTTATAACATTTTTTTTCGAAATTCCGTCGCAACTTCTTCCGCAACTAAAATTTACGTCCCCACCCCAATCTATCGGAAAATTTGTAAACATGTAACAGGTTATGCTCTTCATATTGAAAACTGAAGTTCTTTGCGTATTTCGATGTTCCACACGGATCCAGTTGATGAAACATTTAATGGACATTTATTTGTTTAAGGGGGTATGAATGTGAACCGCATTTTCAGGGAATAATAGATATTGAAAATAATTGTCTACATATAAAAGAATATACCTTCCTTCATCCATTGCAATATTTCATGAAAAAAAGAGTATATCCGTTTGTCCCCTATATCCGGACAAACAAGGGAGGTAACTCTGCACATTTTTTCTAAAACAATGTCCCAACTTTGGACTTTATTTTAAAAATCAACATAATGCAATACGAAGTAAATTTTTATCCATTCACGTAGCAAATGAAGTAAATTTATCATTTTCGAAAAAAAAATTGTTGCCATAGTAACCATGCAGGAGAAGGAAATTTGTTTCATCCCATTTTTGACAGTAAAAATTGTATGAAAAGTTTAAAAACATTCATTTTCGAAGTAGTTGGCATAATAGAATTTTGATAAAATGTTTCTTTTATCATCTAGTGATACATGCTAAAGATGAAAAAATAATTTATAGAAAAAAAGTGTAGCCGTTTTAAAGAAATTTAGCTTAGAATTCCTCTGACCAAGCCTCTGGATATGATTTATCCGTTGTTTATGATTGAAAATGGGAAGTTGTTATATATCTATACATTTTATCTGAGATTTCTTATAATCTGGACTTCAGACTAGAAATTTGAGTCATATTCTGATCAATTTCTCATTCATTTTCCCAACACTTAGCGCTTTTAAGCACCGACAACGTAACCTGACGTAGAGTACATCGTGACGCTCACTTGAGGTAATGCTCGGTGATATTGTGTACTGTTAATCTCAGTGAATGAGAAAAATGGATGTTTTGGATTCTTATCTGTATGCTTCTTCTGTATATCATTTCTCTCAAAATTGATTTTGCGGCATCTACACGTATCTATTTATTCATGTACATGTAGTTTTGACATTCGTACATCATGTACATACTGTACGAGATTAAAAAAAAGCAACTTTAGTAGAACAACGATACGAAGGATCCCTTAATCTCTTGATAAGTTTGCTTTGAAATAATTTATCTAAAGCCGACATAACGTCGAACACAACGACCTTGTCTGATGATATTCCAGAAAGTTGCAAATATGTTGAAACATACATGTACCCTTATAGAATATACCTGAGAATAATTCGCTCAAAATTGACTCGTCAAGTTGTTTTGAGGCATTTCAGAACCAAGTTTCCCGAATACTACAATCAGTGTTCTTGTAAAAAACAATCAAAAGCTTTTCTTTCGTAAACCAAACAATGTAAAGCTATTCTGTAAAAGTGACGTAAAACTTGCAGAAAATGACAAAATATATAAATAGATTCAATAAGTGACTCACAGGCTCAAAAATATGAAAAAGCGTCTCAATTTAGCATAACAATACAGATATTTCACACGCCAATTATGTATATATGTCATATAATCTTTTTAGGAAGGATGAACTTTTATGTCCGTTTTAGCAGAATTGTTTTTGGCATCTCACTTTTGTTTGTTAGATACATCAATTTGAGGAGCAGTTGTAAATTAAGTTGTAACAAATAAAAAATGAAATGTACAAAACTTACCATTCTTTATGCATGCTCTCCGATCACATGTCTCAGCAAGGGTTATCCGGTTTGCTGATAAATTACTAGCAATAATATCATTGAGAACGTCATTATGTCCATGTGTATCATGATAATATACTGTTATATGTCTTAAGCATCCTTTGTATGAGAATATTGTATTCCAATCGTAAGAAAATATCAAACGTCCGAAATGAACATTTATTCTTGTTGATTTTTGTTCAAAGCACATCATTGTTATGGTATGGCAATATTCAATATGGATATAACTATTTCCATCTTTCCGGGTACCCCAAATGAATACTGAATACCAGTTGAAATCGTTAATATTGTGATCAAATTCCAACATTTCTGTACCTCCGCTCAGAAGCAGTTTTCCATTGTATATTTCTAGGTCATATCTGTATGTTACTTTAAGAAGGCTAGAAAAAGATACACATGTTCGAAATTGAAAAGAAATATTGAGCGTTGGCAAGTGGAAAAAACCAAATTTCTGTCTTATATCATATATTTTCATTTCGTTTGAATCACCAGAGAAGACATACACAGCATCAGGGTTTTCCATGCTTCCTGAAATCACAAAATTAATTTCAATTGTAAAGCAGTTCATAGAGGAAGTCAACAATTTGTATTCTTAAAAATATATTATTTAAGGAGGTCCAGGACAGCCGGACATAAATAAAGATAATATCATTTAATTTTCCTATGAATTACAAATGTTCATAATTGAAACATAATTTTTCTACATGCAAAGCTATATAATGAAAAAAGTTACAATTTTTATGTGGAAGCAGAATATTAGAAAAGTTCTGCATTTTTCATTTAGATATGAACTTCTTGGTGAGTGTCACTGCTGATGGACCAACAGTCCCCGAGGGCACATGTAGCCAAGTTCGATCAACTTCGGTTAATCGTCTGTCTTTCAACGCATTTGAAATTTTCTGTTACAAAATTTCTTGAAATTTTTAAAACGTGGGTCTTGTAGCATCATATCCCACCCATTCTGCTACGTCTTTTGGTACAATTTTGGACGTAATGATTTTCACATTTTTAGGCCATATTACATTGTTTAGCTTGAGGATCACTGACGAGGGTTTAGTACCCAAAACGTGCATGTCCGGTCCATGTTGTTAATTTATCTGGTCTTAAATGATGCTATGGAATTTGAAGACGTTTAACATTTGAACTACTTGGTGAGTGTCACTGCTGGTGTACCAAGAGTCCCTGAGGGCATATGTAGCCAAGTTCGATCAACTTCGGTTGATCGTCTGTCTTTCAACGCATTTAAAATTTTCTGTTACAAAATTTCTTGAAATTTCTAAAACGTGGGTCCTGGAGCTTCAAATCCCACACATTCTGCTATATCTTTTGGTACATTTTTCGACATAATAATTTTCACACTTTTCGGCCATATTACATTGTTTAGATTGAGGATCACTGACGAGGGTTTAGTACCCGAAACGTGCATGTCTGGCCTATGTTGTTAATTTATCTGGTCTTAAATGATGCTATGGAATTTGAAGACATTTAACATGATGTTGGCAATCGGATATGTATAGATTTGTTAATCATTACTAAGAATAAAAAAAAATTGTCGAAAGGAGATAGATTTATGTAAATTATCAGAACATCTTTGAATTGTTATATTTGATAATAAGTCCGTTTATCTGAAACCCTATCATTTATTTTCCGTAAATTTTAATATTATCTTCTTCATATGTCAAATTAAACACCGATAAGTTCCTATTGAAATTTGACCGTCAGTTTTTAAGTTATAGTGATATTGCTACCCCCTCTCCCTTATGTTTACATTACCTAATTCTTACGTTCTTGTGAAAAACGCGCCAATATCGCCGTTTCTATTATGACGTCATAACTGATCTAGAGCTCTCCGATGGGGTTCTTTCGGATACTGTTCTAGATCCCCTTAATTTTGATCTAAAAGTAGCTTCCAAGTACATTGACGTTTATTTTTCGCATTTTATTGCGGACTTCCCTATGTAGAGCGGGCTTGTCCTTTCCTTGCTCAGTTGACATCATCACGATTGAAATACACGTTTTACTTCAAAACACATAAAAGATAGATCTTCTGTACTGTAGAAACGTTAGAACCTGGTTTAAGTATGATGAGCAAAACAATGCGCGCTTTTTGAGAATAGCCTTTCTTTGACGCCGAAGTTAAGGAGGCTAAATAATCGGTTGATCGTAGTCCCGGTGTCAGCACTGGTTCGAATATGTCGAGTACGGTATGTTTCCGCGCATGCTACGCCTAGAAGGTCAGATACCGCGTTGTTCGGGACAAATGAAAAGTAAAGATAATTTAACTTAAAAGTCATGTTTGCTAAAAAAAAAAACCCCAAGAGAAATAGATATACCTTCTGATTGTCTAAAACAGCGCCTCGATAAAACGATAGAACCTACTATCCGCGCGGCTTACCTCGGAAACTGGACAAATGCAATTTTGACTATAATATCAGACAAAAAAATAAATAAAATTGATACCATTTAATAGATCTCACTTAGTCGCAAATTTTGGTATAAGTTATATGATAGTCGGTGCTCGCAATCAAACGTTACAGACAAAACAAGATTTAGATGGGTCATTTCAAATGCTAATTTTTCCATGACGTCGTGGCACTCTTCATAGGTTCAATGTTAAACCATAGACGTATATACATTTATTGTTAAACTAGGCGACGTCACGCTGAAATTAAACATTGAAAACTCCCCTTCTAAAATCAATTTTGTATGTGTGATATGATTGAATAAACCCACGTCCACATGATAGATATAAGCGAGTTCTATCCAATAATATAGATTTTAGTTTAATTTGTGCATGACAAAGTAATCAAAATAATGTGTATTCAGTTTCCGAAGTGAGCCGCGCGGACAGTAGGATGACATCATCCGAGATAGATGTAACATTCCAACAGCTCTACATATGCTAAATTAGATCAGCAATGTTTTAGGAGTCTTAAAACAATGATTTGTTTCATTTTGTCGATTGCTTAAAAATGAGATGATAAAGAAAATGCTTTTGTGAAACACGAATGCCCAAGTCGGCATTTTTATCTATATACAAGATTTTGTCAAATGCCGTGAAGTGCTTACGGAAGCCTTAGAACATTATACGAAAAGATGGTGTAAATCAGAGGGAGTCGAACCGCATGCTCTGAATGACTGGAAAAACCTTATTTTAGATATAACGGATATTCGAATAGATAACTTTCATAAAAACCCTCATCTTTTTCAAAATCCACGTTCCAAATCAGAAAGATATTTCAAATCCAAACTATGTAAATTACATGAAAAATATGTCTTTGCACCAGCTGATAAAGCAGCCAACAACACCAGTATCATTTGAAAACGTTACTACATATATCAACTTTGATTTCGGAACTTTCGTCTACTAATACATATATCAAAAGCAATGAAAGTGCATCTAACATTTTAGGCAAGCATAACAGTGAACTGTCCTCATTCAATATCTCTATTTCTAAATTGGATCTCCCAACACTATATTGCATACCGAAACTGCACAAGTCTCCTTACAAATTTCGATTTATTGCTATTTCTAGTAACTGCTCCACTACAATTTTGTCTAGAAATCTGACGTCAGCACTTACTGCTATTAAAGAACACATAACTAGATATTGTGAAACGGTTCTAAACAGGAACGATGTAAATTTATTTTGGTCTATTAAGAATTCAGGGGATGTGATTGAAAAAATGAAATCTGGAAATTTCCAAGCCAATACGATTTCTTCATACGACTTCTCTAATATGTACACCACGCTTCCTCATGACAAAATTAATGATCGATTATCTAATCTCATTAAATGGTGTTTTGATCGAGAGCGAAAAACTTACATTTGTACATCTGAATCGAAGGGTTTCTTTTCCTCGACAGACTACAAATCATACAAATCATGGACATGTAGTGACCTGTGTAATGCCTTGTCCTTCCTCTTGGACAATATTTATGTTAGATTTGGTGAGGATCTATACAAGCAGGTTTTAGGAATTCCTATGGGTACTAACTGTGCGCCTCTTGTTGCAGATTTATTTTTATACACTTATGAAAAAGAATTTATCCAAAATCTTCAAAAGCAAAGAAAATTTGATGAGCTGAAATGTTTCAATAATACTTCTAGGTATCTGGATGATATTCTAACCATTGACAATCCTGCTTTTGAATTATATAAGAATGAAATTTATCCACAAGAATTAACCCTTAACAAGGCAAACCTTTCAAATACAGAAACACCCTTTTTGGACCTAAATATCAAAATTGTAAACGGAAAGATTCATACAAGTGTATATGACAAAAGGGATGATTTTGGATTTAACATAGTAAATTTCCCCTGGCTTGACGGTGATGTTCCAAGATTACCGTCATACGGCATTTACATATCACAGCTCATATGGTACGCTAGAGCATGTACTGATATTTTGGATTTTCACAGTAGAAATTTACAAATTACCAAAAAACTTTTAGGTCAAGGTTTCCGCTTCCATAAACTAGTTAAGACTTTCTGAAATTTTACAAAAATTACAGTCAACTTCTTTTAAAATTCGGATATATACATGCAACAGAGTACATTACTATGGGTATTACACAACCTGTCTTTTATGGTGATATGAAAAACAAAATAAAAAGGATCAAAGGTAGGCAGCATAACCATCGAAAATGCGTCAGAATCATCAAACGCCTGTTATACCGTGGATATGATCCTAATGTCACCAGACGGACACTAGGCTTGGTACTTGACCAATCTACAGTCTTGTACAAGCGCATCCTTGAGACTTGCACTCTGACTGACTGTGACGACGGGACTCCATGACGGGCCCTGTCCAAACCTCTTTAGAGGAGACAGGGCCCCGACCACCTGTCCTCTCTGAATGTCAGTCGGACTCCTCGGGTGATTACATACATGAGCTCGCTACAGCCGGCAGAGCACGGACTGTATTAAGCATGCCCTCTTTTTATATCCATTTACATATTCATCTGTGTCTCTGGGGCCTCTGCTTTTCGCGGTCGTGTTTGTGTGATGTCATCTTACAATGAGGATGTTGTTTTACACCACAATTGTACGTTCTTCGAGACCTCTGGGTAATTGGAGAAGTGAGAGGGTTGTGAGCACGTAATCCAGGATAACCACACCATTTGCTACTTGCGTGACAAATGGCCGTCCAAAGTCGGCACCGGTTACCCATTGGTCTCGTCGGGTTATGTGTAGTCTTTTGTGTTTGATGTTTACATGTCGTGTGTCTCTTTTCCGTCTCGTGCTGTACTCGTCTTTTGTGTTTTTGCATCGGGTGTTTTGGTGTTTTACTGTTGATGCTGCAACGGAGTCTTGTTGGAGATCCCCTCCCTTCCTTTTCTTAGTTCTATCACAGGGGCTACAGTACACAGAGAGTAAACAAAGAATAAATACCCACCCCCTTCTAATACATAACGCACATTTCCCCCTTCTTATACACAATACACTCAAAGTGTGTGTATTATATATTAGTAAGGGGGTATTTATTCTTTGTTTACTCTATGTGTATTGTTATCTGCTGAAACTCCAAAGCTCGCATAGAGAGTAACTTTTAGGCCAAGGTTTCCGCTTTCATAAACTAGTTAAGACTTTCTGGAAATTTTACAAAAGTTACAGTCAACTTCTTTTAAATTCGGATCTATACACGCAACAGAGTACATTACTTTGGGTATTACACAACCTGTCTTTTATGGTGATATGATAAACAAAATAAGAAGGATCAAAGGTAGGCAGCATGACCATCAAAAATGCGTTAGAATCATAAAACGCCTTTTATACCGTGGATATGATCCTAATGTCACCAGACGGACACTAGGCTTGGTACTTGACCAATCTACAGTCTTGTACAAGCGCATCCTTGAGACTTGCACTCTGACTGACTGTGACGACGGGACTCCATGACGGGCCATGTCCAAGCCTCTTTAGAGAAGACAGGGCCCCGACCACCTGTCTTCTCTGAATGTCAGTCGGACTCCTCGGGTGATTACATACATGAGCTTGTAACAGCCGGCAGAGCACGGACTGTATTACGCATGCCTTTTTTTATATCCATCTACATATTCATATGTGTTTCTGGGGCCTCTACGTTTTGCGGTCTTGTTTGTATGATGTCTTCTTACACTGAGGAGGTTGTTTTACACCACAATTGTACGTTCTTCGAGACCTCTGGGTAATTGGAGAAGTGAGAAGGTTGTGCGCACGTAATCCAGGATAACCACACCATTTGCTACTTGCTTGACAAATGGCCGTCCAAAGTCGGCACCGGTTGCCCATTGGTCTCGTCGGTTTATGTGTAGTCTTTTGTGTTTGATGTTTACATGTCGTGTGTCTCTTTTCCGTCTCGTGCTGTATTCGTCTTTTGTGTTCTTGCATCGGGTGTTTTGCTGTTGATGCTGCAACGGGGTCTTGTTGGAGATCTCCTCCCTTCTTTTACTTTGACGTATTAAATGATCGGCATGTTATAAAATCATTATTTAAGAAATTGAATTAAAGAAAATGAGGGGAAAAATATATACGTATATCCCTCAAAGCCACATCATGATGTCAATGTTTCACGACTTCATATTCATTAGCATCATTTTAGAGGGGATAAATTAACAACATTGACCAGACATGCATATTTTCTGGTATTTAACCTCGTCGGTGATCCTCAATCTAAACAATTTAATATGGCCAAACTCTGTGAAAATTATGTCCTACATATACCAAAAGACGTAGAATGATGGCTGGGACATGATAAAGGAACATGGCAATTTTATTTAACTTTTGCTGATTTTTTACAAAATCGTAACTATGACAACCTAGTATTGAAGATCAGGAAAACGGTCGATTTTTTTACAAAATCGTTACTATGACGATCAAGTATTTTAGATCAGGAAAATGGTAAATTTTTACAAAATCGTAACTATGACAACCAAGTATTTTAGATCAGGAAAACATTCGATCTTTACAAAATCGTTACTATGACGACCAAGTATTTTAGATCAGGAATACGGTCGATTTTTTACAAAATCGCTACTATGACAACCAAGTATCTAAGATCAGGAAAACGGTCGATTTTTACAAAATTGTTACTATGACAACCAAGTATTTTGAATCCGGAAACGACAATTTGTACTTTGGTTTTATTTTGGAGAAAAGAGTTTGTCAAATGTGACAGAAAATAATTTTTGACGAAGACTTCTTATCACTTTGATATCAAAAGGGGCACTGAGTAATTATTTTTTAGATTTTTATTTTGGATGGGGGTACACAAAATGTACTTTTTCGGAACAGTTTTAGCTATTTCATTCTTTGAAAACCATCAAACGAACGTTCATATATAATCTAAATTACAAATATAAATCATCAGATATGATAGCATCGTTTAATAAACAGAACATTTTTTGCTCTGACAAAGAAAAGGGAATGATCTCCAACATGACCACCCTGCATTCTTTGATTATTGAGCCACCTGTAACGTATTTTTTAAGTTATGGTGTGATTCCGATTACTACATCTATATTCAAAATTCGCCGATATAAAGAGGCAAGATGATCTTCAGCAAGACTCTATTGCCCTACCTACAGTGAAATGCTCAATTGGTGCTCTGTTGTGAGTGCTGTTGAGATTATCGTCAGTATCTTCTTCATATTCTTTTATTTCTCATTCGAGATAACACAATGCACAAAGAATACAAGCACAAAAAGATGCAAAGGGACAAGGAACACCAGATATAATATGAAAACATCAAACACAAAAGACAACAAGAAACAAACGAGAACAATACTAGTAATATGGTAGTGTTCCAACTCTATATCTTCTTGAAGAAAATTCCAAATCAATTTCCATGCACCAGACACGTATTTCGAATATTAAATTCCCATCAGCGAAGCCGCCATAATTCATTTTAGTAGCGCCCTCTTTTTTCTGTTTTTGAATTTCCTTTACAACGAGTGCGCGGCTCCGAATTTCCTGTAGGGCCAATTCAGCGGCATATCCAAATAAAATCTATGTTACAAATAGCATTGGAGGAATGGTGCTAAGATGTTAACCTTTAATTTTGATGATAATTTTGAATGAAATGATATAAGTTTCCAAAATAGCACATTAATATATGATGGCAGAACGATAAAGGGTAAAAAACGAAGCTTCTTTCAGGCGACAGATCTGGAAAGAAGTAATTAATACACTTCTGAACATCAGATCACGGGGAACGATTTTAACTGCTCCACACTGCTACAAGAAATAAGTGTTTATATTTATAATACGGAAGTGTTCCAACTCTATACCTTCTTGAAGAAAATTTCAAACAATTTTTTTGCACTAGACACGTGTTTCGAATATTAAATTCTCATTAGTGGTGCTTCCAGCGGAGACACCATAATTCATTTTAGTTGCGCCCTCTTCTTTTTTTGAATTTAAATTACAGAGGGTGCAACCGATGACGACTTAGTACGGTCAAGTATCATGTTAGGAGAAATTGTGTAGGTATCCGAATTACGTGCGCACAATCTTCCCTATTGTCCGTTTAACCAATGATCTCGAAGAACGCACAGTTGTTGTGCATAAATTAAAAGATGTTAGTTGATGACACGCAAAAACATGGGCTAAGGTAATACACATGCAGATGGATTTCAAAATCGATAAAAGTATACAGAGAACGGAAATCAGTTCATGATCTGCTGGTTGTAGCATACGTATAATCACAATGTAAATTCTACTGACAATTACTTTGTACAGTTGGTCTTATCGAACGAGGTATGGACAGGTCTGTCAATAAGCCCAGTCTTCAGAGGGGTTCCAACTCTATACATTCTTGAAGAAAATTCCAAATTAATTTCCATGAACCAGACACGTGTTTCGAATATTAAATTCTCATCAGTGATACTTCTGGCGGAGCCGCCAAAAATCATTTCAGTAGCGCCCTCTATTTTTTGAATTTAGATTTGTACCTTTACATTACAAAGGGTGCGCGGCTCCAAATTTCCTGTAGTGTCGATTCAGTAGCATATCCAAATAAAATATATGTTTAGATATTGTTTCAATTTTCGTGCGTGAACATCGACGGCGTATGCGGCTAGCCAAACAGGGGATGCTTACTTCTTCCGGACACCTGGTCCCAACTCTAGCTTGCTGGGGGTCCGTCGATGTTCAGTTTTGTACACTATTGGGAGTGCTGTTGAGATTATCCTCAAGATCTTCTTTAACTCATTTGTATGTTATGGTCCCACATCTGGCTTGCTAGGGGTCCGTCGATGCTCATTATAGTGCTCTCTTGTGGGTGCTGTTGAGATTGTCGTCAGGATCTTCTTTGACTTATGCATGACAAATATGATTAATGACCATATCCCTGTATACAGCACAAAATCGATAATTCAGAAAATCAGAAACGGAAGGCATACAAAATCAGGATAAAACAGGAACCAAAGCAAACAAACAAAAACCTTCACCTTATGAAAAGAAGCGAACTCCCGATATGGGAGTGAGACCAGGTGCCCAGGAAGAGTAAGTTTCTCCTGCTTGCATGCAACAGCCGCCGCTTCAATTCGGTAGAACTGTCACATCCGGTTACTTCCATTTCGGAAGACATAGAGTACAACCTATGGTTGGATAGTTCAAATGGGCTATGACAGAATATCATCTACCATTCTGGAGAGTGGGACATCATAGTGTATGACGAGTTCCCTATATCGACCGTAGAACTTCCTCAGTGACGATGTTAGTCGGTCACAAACATATCCCTGACTGAGAAGCTTATCTGAAAAACGCCTAGCTCTCAGAATAAAATCCGTATATTTGGTACTTGCTCTGGCATAGCGTATAAAATGAGATATGAACACGCCATAAGCTGGCGATGAAGGGATGTTGCTACTCAGAAAGGAAAAGTTTGTAATGCTGAAATTGAAGTCGTCTCGTTTGTCATAGAGTGAGGTGTTCATGTGAACATCAGTGTCGTAGGACAACATTATGTCCAAATAGGATGCTGAATTATTTGTCTCTGTAGTTTCTTTGACTTCAAGCTCTGAAGGATAGATACTGCTCAGGTAATCCGTGAATTTTGGATTATTGATGGACAACACATCGTCTATGTATCTGTAAGTGAAGTTGAAGTCAGAAGCTAAGTATCTTTTCCCATCAGAGACCAAAGATTGAATGAATTCAGCTTCGTACGAGTAAAGGAAAATGTCGACAAGGAGTGGGACAAAATTAGTCCCCATTGAAATTCCGACAATTTGCTGGAAGACCTTTCCTCCAAACACCACAAAAAGTTTTCGACCAAAAAGTTTAACATCTGAATAATATCTGTTTCAGTGAACTTATTTTCAGAATCGGACTTGTCTTTTACAAAGTAGGTTTTGTCATAGTTCACAACAATAAATTTGTATTTGCGATTACCGTTCTTACTTGTAAACGCATTACTTATAATTTTTGCGAGTTTTTCTCTCAATTTAGAATGTGGAATTGTAGTGTAAAGTGTCGAAAATTCAAAGGCTTTGATCGAATGGACTCTACTAAAATGAGTGGATTTCAGATGTTCTAAAAGTTCCTTCGAATTCTTTAAAATCCACATCTGGTTGATACCACTGCGAGAATATACTGTCGAACAATATTTTTGAAGCCCAGATTTGATTTCAGATAAAACTTTGGTGAGTAAGATCGATACAGATTTGGTAGAATATTTTGAGGAACCAGCGATGAAACGTTGTTTGTACGGATTCTTATGAATTTTAGGTATGCAGTATAAGTAAGGTAAATCTCAATCTAAATTGTTAGTGTGGAAGCCAAAGGAAGCAAGAGATGATTTGTGGTTGTCTATTATTTTAGAGGCAGGAAGGTTTGTTGGGGTGTAAGTGGGATTTCCAGGTGTCGAATTTAAAACCAACTCTTTAACTAGACTGTCGAAATAGTACTTTTTGCAAGTAAATGTGTAATTATTTTGTTTTGTGTCAATTCTTCTCAAATTTCATAGTAATATTTTTGTGAAAAAATGGATAGTTAATAGTCAGGATATTCTGGGAGTACCATGGAAACATTTCGAATCATCCGATTTTCTCAGCTTCTGAAGGGTTTGGATATTTTTTCAGAAGTCTTTATCAATAGGGATCCCTACAACGTGCTTTTTGTTAAGCTTGTTACACAGAAACAACATAGCATCACACAAGTAAATACATGACAAAAAATAAATATGGATAATGACCATATCCCTGTAAACAGCACAAAATCGATAATTCCGAAAATCAGAAACCGAAGGCATATAAAATCAGGATAAAAACAGGAGCCAAAGCAAACAAACAAAAGCCTCCACCATATGAAAAGAAGCGAACCTTCGATACGGGAGGGAGACCAGGTGCCCAGGAAGCATCTCCTGCTTGCATGCAACACCCGCTGCTTCAATTCGGTAGAACTGTCAAATTCGGTTACTTCCATTTCGGAGACGTAGAGTACATTCTTTGGTTGGACGGTTCAAATGGTCTATGACAGAATATTATCCACCATTCTGGAGAGTGGGACAGTCACATTATAGTATATGACGAGTTCCCAATATCGACTTCCTCATTGACGATGCGAGTCGGTCACAAACATATCCCTGACTGAGAAGCTTATCTGAAAGACGCCTAGCTCTCAGAATAAAATCCGTATAGTTGGTACTTAGTCTGGCATAGCGTATCAAATGAGATATGAACACGCCGTAAGCAGGCGATGAAGGGATGTTGCTAATCAGAAAAGGAAAGTTTGTAATGCTGAAATTGAAGTCGTCACGTTTGGCATAGAAAGAGGTGTTCATGTGACCATCAGTGTCGTAGGACAACATTATGTCTAAATAGGATGCTGAATCATTTGTCTCTGCAGATTCTTTGACTTCAAGCTGCGAAGGATAGTTACTGCTGAGGTAATCCGCGAAGCTTAGTATCATTTCCCTTCATATACTCATAGACCAAAGATTGAATGAATTCAGCTGGCGAGGGTTAAGTACCCGAAACATGCATGTCTGGTCCATGCTGCCAATTTATCTGTTCTTAAATGATGCTATTCAATTTGAAGACGTTTAACATTCGTGCGGGTAAAGGAAAATGTCAGCAAGGAGTGGGGCACAATTGCTCCCCATTGGAATTCCGACAATTTGCTGAAAGTCCTTTCCTCCAAACAACACAAAAATGTTGTCGATCAGAAAGTTAAACATCTGAATACTATCTGTTTCAGTGAACTTATTTTCGGAATCGTACTTTTCTTTTACAAAGTAGGTTTTGTCATAGTTAACAACAATAAATTTGTATTTGTGATTGCCGTTCTTGCTTGTAAACGCATAACTTATTTGTAAACGTATAACTCTTTCGTTCAATTTAGAATGTGGGATATTAGTGTAAAGTGTCGAAAAATCAAAGACATTGATCGAACACACTCTTTTTAAATGAGTGGATTTCAGATGTTCTAAAAGTTCCTTCGAATTCTTTAAAATCCACATCTGGTTGATCCACCACTGCGAGAATATACTGTCGAACAATTTTTTGAAACCCATATTTGATTTCAGATAAAGCTTTTGTGAGTAAGATCGATACATATTTGGTAGAACATTTTGAGGAACCAGCGATGAAACGTTGTTTTACGGATTCTTAAGCATTTGAAGTATACAGTATTATTATTGTAAATCTAAATTAAATTGTTAAATTCTTTTATTTCAGAGGCAGAAAGGTTTATTGGGGTGTAAGTGGAATTTCCAGGTGTCGAATTTATCCAGCATAGCCATGATTTGTATGATTTATAGTCCGTTGCGGTAAATAAGTCATCATTTTGTAATTTCCTTGTTACATCGATGACTTTATACATAAGAAATTACAAACTATTCATTAAACAAATATATTTCAAAACCAAAAGTATGTAAAAATTCATTATGATGAGGCAATATCTTTTTGACCGATTGATTATACAATAAGGTAGAATTACCCATGTGCTCAATTAGAAGTATTGACTAGTGTATATTATTAACGAAAGTCTTAATAATTATTTTTTCATTTAGAAAATATCGTTTAGTACGTATCAAAATAAGAATAGGGCAGTGGTGATACTGGAACGACGTAAATCTGTTTTAGTCCATTAAGAATATAAGGGAAATTTCCAAGCCAATATGATTTCTTCATACGACTTCTGTAATATGTACACCACACCTCCTCATGACAAAATTATTAATGATTGATGAGCTAAACTCATTAAATGGTGTTTTGATCGAGAGCGGAAAACTCACATTTGTACATCTGAATCAAAGGGTTTCTCTTCCTCGACAGACTTCAAATCATATATGGAAATGTTTTGATCTGTGTAATGCCTTGTCCTTCCTCTTTGACAATATTTGTGTTAGATTTGGTGAGGATATGTACAGGCAGGTTGCAGGCAATCCTATGGGTACTTTCTGTGCACCTCTTGTTGCAGATTTATTTTTATACACTTACGAGAAAGAATTTATCGAAAATCTTCGAAAGCAAAGAAAATTTTATGGTTTGAAATGTTTCAATAATACTTCTCGATATCTGGAAGATATTCTAACTATTGACAATCCTGCTTTTGAATCATATTAGAATTAAATTTATCAACAAGAGTTACACTTAAAAAGGCAAACTTTACAAATACAGATGCACCATTTTTGGATCTAAAAATCAAAATTGTAAACGGAAAAATTCATACAAGTGTATATGAAAAAAGAGATGATTTTGGATTCAACATAGTAAATTTCCCCTGGTTTGACGTTGATGTTCCAAAACTTCCGTCATACGGCTCATCCGGTACGCTAGAGCATGTACTAATATTTTGGATTTTCACAGTAGACATTAACAAATTACCAAGAAACTTTTAGATCAAGGTTTCCGCTTTCATAAACTAATTAAGACTTTTTTTGAAATTTTACAAAAATTATAGACAACTTCTTTTAAACTTTGGATCTATACAGAGTACATTACTTTGGGAATTCCACAACCTACCTTTTATGGTGATATGATAAACAAAATTAGAAGGATCAAAGGTAGACAGCATAACCATTAAAAATGTATCAGAATCATCAAACCCCTTTTATACCGTGGATATAATCCTAATGTCACCAGACAAACACTAAGCTAAGCACCTTACCAATAATGTCGAAGAGTTCCAACTCTATACCTTCTTGAAAAAAATTCCAAACCAATTTCCATGCACCAGACACGTGTTTCGAATTCTAAATTCTCATCAGTGATGCTTTCAGCGGAGCCACCAAAAATAATTTCAGTAGCGCCTTCTTTAATTTTCTGAAGTTAGATTTTACATTTACATTAAAGAGAGTGTGCGGCTCCTAATTTCCTGTAGGGTCGATTCAGTAGCATATCCAAATAAAATCTATGTTCAAAATAGCATTGGAGGGATCGTGCTAAGATGTTAAACTCCTTTAATCTCGATGATATTTAACGGTAAAATGGCTAGTTTCCGAAATAGCAAAAAATATATATGATGTCACATTGATAAAAGGTCAAAAGAATGCTTCTTTAAGGTGACAGAGCTGGAAAGAAGTAATTAATACACTTGACAAACATCAGGCCACGGGGAACGATTTTAACTGCTCCACACTGCAACGTGAAATAAGTGTCTATATTGATAATGTCGAAGGGTTCCAACTCTATACCTTCTTGAAGAAAATTCCAAACCAATTTCAATGCACCAGACACGTGTTTCAAATACTAAATTCTCATCAGTGATGCTTTCAGCGGAGCCACCAAAAATAATTTCAGTAGCGCCCTCTTTAATCCTCTAAAGTTAGATTTTTACATTTACATTACAGAGAGTGCGCGGCTCCTAATTTCCTGTAGGTTCGATTCAGTAGCATATCCAAATAAAATCTATGTCCAAAATAGCATTGGAGGGATGGTGCTAAGGTGTTAAACTCCTTTAATTTCGATGATATTTACCGGTGAAATGGCTAGTTTCCGAAATAGCAAAAAATATATATGATGTCACATTGATAAAAGGCCAAAAGAATGCTTTTTTCAGGTGACAGAGCTGGAAAGAAGTAACTAATACACTTGACAAACATCAGGGCACGGGAAACGATTTTAACTGTCAATCTACCGTCTTGTACCAGCGCATTCTTAAGACTTGCACTCATACCGACTGTGACGACGGGACGGCCCTGTCCAAACATCTTAAGAGAAGACAGGGCCCCGACCACTTGTCCTCTCTGAATGTCAGTTGGACTCCTCAGGTGATTACATACATGAGCTCGCTACAGCCGGCAGAGCACGGACTGTATAATGTACGCCCTCTTTTTATATCCATTCACATATTCATCTGTGTTGCTTGGGCCCCCTGCGTTTTGCGGTCTTGTTTTTGTGTGATCATCTAACAGTGAGGGGGTTATTTTACACAAAAATTATACGTTTTTCGAGACCTCTGGGAAATTGGAGAAGTGAGAGAGAGTTGTGCGCACGTAATCTAGGATAACCACACCATTTTCTACTTGTGTGACAAATGGCCGTCCAAAGTCGGCACCGGTTACCCATTGGTCTCGTTGGTTTATGCGTAGTCTTTTGTGTTTGATGTTTATGTTCAAAATAGCATTGGAGGGATCGTGCTAAGATGTTAAACTCCTTTAATCTCGATGATATTTAACGGTAAAATGGCTAGTTTCCGAAATAGCAAAAAATATATATGATGTCACATTGATAAAAGGTCAAAAGAATGCTTCTTTAAGGTGACAGAGCTGGAAAGAAGTAATTAATACACTTGACAAACATCAGGCCACGGGGAACGATTTTAACTGCTCCACACTGCAACGTGAAATAAGTGTCTATATTGATAATGTCGAAGGGTTCCAACTCTATACCTTCTTGAAGAAAATTCCAAACCAATTTCAATGCACCAGACACGTGTTTCAAATACTAAATTCTCATCAGTGATGCTTTCAGCGGAGCCACCAAAAATAATTTCAGTAGCGCCCTCTTTAATCCTCTAAAGTTAGATTTTTACATTTACATTACAGAGAGTGCGCGGCTCCTAATTTCCTGTAGGTTCGATTCAGTAGCATATCCAAATAAAATCTATGTCCAAAATAGCATTGGAGGGATGGTGCTAAGGTGTTAAACTCCTTTAATTTCGATGATATTTACCGGTGAAATGGCTAGTTTCCGAAATAGCAAAAAAATATATATGATGTCACATTGATAAAAGGCCAAAAGAATGCTTTTTTCAGGTGACAGAGCTGGAAAGAAGTAACTAATACACTTGACAAACATCAGGGCACGGGAAACGATTTTAACTGTCAATCTAACGTCTTGTACCAGCGCATTCTTAAGACTTGCACTCTTACCGACTGTGACGACGGGACGGCCCTGTCCAAACATCTTAAGAGAAGACAGGGCCCCGACCACTTGTCCTCTCTGAATGTCAGTTGGACTCCTCAGGTGATTACATACATGAGCTCGCTACAGCCGGCAGAGCACGGACTGTATAATGTACGCCCTCTTTTTATATCCATTCACATATTCATCTGTGTTGCTTGGGCCCCCTGCGTTTTGCGGTCTTGTTTTTGTGTGATCATCTAACAGTGAGGGGGTTATTTTACACAAAAATTATACGTTTTTCGAGACCTCTGGGAAATTGGAGAAGTGAGAGAGAGTTGTGCGCACGTAATCTAGGATAACCACACCATTTTCTACTTGTGTGACAAATGGCCGTCCAAAGTCGGCACCGGTTACCCATTGGTCTCGTTGGTTTATGCGTAGTCTTTTGTGTTTGATGTTTATGTGTCGTATGTTTCTTGATCGTCTCTTAGTATGCTCGTCTTTGTGTTTTCGCAACGTTTTTTTTTTTTGCTGTTTTGCTGCTGGTGCTGCAACAGGGTCTAGTTGGAGATCACCTCCCTTCTTTCATTTAAAATTTTTGCTGAACTTTCTATTCCTGTTTTAGACTAATTGTTGGTACAGAAAAACATAATGAAATTCATTTCTCAAGGTTCGGATTGTGAAGCGAGATATTAACCTCATATTTTATAAAGGATTATGAATGAAAAAAACAAATGGTGGGAAAATTATCCCTATATAATTCAACCAAATTTGCTATTCCTATAACTTTCTTCACCATCCAAGTATGAGGACAATTCCTTCAAAAAATCATATGGAGGCGTGTTTGAACACAATTCAAAAGAAAAAGAGTTTAACAAAAGTTTTAGGGTTTTTAGATTGCCTTGTCCTAACGTGGACCTGTACTTGAAATAACTGTCAGTTCGAAATATGCAATTTAATAAAAGCATTTATTAAATGATCAGGAATTATTGCCGATTTTGCTTATTTCTGATTGGTGGAGACGCTGTTTGATAGAGTGTACCTCAGAGTGAGTTGACTGCAAACGCTCCAAAGCGGTCTATTCGGGATTAGCGCGTGCTTGTCCAGCGCTTGCGTTGATTTTTGTAGCACTTGTTAGATCTTTGACTTCGCGTATCATAATAATGTAAATTTTAATAAAATTCTGATAATTTAATAAAGCAGTTATTGACTTTTGATTTCGGTCTGCTCGTGACTATACAGGCCTGGTTTGCAAAGTCACGTGTAGACCTCATCAAAAGTCAATAATTGTATATAGTATTAGTTCAATTCACACGTTAAACAAAGATATTCTTACCTTCCACAAATGGAATAGGAATTTTTATCAACAAAAGAATTAACAGGATCATCATCACGCGTTTATTTCCACACTTAGTTAATGGGATGGTTTTGTATCAATGCCAGATTGATATTTTAGTTCCTCTTTTATACATCTTTATACAAAAGACTGAATTTTCATTCGTTTGTTATTTATATCTATATACATTGTGATACGTACTGCAACTGACTGAAAAGGAAATGCATTGTTGGTACGGTCGGGATGAGGAAACAAAATTGTAATCGACTAAGACTTAGAAGCTGTATTTGTCAAGACAATGTATGCTTTATTTTCCTTGTTAGTGTAATGATGTCTTGGTCATATTACATTTAGTAGAGCGACAAATTTAAAAGGAAGCTTAGCTCTCGAGTTTCATCAACATACCTAACAAAGGCCTGTATTTGGTCTGATTTTTTAGCTGAATACCCCTGCTTTCACGATCAGCTGTCGTAAAGAATATATCATGGTCAGTTTTGTTTTATTAATTAGGTAAAAAGTGATTAAATCGCGAAAAATTAAAACGATATATTTATCGTTAATATCCTTTGTATTCCTTTATTTTGTTCTTTTTTGTATAGAAAGTCGTTGCAATCCATGGATTAGATATGCAAATATGTCATATACTGTAAGTGCTTTAGGGGAAGAATATTTTCTCCCCTTTGGAAAAATTGCAGTTTTCTGCAAATGCCTGTGAAAAATGTAGAATCCTTGTTACTATCTTCTCTACAGCCCCGAGACTGATTTTGTCTTAAAACACATCTACAATGAAATGTAATGTATCTAAAGATCAATGATACCCCCGCCCGGCATATTTTACATATAAGCAAAGTATAAATATTCAAAGTTGACCTGTAGTTCTTGGTGTAAAAGCTATATGAAAGAAATGAATTGATTTTCTGTAACGGTTTTCCTTTAAATGTCCGGAAAACACAAAATTTTGAATTTTTGTAAGTTTCAAGGCGCATAACTCTGCATGTAACTAAGGGACATGACCCATATTTGAATTTGACTTGTATTTTTTTAAGTAAAAGCTATACGCAAGAAAAGAATTGATTATCTGTAACTGTTTACCTTTAAATGTCCGGAAACCACAAATTTTTGATTTTTTTTAAGTTTCATGAGGCATAACTCTGCACGTTATTAAGGGACATGACCCATATTTGAAGTTGACCTGTATTTTTTGTTGAAAAAGTTATTTGCAAGAAATGAATTGATTATCTGTAACGGTTAACCTTTTAATGTCCAGACACCAAAACATTTTGAATTTTTCTAAGTTTCGAGGGGCTTAACTCTGCACAAAATTAAGGGGCATGACCCATATTCGAACTTGACCTGTATTTCTTAAAGTTAAAGCTACATGTAACATGTGTAGGAAATGAATTGATTATCTATAACGGTTAACCTTTAAATGTCCGGAAACCACACAATTTTGATTTTTTCTAAGTTTCAAGGGACATAACTCTGCACAAAATTGAGGGACATGACCCATATTCGAACTTGACCTGTATTTCTTAAAGTAAAAGCTATATGTAAGAAATGAATTGATTATCTGAAATAGTTTTCCTTTAACTGTCCGGAAACCACAGGTGGGACGAACGCAAGCACGGACGCACGCACGGACAAGAGCAACACTATATACCCCCGCCATTATATGGCGGGGGTATAAATGAATACATATAATTTTTAACGCCTTTTTATCGATAATTTCTCTAAAGGGCTTATAAATAAATGTTAAAAACTAATGCGTATATACTTTTGAGTTAAGCGTCATTTCCCAAATAAAATTCCGTTGATGAAGATTCGGTCGACCACGTGTTACAGTTTCTAGCATATCGTACCTATCAACCGGTATATATAGATATTTTTTTTAATAAAAGTAACTACAGAAAGAGGAATTACATCATACTATTGAAAAATTCATAAAAAATACATATTTTTAGTATGTGGTGGTAATACCGCGTATGGAGAACCGATCGTGACTAGTTGAAATGAAAATGGGTGAACTGAATAAATGTGCAATAATTTTTTTATAAAATCCTAAAAAGTATCTTTTAACGATTATTTTAGTACTACAGAGATGTGGATATGCATGTCAAGTACATTGGTCGGAGTTTGGGCTCTTCGTTTTCTTTGTTTTAAACATTTAGATATGCCTTTGGTTAACGTTGTACAATTTATCCCTTAAGGTACCGTTTGCCAATTGGTCTCGTTGGTTGATGTGTAAGTTAAGTTCCTTGTACCACTGCGTCTCTTTCTGTGCGTGTCTTCTTTGTATTTTACAGTGGGTGTTTTGGTGCTGCAACTAGGTGTTGTTGGAGATTCCCTCCTTTCTTTTACTCTCCGTTCAGATTCGTAACTGTTACAAAATTAAGTTGATGCTTTTCATGATTCACTTACTCAGAGAACCCCTTTGAAGCCTCCAGTAGATCAAATGGAAAGTCCTCAAGGGACACGGGGTGAGGGGTGGGTGGGGGCTTTACTTCGTGATACTGTACATAGCACGTGTTTCCCAAAGAGCTCCATTTAAAGAAATAAAATTGAAAGAAAAGGTCATTAGTTTGAAAAGTATGATGTAAAGAATACTCAGTGCAATGTGTCCAAGAAGAAACTCTTCAACATGACCCGCTGGCAGTACCACAGCAAAGCACCGATCTTCAACGATGGAGGGTCCAAGATGCGATAAAACAATAGTAAAATTAAACTTTTATAACGACCAGACTGATATGTTGTCAGCTCAGCGTCGGACCTCCGCACTAAAGATTATCTAATAGGATCAACAGGAAAGTTTCATTAAAAATGAAATTCCTTGATTAAATGAATGGTAGATTTAAGAAAAGAAGAAATCAAAATCAAAAGTGCAAATTTCCTGTGTTATAGCTACAACACCACGATTGCATTACTCATGTTACTAGACAATATATTTTTTTAATATTATATGCATTCTTAGTGATTTGAACGTCCTATTTTCAATTGTAATACTTCGACCACAGAGAAAGTATTTTTTCCTGGTTACACTCATTTATTATTTCGAGAAGTGTTCTGTTCTGGTTTTTTTTTTTGGGGTCAAGCAATTCCATCTTTCAATTAAAAAAAAATCTCGGGCATTATATTAGAAAAAGTGAGAGGAAGTATTTCGGATAAGCACACTATGTGCATAGCAGGTGACCGTCTTATGAATAGAGCATCCTTTAAAGTGTGGTCATTTCTATTTAATTATTGCTTAAGATGTGCTTTCTCGGTTGGTATTTTATGTGAGTGTCTTTGATTTTTTTAGACTTTTTTTTTTTTGATTTTCATTATTTGTTTGTATTTTTTTCCGTTTCATTTATATATATACAATTTGCAGAGAAAATTAAAAATATGTCCTTTAGACTAGGATGTAGCATGAACAACGATGCACAGACAGTTAAAACTCATAGAATAACGTTGATATCGCATAATGGCCATAAACGATCAACCAATCAGAAACTAGAGAACCAGAACTAGAAATAAAATGCTATCTTCATTATCATCTAATTGTAGTGAAATGCCTTTAAGTTACGTTTTAGCGACAAGTGCTGTCACACAATCAAACAGAGAAAGAAAATGTTATTACTGCCTTGAATGTGATGGGGCCGTATAGGCAGCTACGCTGCTTATCTTACTTGAAGCTCGAAGAAGTAAAATGCATTGCATATTTCCTTGTTTTGTTGATCATAAAATGTTTTGTTTACTTAATTATTTCTAAAATTCGGCGGACAAAATGCTTCCATATCACAATGTTTGAAATTACCAGAACATAGATATTACAGAAAAAAAATCTTTCTTTTAAAAGTCATTGATGCAAATTTGTCGTATTCTTTAAGATAAAACAATATTTTTTACTCAAATTGATATGTTAAAATTCAATTTAGCTGTACGTATGTAGTTTTACTCCATAATATCGAGAGAACATCTCCTAGTTTATATCGCAGTGAATCGCTAATAACAAAGTGGGGGGGGGGGGGCATTTCATTTGCCAGCTGGTAATCTTAAGTTTTGCAATTGATCTCTATCACACATTCTTAAAAACACATTCACATATCAAAATATCGTTTCTGCACGTTGATTTTTATCTTCGAATTAATATTCTCAAAATTCAAGTAGAAGAATAGAAAATTTCAATTTTACCAATATATCTTAGAATTTATGCTCATTCATCCATGAAGTTGAAATTATAAAAATCAATTTGATCCAAAAAAAATCTTTTGACTTCAATAAGCATACTGACATTTATTTTGATAACCTGGACTATTCATTTATGAAAAGAAGATAATTTTTGTTAAAAATTCTGTGATTTTGAATTTTACCAATTTTCTACTTTTCCCTAGAATTACAGAATTTCTTACTATTCGAATTTTTTTAGGACAGGTCAAATCTGATGACCCATGTTATATTTTTTCGTTTGATATAAAATTTCACATTTAGCGACTTGGTTGCTCTACTAATTGTTTAGATTGAGGATCACTAACGAGGGTTAAATACCCGAAACATGCATGTGTGGTCCATGCTGTAAACCAATCTGCTCTAAAATTATGCTAATGAATTTGAAGACGTTAAACATTTCATGTATTTAGCCTACCAATAGTTAAACGAATTCTCATAAAACCCCTTATTGCATAAGGTGCACATAATCCGGGATAATCACACCATTTGCTACTTGCGTGGCAAATGGCCGTCCAAAATTGGCACCGGTTGCCCATTTGTCTCGTCGGTTTATGTGTAGTCTTTTGTGTTTGATGTTTACATGTCGTATGTCTCTTTTTCGTCTCATACTATGCTCGTCTTCTGTGTTTTTGCATCGGGTGTTTTGGTGTTTTGTTGTTGGTGCTGCAACGGGGTCTTGTTGGAGATCCCCTCCCTTCCCTTATCTTAACAGGTCTATACTGCTCAAGATTGGATTAAAACTAATGATGAGAAACAAATAGATATTGCCACACAATCAAATGTTGTACATGATAATTAAATATCTGGCTTCTGTGAATTAGTTTTAAAAGCTATTGTTCTATCGTTGATTAAAGACTTTGCGTACATTTTACAATGACTGATAAATCATCAACGGATTCCATCTCAGAAAACTGAGGACTGTAAACGTGGAAATATTCGCGTGGGAGTATTTTTTGCGTGGGGTTTATTTTCGCGTATCGAGGGAATTCGCGAAAACTCCCCCTCGCGAAAATATCCCCGTTTCATTCTTACAAAGACATTTTAGCGCGAAAATTTCCCCCACGTGTAATGTCTTGATTTTATAATCGCGAAATTTTCCCCCAGCTAAAATAACCACGCTTACAGTATTTGTTCCACCATAAGACGGCTCTTTCTGATTTTCCGATGTGTCAGTTGTTTAAGGAGGTCCAGGACAGCCAAGCTTGATTAAATCATTGAATTTATTATTCCAAAAATTATACATGTTAATAATTTGAAACATACTTTTTCTATATCCAAAGTTTCATGAATGTTTTCCTTGATCTACTATCTTTTTCTAAAGGAGATATAGACACACTGATAGGTTCCTGTTGAAATCTGACTCTAAGTTTTAGCTCACCTGAGCCAATGGCTCAAAGTGAGCTATTGTCATACCGCTTCGTCTTTCGTCCATTCACCGTCCGTCCGTAAACTTTTCATATTTTCAACTTCTTCTAAAAAACCACTGAAGCGATTTTTATGAAACTTGGTAAAAATGAAGTGCTCATGGTCCTCTACCAGTGTGTGTGTTTTTGTCCGGAACTGTCGTCAGGTGGCTTTTATATGTATCTGATGCAAAAATGTTTATTTTTGATTTTTCATGAACTTTTATCATATGTAAAAAGAAAGAGGGGGGGGGGGATTATTTTCATATACAATGGACGTCTTCTCCAGAACCACTGAAGGGATTTTGATGAAACTTGGTAGGAATGAAGTACTAAGGGTCCCTTACAACTGAAGCATGTATGGACAGCCCGAAAACATCAGAATGATCTAGAAGGATGTCTTAAGTGTTATTTTTTTGTTCCACTCAGAAGTCAAATTTTTGACGCGTTTTTGTCATGTTTCCTGACTTTGTCAGAAATGCTCATTTAAAAAAAAATCTTTAAATAATTATGTTAATGTGTTATTTTGTGCACTCATTTACTGCATATTTGTCACATCTTAATTGTTCAGTGGTTTGGTATTGACTTTGAGTGAAACTTTTATTTTTTATATATTTTTTTGTGAATTCTTATCTTATCTGAACAGGAGGAAGAGGGGTATTTTCAGACAAATTGGACTTCTTCTCCAGGACCAATGAAGGGATTTTGATGAAACTTTGAAAATATACCGAAGATGTAGCAAGATGACTGGGATATGATGCTACAGGACCCAGGTTTTAGAAATTTGAGAAAATGTTGTAAACAGAAACGACCAACCGAAATTGATCGAACTTGGCTACATGTGCCCTTGGGGACTCCTGGTCCACCAACAGTGACACTCACCACTCACACTGACCCTTGAGCGGTCAGTGACAAAATGACAGAAAAGGACTAGGTGCGCTAACCCCTCATATCGGCCCTATAATTTCGATGAAAATGCTTTTGATAAATGAATGATTAATTATCACTTTTGCAATGTTAAATGTTTGAGAAAACACGGCGTCATAATTTTGAACGGCACGCGCTTGATGTATGACGTCATGTTTTGACGTCATTTACCCTGAATGACGCAAAGATAAGGAAGATCACCGTTTTTCACTCACAAATCTTCAAATTTCATCTAAGCTCCAGGCCTGGCCCACGAATTTTTAAAAGGCCATTCAGAAATCCATCGATTGATACAAAAATATTCATGGGCAATGCCTGGAGTGCTACTTAATTTCATAGTTTTGTATCGAAATATCGCTCAATTATTGATATTTTCAATGATTTCAACGTTTTTAGTTTTTTTGAGCGACGTATTGTTCAGTATAGGACTTTGAGATCGAAAAAGGCTTTCCTGATTTGGATTCACCATACATTTGACATTTTATGAACTAGAATATCATGGATATATAAACAAGTTTGAAAATAGGGCCGAAATGGCAGATTACCGCACCTACTCCTTTACCTGTCTGCTTTTATTGTCCCAATTCGGCATTTAATTTAGTACCGCTAATGAGGATTTACTATCCCAAACACGTATCTGGTACATTAAAATTGGTTTGAAAAAGTAAACAGTCGGAACATCTCCTTATCATTGATAAAATGAATTTTAAGTACATAGCATATCATGTGAATAAGTTTTGTAGTAAGATTCTCATGGGAATATTGAATTTAAAATTGGAAATTCACAACTTATTACTGATACTTCCAAGGGACATATATTCTCAAAGTTATATATTAGATAACGTATAAATATTGGCTCTATAGTGGGTTATGTAAAAAAATAATTCCCTGGTACTGAAAGATATAACTTTGATATCCTTACATGCTCTATGAACATTAATTCCTTTTTTCCTTAAAATGTCAAACACGAGAAGGAAATGAAAATAATAAAAGGATGGAAGATTTACAATATTCATTGACTCTCAACGAAACAAAATACAAAACATTTATTCTTTTTGAAGAGATTGAAAATTATCATTTCTGGTATTCATTATTGAAAATAATGTATAGAATAAATGCGAAATATATAGGCTCTGTTGTGGGTTATATAGGAAATAATTTCCTGGTACCGAATGATATAACATTTATTTCCTTACATGCCCTATCAAAATTAATTCCTTTTTTCCTGAAAATGCCCAACACGAGGAGGAAATGTAAATTTAATCTAAGGATGGAAGATTTACAATATTCATTAACTCTCAACGAAACAAAATACAAAACACTTTTAAAGTGATAATGGCCAATGGGTTTAGATATGCACGATTAACCTACTTCAGATCTATTAACAATGTATAATAATGTCGAAAGGTTCCAACTCTATACCTTCTTAATAATTCTAAACCAATTTCCATGCACCATTCTCATTTAGGCCAATTAATGGTTTTTAGATTAATGAAAATTTCTTTATTTGACCCTGCACGAATAAAAAAAGATGAATTTTAACATTTGGGTTGCCAAGATGTATAATTCATCTGTACTTTCGGACTCTTTCTTTGACAAATATTGACCAATTAATGGCTTTCAGCTTTATAAAAATCTCTTCAACCTGTAAATAGCTGTAACAAATTCTACAATTGAAAATTCAAATCACCATTCAGTTAACTCAATGAAACACATGAAAGAAAACTAATCATTCGGCTTGCCCTGAACAAGGACTTTAATAGTTCTCTTCATTGCACTGAAAAGATGAAGAAATATCGAAAGGAGAGACAAATTGAGGGTAGAATTTGAAATCATTATAAAATCTAAAATTAACATAAACGAGGCGGATATGGCATTTATGATAAGGTCTTTTGTGTTTAATGTTTGATGTCGTGTTTGTTGTTCCTTGTCCCTTTTGTGTCTCTTGCTGTGTGTGTGTGTGTGTGTTTTCACTCGGGGTGTTTTGTTGTGTTGTTGATGGTGCTGCAACCGAGTCTTGTTGGAGATCCCCTCCTTTCCTTTGATTGCAAAATACGGATAAAATATCTTCTCTGAGAATCAAATGACAAAGAGTCTTCACAATACTCTAACACGCGGGGTCTTAAATCATGTAAAACCCGAGGCTTGCCGAGGGTGTGCAAGATTTTGAGAATCCGAGATAAGAATCGATGTGTTTTTTACTGAAGATTGGAGACCATGAAAAAAGTTCTTTGTTCTATTATATTTAAGGGCGAAAGTTAAAAGTGAAATAGGAGATACGATATCCGAATGAATATCAAGTTGATCTAATAGCAAAAGCATCTGCGATAATCGAAGACAGCGCCTCCGAAAATTGTATACTAAATTAGAATAAACTTCGAATATTAGGCCTGCAAAATTGTCAACCACAAATACACAGAACAAGAGACCCAGGGGCAACATCGCTCACCTGAAAACATTGGAAATCTTGTCCTAGTGGGATTTGAATGTGATTTATACTTTTATAATTGTAATAATATAATTATATTTAATTTAATAATGTGGTGCTGTAAACGAGTGTTTTGGAGATCCCTTCCTTTCTTTACAACATATCGTATATTTTCTTCATTGTATAGGGGACTATGACAGTAAAGTGAACAATTTCTTAGAGGGATTCAAGTCCTTGTGCAGTTATGTGATATGTGATACATATGTAACTCTCATAGCCGTAATGCATAGGCCTGCATTGTAACATCACTGACGAGGGTTAAGTACCGGAAACGTGCGTGTTTGGTCCATTCTGAAATTTTATCTGTTCTTAAATGATGCTATTGAATTTGAATACGTTTAACATAAACGTAGGTATGAGCGAAATTGATATTATATATCATTTAAGCAGTAAGGGCAGCATTATTATATTTATGAATATTTACATTCCCTTATATGAAGGTACCAAACCAATTGCACTGCATTTTTCGATAACCGCAAGAGCCCATCACGTGTCATTTTAACATCCGCGGATTAATTTCCAATAAAATGTCCATTCTATTTACTGGCTTCAATACAGATTCAAAATTTCATTATCAATAGACGCCGTATACCTCCAGTGAGTAAATTTGTCAAAATCTAGGTCACTTCCAAGAATTGTGACGTAGTAAGACGATCACGCGTCACACAAAACGAAGTTCAAAGACGACCTGCACTGCGTCTTGCATCATATGTGCACATACCATCAATTTTAAAATCGCCAACAGCGATTATTGTTCAATTTTTGTATCTGTACTTGTGACAAGCCTTGTATTTAAATATTGATAATTCCTCGTATCGAAAATAGAATTTCTTAGTATGCTTCCTGGGCGTATGATTAAACGATAACGATAACGATAATGTTAACGATGACGTTGTGATTCAAAAACCGAAACACACATGAATAAGATCACAAAAAACAATTTACGGACATTATGCAAAATAACAGCACGAACAAAAGTCAGGCGACAACGAGATGCTAATTAAAATAAATTGAATAGACTAAAGTCTTCGTCTTAAAATAAAGATAAACATAGACTAAAGGATAAAACTATTCAGTTTATTTACATTTAAAATGATTATTGAACAGCATGAACATAAAACTTAAATTAAACTCAATCACTTCATCACTAAAGTTCAAGTACAATAAAAATAACTTAAATCAGAATAAAGATATCTATATTCCTCCTATATTCATCTCATACTTTACAACGTTCGTAAATAAAAATCACCATAAAAGGTCAAAGTCAGTAACAAACTGATTATATACAAGATACATGTACTCATGTAGTCATGGAACAAATAAAACCTTTCAGTTTTTTTAAGTAGAAGGTTAACAAGCATTTCATGCGAGGCTATTTGCAGCATACATATGCGTCAACGCTCATCTCAAACACATCTCTATGAGTCGTATCTCCCAATGGAAAAAAATATAGAGTACCATAATCTTATGCATGTAATGCATTATGAATGTAAGAAAGGCTCTCACCGAGGGCGCTACCTTCCGGAAAATTGTTGACAATGCTAAAAATTCATTTTTCTCTCTCCATTTCTATGAACTGTAAGCTAGCATATTTTTCTTGTTCTCACTATGAACAATGTGTTATATCTTGAAAATACCAGTGGCAGGGCTAATTGTGTATTATGAGTACTGTTGAGATTGTCGTCAGGATCTTCATTGACTCATTTGTGTCACACTTATGTCCTTTGCCGTGTGGAGCTCGTTAAAAAGTTCCCAGTGAGGGGTTCGACAGTAAGTGCTTTGAATATTTTCCCCTGACATGGTTGCCGTGGCACTTTCTATAAAAACATAACCTCAGACAGTGCAAGTATTTCATATATAGTTTTCGTTTTCATGTATGAACATCGACTGCGGATGCGGCTGGCCAGTGGGGGATGATTGCTCCTCCCGGGCACCTGGTCCCACCTCTAGCTTGCTAGGGGTCCGTCGATGCTTAGTTTGGTTCTCTATTGTGAGTGCTGTCGAGATTGTCGTCAGGATCTTCTTTAACTCTTATGAAAAAGTCTTATGGAATCTACATCTTATACCTTTTTTTCTTCCAAATGATACATCTTATACTAGTATTCAGCAATTGCTTTCATAACAGTGATAAACCTTTTTTTGTATCCAGAAAAGTACATTTGAAATGAAAATGGTACTACTTTGAATCATAAGATATCTTACTATAAAAAAACATGGGCTTTGTAAAAAAAATGTTATCTAACAATATATAGATTAATCGGGATCAATATGCAGCGAAGATTATTCACAAACAAGACAGCAAACCAAATGCACAGATGAATGGACATCAAATGTATAAAGGCATTTGAAAAACAGTCTGTGCTATATTCAATATCAAGTTCAAAATATAAACATATTGCTTAGTATTGCTTAGAAAAGTAATGGATATACAATAACATATTATTAGATTTTCTTATAAATAAATACAGTATTTTGTAATAGCAGATTCCACAAGAAAATACGTTTAAATTATTCGAGAGAGAAAGTTAAACAAGCTTTAAGCTTCCTTTTGACCCTGGCTTCTTGGATATTATAAATTGCATCATATATGTGTATGTAGCATGCTTTTTGTAATATCTAAGCTGTAGTAGTTTGAATTTGATTGCACTTGGGCTGATCCGAGGTAGTGGACCCTGTCCTTTATCGACCAGCGGACTCCCAAATAGGTGCAGATGTTATATATAAAGTCGGTAAACTCCGTACGGCGGCTTCGCCTTGCATACAAAGCAGGCCGCTCATACCGCTACGCCACGGTGACAACCCTGTAGCTGTAGTAATTTGCATGGCACGTGTTAAAAGCACAACCTACAATGCATTCCGTTTTTGCACTGGAAACTGGAGATGTGCGTCTGTGGAGCTGTGTTGATGTCTACGTCTGTTTGTGGAGCTGTGTTGATGTCTACGTCTGTTTGTGGAGCTGTGTTGATGTCTACGTCTGTTTGTGGAGCTGTGTTGATGTCTACGTCTGTTTGTGGAGCTGTGTTGATGTCTACTTCTGTTTGTGGAGCTGTGTTGATGTCTACGTCTTTTTGTGGAGCTGTGTTGATGTCTACGTCTGTTTGTGGAGCTGTGTTGGTGTCTACGTCTGTTTGTGGAGCTGTGTTGATGTCTACGTCTGTTTGTGGAGCTGTGTTGATGTCTACGTCTGTTTGCCTTATTAGTATGTTTTCTAGAATATGTAAGCCTTTTGATTATGAGTTTTGGAATCTGATTACGGATCGAGTTTTGTGTTTGACCTTCATTCGGCGATGAAAATAATTATATGGAAGTGTTCCAACTTTTTTTCCTTCTAGAAGGATTTTCATGCTAATTCGGATGCACCAGACACGTGCAAGTAATGGAAATCTGACTAGAGTGATTTACATCTACAGTAGAACAAGATGATTACATGGCAACAATGAGTTAAAAAGATAGAGAACAAGATAGAGAACAAGTCAACAAAACGCCGCAGCTTTCAAGACAGAGAACAAGTCAACAAAACACCACAGCTTTCAAACTAGAGCTTGAATTAAATCTTGACAATTGATAAAAAGTTCCAGGGCTTTTAAATGTGTACATTTAAATACATGAATACGAATTTTGTTCAACATTAATTATAATTAAACATTCAGCAGCGTATGAATTTAAAACTGCATATCATTCTATATTAGTAACAAGTTGATATATAGCCTTTCGAACTTCAGTACATGCAGTTTCTGACTAGCATGATAGTGTGTATACATGTACTTGTGTCCGGACGGAATAAGGGACTACTGTCCCATGTTCCATCTGGACATAAGTACATATCCCTGAATCCAGACGGATTAAGGGATGTACTGTCCATCCGCTGGCTTTAAACAGTTTAGTGTCGTAATCACTTTTACCTTTTTTGTGTTGTCTATATCTTTTTTTTCCAAGTGACGTGCATTCGCCCTTAATTGAATGAATCCGACATTGTCCGACATTGTCTGAATAGTGAACGTGATTGATTTTACCCCTTGTGTGCTTTAATTAGTAACAAGAGGATGATATATATCATCAGAATTTGAAACGTCATATTCTTCTATATAAGCACCACAAGGATGATATATAACATCAGTATTCCCGACCAAAAGAGAAGTTGTACTGTACTTGTACCCTTAGTCTCATTGCTCCATGTGACTTCATATTTTTCTATATAAGCACCAAGAGGATAATGTATAACATCAGTATTCCAGACCAAAAAAGAAGTTGCACTGTGTTGGTATCGTCATTGCTCCATGTTACTTCAGGACTCCATCCTGTAAGTAAAGAACGTCCTCAAGGATTATTTACAATGATTGATTTGATAGCATTCCATGGATGCCATAAAGTCGTAATATATGTCATTATCTTTACATTTGTGGGAAATTACAATGAAGTATCTATCCTTCATGGGACAATTTCTAGTCTTGTTTTGCTCGTGGCGTCATCAAGGTTTTTTTATATAATCTTATAGAAGATATACACTTTTTCATATCTTTTTGTACGATAGTAATTCTTACTTGATACATTCTGTGATACACAATGTTTTTTTCTGGTGCAACAAAAGTATTCTCCTTCCTCTTCCGTCTTGCATACATTTACATTTAGATTTACTTTTGGAAGAATTCTGTTTTTAAACATCTGCAATATTTTAAACGGTTCAAATAAAGAAATGGATAAAACACCTGGTTTTTCTTTCCCGTACGTTTTGGCCATTTGGAATATATCGGCGGATTTAAATTACTTTTCTACAAACTGTTTGACATCACGAGATGACTTTCTCAAAAATTATGAAGTGTAAAAGACAGACATGTTATATTGGACTCTTAATTTTGGCATTTCTTACGACGTCTTATGTATTGTACAAAACATATAAAGCCCGCCGATGAAGACCAAAAGGCGCAAATGTAAGACCCCCCCCCCTATAATAAGACGAAGTGCCCTATAGATTTTCAACGTCAAGATCAAAGTTTAAGATTATTTTGGACTGCTAAAACGTCAAGATCAAAGTTTAAGATTATTTTGGACTGCTAAAGCGGTTGGTGAAATATTCTTTAAAGTCTATAAAAATCTACTTTTCGCCGTGTGTTTTGAAACTCTGTTAACTATAAGATTGATTCATGTTCTTTTACATGTAGTACGGATTTTGATATTTTTGCCATGCATAAAGGATGAGGAGGTTACATGAAGGTGCATGTATTTGTGCCATAGGCGACGTAAGAAATAAGAACCTTCAGTTTAAAATCTTTAATTAATGTAACAAGAAAAAAAGTTTAGATTTTCAAACGCAGAGTGAAAGGCCAAGAGCTTCTGACTAAAAATGCTTATTTGGAGAAAATATTCTTAACATTCATCATACGCTCTCGAGCAATTTGCATTTACGAGGGCTGATTGATATGTTGTGAGCCTCTGTTGTCTGCGAAGCAGAAGGTATTGTACTGATATATTTTCTCCATAAAGGACACATACTATGCTTAACTTCTGATACAGTGTCGGGGAAATATTAAGCTTAAGCGCCGCGGAGAGCTCACTAGTTAAAGGTGCGCTGCTCCATCCTGTCATGGCTGCCATTCATGATTGTGGCTTTAATTTGATTGAGCATCCGCCTTATTCCCCTGATCTTGCTCCATCACACTTTAACCTATTCCCAAAATTGAAAGCAACTATTTCTTGCACCCACTTTCAGTTCGATGATGACTTCATACTTGCAGTTGATGGCTTTCTGACCAGTCAAGATAAGGAGTCCTTTAGAAGTGGTATTGAGACCCTTAAATACCGGTGGCAAACGTTTGTAGATACTGAAGGGGATAATGTAGAAAAATAATGCAAAATTTTTCAATACGAGGCTCACAACATGATCAGCTGTCTACTTGATAGATAATGAAAACAAAAATCCATCGGGCATATCTTGCAGCGTTAGCGTTGAAGTAAATAAATATGTTTTGTTTAACGGTCCATTGACTAACTGTCTTGGTATTGTGTTGTCCTGAATAGTACACGGTTTTACTTTCCATGGAATGAATGTAATGATGACATGTAGTGTGTTTTCGTATGAATACGTATGTATTTCATAAAATCGTATAACCATTACAATTTGTATTGGATATCGCAAATTGTCATCACGCCATTATCATATTTTAATTTACAGTAAGGGGATTAAGACATACATATATATTTTCTTCGAGCTTAATAAGCTCTCGAATAATTTGGAAAATCTTGAACATTTAATCCCCATAGCGACATAATTTGCATTATAACTTGTGCAATCTGTATTTATGTCATATTTTGACGAAATAAAAATCTCACCAAATATCCTCCGACTGATGTTAAGCAGGACTTTGTCACACAATTCGTCTTTAGATTCAAACTTGATTCTCCGAAACATGGTTCTGCACATCATAAAGGTTGTATTTAAGAGAGAATAGAATGCAGCTATTTTATATTTGATTGCTAATACTCAGCATATGGAATTGCATCAATACCAACACTTTCGAAAAGAAACAATAAAATGTAGTAGGTGAATGACTTATTTGTCATCAGGAAGAACATTGGAACGAAAAAGTGTTAAGTATAGGTCCACGTAAGAGTCAGGCAGGGGTGATACATCAAAAGTTTATGCAAAACTTTTTATTTCTGTTTTGAGATATATATTAGGTACAAATCAAACATATGATACTAGTATTCATTTCTCAAGGTAGCGATGGTAAAGCGAGATATTCTCCTCATAGTTTATAAAGGATTATGAAGGAAAACATGGCAGGAAAATTTTCTTTATATAATTCAACCATATATGCCACTCCAATAACTTTCTTCACCATCCAAGTATGAGAAAAATTCCTTCAGAACATTGATATGAAGGCAGATCTGAACATATTTCAAGAGAAAAAAGTTCTGCAAAAATTTTAAGTTTTTTCAGCTGCCTGATTCTTACGTGGACCTGTACTTAAGGAAATAGGCGTATAATATTCTACTTCCGGTTCTTTTGATAACAGAAAAATACCAGAAAGTTGGCCAAAACGCACGACTTCGGCAATTTTCGAGATCATACATTTTCATGGCGAGCGAAACGCTTAAAAATATGTCAAATATCTAAAAATAAGTAAGAATCATGGAGGGACATGATTTCTAGGTTTCCCATGAAATTGGTATTATACCCCTTTTACCTTAACAGAGTATTCTCTTTCTATTGTCATCGAAAGGTCAAATTTGAAAAAGTCTGCGTACAAAAGAAACCTAAATAATGAAGAAAGGAGTTTTCGTTAAGCTGCATGTCACAATATCGCCTTTCGTGTGCGTGCAAATTTCAGGGGAGCATAATAGTCGCCATTGTGTTTGTCCGTCCGTCGGTCCGTCTGTCTGTCCAAGCTCATATCTCCTAAACCCTACATCAGAAATTAATTATATTTCACACAATTATCCATTATGGTAGATCAGTTGACATAAAGGTCATTTAAGGTAAATTACAAAAGTTCAGGGTCATTAACTGGCTAAAATAGTTTTATTGTAGTAAAATTTTAAGATTTTATTGAAAAGCAGTGTTTTGTCCAAATGGTTAAACTTTTTGAATAATGATAGTAAATTGCAAAATCTATTATACATGTTTCGGGTTTTGAGATTCTTGTATTGGGTTGAAAATAGCTTTTCCTGTACTTTGAAGACATTAATAAAAAGATCTATTTCAAGTCAAAAGGTTTGCAATTTTGCTTAATAAAGGAGAAATGCATCTTCGTTTATACATGTATATATTACAGGTCTTCAGCCTTTTTTATTGCATTGATGATAAATGTATACTTTGACGGGGGATGCAGTATACCTAACTCCTGGGTAATAATTTGTTCAAACTTCACAAACTGTTTAGAAGGATGTGCCTTTCAGACAATACCATTTAAGGGGTAGAAGTCCAGGTCATTCATTTAAGAAATAATTTTTTTTCTATCTATGCAGGTATCACCCAAAAATTGGACAGAAAACTGTATCAATCGCGCTTAGCGCGTTGATGCAAAATTTTCCTGTCCAATTTTTCGGGTGATACCTGCTTCAACAGAAAAAAAGAGATTCATTTCTAATTATTTTAGGCCGCCGCTGCGAAAGTCCGAAGCTAATGTCATACCCCCGGCGTCGTCGTCGTCGTCGTTGTCGGCGTTATCGTCGTCCGTAGACAACGTTAACATGGGATATATCTTTATAAGGGGTAGGGCTTTTATATTACACATGTAAATACCTTGTGACAAAACCTTTCATTTGAGGTCATGACCTTTGACCTAGTGACCTTGACCTTGGTCTTTGAACTACTTTTCAAAACCTTACCCTGAGCTCTATCTCTTGAACTATAAGGGATATGACTTTGATATTTCACATGTAGATACCTTGTGAAGAGACCTTTCATTTGAGACCATGACCATTGATTTAGTGAACTTGGAGTTGACATACTTGTCGAAACCTTTAACATGGGCTATATCTCTTGAACTGTAAGGGGTATTTCACATGTAGACACCGGTTCCTTGTGATGAGACCTTTTATTATGACGAAATGACCTTGAACTCTGACCTATTATTGAAAATTTAGTTTGCATTATCGTCATCTCTTCAACTATAAGTGAAAGGAATTATATACTTTATGCATATATTTATCATTACCAAGACCTTATATTTGAAACTGACCAACCAGGTAGTGACCTTTACCTCTGCCTTCAACCTACTTTTTGGTTTCTCATACTATATCTTTAGCTCTCCGGGGGATAGGACTAATATTAGATGCATAGTCTCTTCATGAAATGTTTTTTTTTTTTATTTGTTTTAGAAGTTGTTTGATCTTTTGACAAAAACCTGTCACGGCGAGCAAACCTGTCACGGCGAGCTTTGCAATGACAAATATGGATAATGACCATATGCCTGTATACAGCAAAAAATCGATATTTTGGAAAATCATAAACAGAAGGCATACAAAATCAGGATAAAATAGGAACTACAGCAAACAAACAAAAACCTCCACCATATGAAAAGAAGCGAACTCCCGTTATGGATCTTTGATTACCCTATGTTATATCATTTGCTTAACATAAAAAGACTGTTTTCTTGGATCTAAAAACAATCAATCACTGTTCTATATTTCGTAAGTTCGGGGATGGGTGAGGGGTTGCACAGTGATACAACTGCTACCAACGACGAAAACAAGTTATGGCAACCGCCGTGATTTAAACAGCGAATGATCGTCTTTCTATATCTTTGGAATAAGGATCCTACATACACAGTTAATTTTTTAGTAAGAAGAAAAGAAATGGTACCCTTGAAATGTTAAGCAAACATCAACAAATTGTATTTTCGTGTGTGAGGGAACCCAGCTTCAACTGTCACATCCGGTTACTTCAATTTCGGAAGACGTAGAGTGCAATCTTTGGTTGGATGGTTCAAATGGTCTATGACAAAATATCATCCACTATTATGGAGAGTTGGACATCATAGTGTATGACGAGTTCCCCATATTTTCCTCAGTGACGATGTTAGTCGGTCACATACATACCCCTGACTGAGAAGCTTATCTGAATGACGCCTAGCTCTCAGAACAAATATTTGATACTTGCTCTGGCATAGCGTATCAACTGAGATATGAACACGCCATAAGAAGGCGATGAAGGGATGTTGCTACTCAGAAAAGGAAAATTTGTAATGCTGAAATTGAAGTCGTCACGTCTGTCATAGAGTGAGATGTTCATGTGACCGTCAGTGTCGTAGAACAACATTATGTCCAAATAGGATGCTGAATTATTTGTCTCTGTAGTCTCTTTGACTTCAAGCTCCGAAGGATAGATACTGCTGAGGTAATCTGCGAATTTTGGATTATTGATGGACAATACATCGCCTATGTATCTGTGAGTGAAGTTAAAGTCAGAAGCTAAGTATCTTTTTCCACCAGAGACCAAAGATTGAATGAATTCAGCTTCGTACGAGTACAGAAAAATGCCGGCAAGGAGTGGGGCACAATTTGTCCCCATTGGAATTCCGACAATTTGCTGGAAGACCTTTCCTCCAAACACCACAAAAATGTTGTCGATCAAAAAGTTTAACATCTGAATAATATCAGTTTTAGTGTACTTATTTTCAGAATCTGACTTTTCTTTTAAAAAGTAGGTTTTGTCATAGTTAGGGAGCAACCATTTGATTTTTATGGGGGGGGGCCAGGAAGACTTTGCAAAAAAAAATTCCGGATCGAAAGTTTAGGGAAAAAAATTTTCCGGCCCGAAGGGCCGGCGAAAAAATTTTTCCGGATCATGAAATTGCCCCATACCCCTATCTTCCGACCTTTCAACTGCCCAGTAAACACTTTTTTGTGTATCATAAACAAAGTATAAAAAATGGAACAAACTTTACGCAATTTGGAATTAATAAATCAAATTCAAAAGTCATTAGCACCATATAGCCTGTCTCCGTTGAGTACCATTTTAGTAAACAGATTATAGGCACCATATGCCATTCAAGAAATTAAAATGAAGTGATCTGCTGGCAAGAGATGAACTCATTGTGTGTTTGATGTTTAATATGGCCGAAAAATCACGCTGAATTATTTAAACTTTAGGGTAATATTCAACATTGGAAAATTATAAAAAAAAAATCCGGCCCGAAGGGCCGGCGAAAAAAAATTTTTCCGGCTCTTAAAATGGCCGAAAAAAAATTTCCGGCTGGCAAAAGTCTTCCTGCCCCCCCCCCCCCCTAAAAATAAAATGGTTGCTCCCTTAACAACAATAGATTTGTATTTGCGATTGTCGTTTTTACTTGTAAACGCATTACTTATAATTTTTGCGAGTCTTTCTTTCAATTTAGAATGTGGGATTGTAGTGTAAAGTGTCGAAAAATCAAAGGCTGTGATCGAATGGACTACTAAAATGAGTGGATTTCAGATGTTCTAAAAGTTCCTTCGAATTCTTTAAAATCCACATCTGGTTGCTACCACTGCGAGAATATCACATCGTTTAGATTGAGGATCACTGACGAGGGTAAAGTACCCGAAATGTGCATGTCTGGTCCTTGCTGAAATTGATCTTTTCTTAATTAAATGATACTATTGAATTTGAAGACGTTTAACATGCAACGGAGAAATTTTCGCGTTGAGGATAATTTCTTGAAATCTCTCTATTCGATAAAAACACGAACATTACCCCCACGCGAAAATTTCAACGTTCACAGTATTGCAGGCGATTTTGCTCGTTTTCCTATGATGATGTATCGATTATTTAATCACAAAATAAAAGCTGAGGGTATATCATTTCTTTTGAACCTCGCTTGTAATTCAATAAATTCTTGATAAAGAAGCAAAATTTTTGAAACTAAAGAATTGTTAAAAGTTTGGTTGGAAACAACCTTTAGAGTGTATGAAATTCAACTACCTTTAACTTGCAGATACGCAGTATAAAGAGGTTGAGATTCGTTTGGCTCCATGTAAATAGCATACAGACCGCTATGATCAAGCATCAAGTTTTCTATCAAAATGGCATTAGTATGTGTTGCAGATTGAAGGTTTCTACCACTCTGTTTGAAATACGATTCATTTCCACTAAACGTACTGACAACATTATACATCCAATATCCCATATGTGGTTTCTCTAAATACTTAACAATTCCTCTGAAAGAGGTCTTAAATTTAGGTCTTTCAAGAGGGATGATTCCTGTTGACTTAATACATGCTTCTATGTGGTATTTTGGACCTGAAATACAAAAGTACAAAAATTGATCTTGATCCATACAGAAGGTTTAAAGCAAATCCGTGACATGTGACAACGTAACGGATATTGAAATCTGTATTCATTTATTACTGCAATCATGCATAAAATTTGTAATACATATAAACGAAAGGAAGGGATCTCCAACAACACTCGGTTGCAACACCCACAGCAAAACTCAAAAACACCCAATGCTAAAAAAACACAGAGCAGATACACACATAAAGAGAAACAAAGGGTACAAGAAGCGCCAAATCACATAGAAACATTCAACACAAATGACTACACATGAACCAACGAGACCAATGGACAATCGGTGCCGACTTTGAATAGCCATCTGCCATGCTTGTAGCAAATGGTGTTTTTATCCGGATTACGTTCCCACAACCCTTCCACTTTTCCGATTACCAAGAGGTCTCGACGAACGTACAATTATGGTGTAAAATAGAATCCTCAATGTGAGATGACCATACAACCAGACAGCATAACGCAGCTGTCAAAGAAACACGCAGATGAATATGTAAATGGATATAAAAACAGAAGGCGTACGAAATTCTGTAGTGAGGTCATGCATATTATCACCGAAGAAGAAATAAGACGATATGAGAGACGTTAAGTTACAAGTGCTGTCAACGTGTATATCTGACGTACATATACACTTCATTGTTTGACGTAGCAATCTAAAGAAGTCGTTTAGCTAAAGATACGAAACAATGCAGGTCTATGAAAATCTGGATAGTAAGGTGCAGATACAACTCTCTACTGCTTCAATAGTTTAATATGCGAAAAACGTATAATATCGAAACTTGCAAAACCTCGACGAAGGAATCCTTAAAGAAGTTCTCTAGTCGTTGATATTTTCATGTATATTACAGTTCATATCAAAGTAAATTCCAACAAGAAAATTCCCTTATGTAATCTCCTTTAGAGCTGATATAGACCAATTTATATTTTACCAACTTTTCCAATTTCTCAAAATAGCTGTACACACCGGAAGTACGTCAGAAATGTGTAAAAGGGAACCACGTTTCATGTCGCTATATAAAGAAATGTACATGCATTTTGTGCATACATGTACCAATGTACTCTTATAGGTGTAACTACAGGAAATCATTTTAGCAGGGAATCCCTTCCCTTTTGACTGGTGAACCGGGCTGAATAAAAGGTGTCACCTCATTGGTCAAAACTATTGAAAATTTAAAAATAGCACATCAAATCAATGAATGATTCCCTGCTGTCGGGAGAAAATGAGTTTTGAACATGATTTTGCCTTTTACGTAATCAATAGATCGATTTGAAAATCTATAAAAATTAGCAAATTTTCAATTCGGAAGGAGGGGTCATGTAAAAAAGTGAATTTTGCAGAAAAAAAGTATGCATGACCCCCTTTTTTCTTTCGTTTTTATGCGTGCCAAAGATGTCCTAAGCCAAAAAGACCAAATTCTTTTGGAAGTCACCGAAATCGAGCTTAATGAATAATCATACAAAGAAAGTTTTTATTTCCTGTAGTTACACCTATAAATGCTTGAATAAAGGACATATCAAATGAGAGTGTATGAGTTATGAATATTACTCGATCAGTTAATGTTGACGAAGAACGCTCGTACTTTCCGTGTAATTCGGAGACAATTAGAATTTCATTTTATAAGATAAACATTACATGATCATTTCGTCCGATGTTGAATTTCAAGAAAGTCGGGTTTTTTCCGGAAATCCGCGTTGAGCGGAGCTAGTAGACGACTTTCCAGGCCTTATCATTTAATTTTTTGTCGACCCATATCATTTAATTTTTTTTACCTTCATAACTTTATACATTTGTATAACACCAGAAAATAAATTTCAAATTGTCTGCAAAAAATGTCTCGTCAATTAAATGCCATTAATTTTCATCTTTCACCCTCTTCCTAATATATTTGCGCCCGCCCTCCCCGATCCTATAAGCTGATTAGAATATCAATTTGAGATCCCATCTTGTAGGAAAGGCTTTACTTTGGATTTCATATCCTATAAAGTTTAGATCTCTCACCCTCCCTTCATTATTTTTAAAATATTTTCCGTGTTCATGTAAGGCTTATCAGGACCCCCTCCCTCCACCTGGATGGATCCACCAATGAATACGTCTTTTAAAAACACTGATGTCTAATTACTTTGAAAATGGTTACACCGAAAAATTATTATAAATGTACCATATAAACAAAGAGACCATGCACTATATTTTACATTACGTCATCGTGTGAACGTTTAGTGTATACACACATCTGACGTCACGAATTTGTACTTTCAATTTCGGCGGAAGTTGCAGACTAGTTCTGTGTTAAATCGCTAGCTTATGGATGTAGGCTTATAAATCGCTTTTTCATGGATAAACGAGACAATATATTTTTATGGAACTACCAATTGTAATTTGAGTTTGTCTGGGTAAATGTAAGTGAAAATACAAACGAGTAGAGAACCTCTTTAATGTTTATCAAAATGATCATAAACGAAGTCATGACCAATAATACAATTTTCTACGAAACGTACTCGTTCTGTTGCTATGTCCATACCATTAAGCTATTACCTCATTTGATGAAATATCACAGAAAGTGATTGTGCTACATGCAAAAGTAGCGCATAACTTGTGAAGTAACCTGAATTATTATTAACCTCCTGTCGTTTCCTATATAAAAAGATACACATTAAATCTAGCTGTAATTCGCTAGATAAGACTATATCCCTGCAAAGGGTACGTTAGATAGGAAGACTTGCTTACTCCCTTAATGGTATACATGTACTTAAACTCTATACTGTATGGTGACTTGTACTGCAGCTGAGTCTTTCCTTGTCTATGACATGGGAGAGCACTATGAAGGAGGAACGACGAATTCTCATTCCTCGTGTACCCATTTTTTGTGTCTTTGGTTTATAGTCTTGCAATAATTTGTACTTTCAGATTGGGAGTACATGTGCGACATCCCTTCCTCACGGTTCTGTAATATTCTATGAGTCTTGCTCTCTTGATGTTTTTTTCTTAGGATCTTCATAGTGACGTCATGTACCTTTTCATATATTTAGCTCAGTTTGAGGTCATCTACACTTTAAAAAAAATGTAATGATTTATTCGCGAAAAATGATTCTCAATCGATACTTCACAATATATCCTTGGGGTTTCGCTTGTACAAACAAGTAAAGACTTTCTGGAAATTTTACAAAAAAATATTGTCAACTTCTTTTGAAATTCGGACCCATACGAGCAACAGAGTATATCACTTTGGGTATTTCACAACCTGGATTTTATGGTGACATAATTATCAAAATAAGAAGGATCAAAGGTAGAAAGCATAACCATCGAAAATGCGTTAGAATCATCAAACGCCTGTTATACCGTGGATATGATCCTAATGTCGTCAGACGGACACTAGGTACTTGAGCAATCTGCAGTTTTTTAACAGCGCATTCTTAAGACTTGCACTCTGACTGACTGTGACGACGGGGACTCTATGACGGGCCCTTTCAAAACCTCTTTAGAGAAGACAGGGCCCCGACCACCTGCCCTCTGTGAATGTCAATCGGACTCCTCGGGTGACAACATACAGTACGTACCGAAGGATTTACAACTAGATCGCGTTGACGGAGTAAGCTTACTCCATCATTCCTCGGAGTAATTTCGCTATCTTCCCCCTTGATCATTTGTTTACTCCATGGACAACGCGATCTCCGCTACGAGTTTCCTCCAATATACACCACAGGGCTTTTATGGGCGGAGTTTAATGGATTGAAGGCGGTGCTTACTTGAATGCCTAATTCCCTCATCATCGGCTAAAGTCGCGATAGACATGTATTAGATTTTCTTTTTATAACACGCTTCTGGTTGAGGGAACAAAAATATTAGATACAAACTTTGATATGTGATATTTAAAATATATAATAACGAAAAGCAATACAAAAATCGATCATTTTAAATTACAACCTAATTCATGTAACTACATGTACATATACAAATCGCAAGTGAATGAAATCGATGGAAAAAATATTTAAAGAAAAAACCCTTAAGAAATATAAAATGTACATCTACCTCATAATGATGAGAAATAATATCCCCTTTATCTACGAGGGTTGTCGCAGAAATACGTAGACATTGCTCACAATTCCTTTATTTAGCGTTAAATCTAAACAAAAATTTCCCAGATGTAAATCTAAGTATCTCGGAAGCATACAATGTTAAAGGTGTTGAAATCTGCCGTTAATATTGAAAATTAATTATATTATTAGAAGAGCGGTTGGACCGTACCGGAGCAGTCCGAAATCGATAATAAAACCTATTGAATACTTATCAATGCATGATGAAATAGTACTTAAAGTCTTATCAACAGAAAGAACTGATTTTAGCGGGTACATACATGATATATTTAATTATGAAGGAATTTGTAAAGCAATCCCTCATCAATCATTCAAAAGACGGCGACGTCAACTTTATTAGCGGAGCAGTAAATGGTAATAAGATATTGTGTTGATGGGGAGAGTCCAGTAATTCATTTTCATCCATTTTTCCATAGGCCGCAATGTTACGAAATCTTGTCGCATTTCACATATACATTTTCAATGCTTACAATCTATACATGAAATTAACCGTCAATGCTAGCGAGTCAAAAATATGTCAGAATAAAAACGTTTTATCATTAGAACAAGAAGACAGAAAGTGTAGTCCAAGGTCACCCTAAAATCTGCACTAAATGGAGCAGTTATTTTTGCCCATAATTTAGCATAATTTCTACAGCTTTTAGATATTAATGAATGAGTTTTCTGGAATTATTACTGTATTAATGTAAAGCAAGAAATGTTTCTATTCTGAAAAGACCAAGTGTGTAATTATTGTCCAATCAGAACATCAGAAATACAATTATTTACAGGCTCGCATGTACCCTACACAAAATTGAAAAATAGAATTTCCTCTGTTTTACCTGACTCTTCCCTATATTTTTCTCCCTCTTTTAATCTCAACCAAATCTTGGTACCGTCACATATATCAATACCTTTGCATTCATCATACCAAGCTTGAGCCAAATATCTTCATTCGTTTTCGAAAAATTCAGCTGAAATGAAGCGCGTTTGGAGCTATTTTTAGGCACACAATTATTGGTAAATTTCATTACATCTTCATCTTCTCCATTTTCAAAACAGACCTGATCTCCTCAAAGGACATATATTCCCATAAAATAACCTGTTTGGTCTTTCTTTTAGCCTTGTCATGGTTTTATTCTAAGTGGAAAAACCTCAATGCGTTTCCATAGGATTTATATGATTTTTTTCCAGGATGCCTGAAAGGATTAAACATCAGTAAAAATATGCGTGAAAACAGCCAGAAAAAATAGTTTTAAGCTTTTATTCTAAATATTTTTGGTTTTTCTATGATAATGATCTATATTCAACTACATGAAAAGAAAATAGTACGTATATATTGATATAACGACTCGTAATGAGACAAAAAAAAAAAAAAAACCGCACCCACCCCTAATTTCGCAAAACGCTTTTTTTCTCACCGTGTTTTATATTTGCCTAAAATGAAACTTTAACTGTAAAAAGCATATCCTTCTTTGATAGATTCACCTGTGTGAATCGTTTTGTATTCAATATTCAATATATATCAAATTTCGAGATAAATTGTTTAAATACTAAAACAAAAAGAACGAAAAAAAAGGGGGGGGGGGCGGCGTTTGACAAGGTCTGAAAATCCAAGAAAATGAACGTGTTATGGGTCTATGAAATGAGTATTTCATGTATTTGACTGAAAGTGAACATTAAAATACCTAAATTTAGTAGATATGAACGATTTTTGATACAATGGGTAAAACTGGTGCTCTTTTAGAATGCGTGACATACTTAGCATGGGGCGCCTAGAGGAGAGAGTCCAGTAATTCATTTTCGTCCATTTTCCCATAGGCCGCAATGTTAACGAAATCTTGTTGCATTTCACATATACATTTTCAATGCTTACAATCTATAGATGAAATTAACCGTCAATGCTAGCGAGTCAAAAATATGTCAGAATAAAAACGTTTTATCATTAGAACAAGAAGACAGGATGTGTAGTTCAAGGTCACCCTAAAATCTGCACTAAATGGAGCAGTTATTTTTGCCCATAAAAAGCATAATTTCTACAGCTTTTAGATATTAATGAATGAGTTTTCAGGAATCATTCCTGTATTAATGTAAAGCAAGAAATGTTTCTATTCTGAAAAGACCAAATTTGTAATTATTGTCCGATCAGAACATCAGAAACATAATTATTTACAGGCTAGCATGTACCCTACAAAAAAAATTTCCTGTTTTACCTGATTCTTCCCTGATCACGGATTGACCCCTTTTTAAAAAGTAAGAAATGAAAACATTAGAAAAGTATGGAAATGTTCGGAGAGTATTAGTATACATGTATGTACAAGAGATTTGCCGACAAATTGACAGACAAACCTAAACAAGGGCACAGGAGAGGAGCGATAATCAGACAACAAATTTGACAAGAAACGTCATTGATAATGACCGGCATCGAACAGTAAAAGAAAAGGAAGAGAGGGTCCATATAAGTAAATTTACTGTGCAGAAAATCCTGTCAAGTGGATTAAATATGTATCTTGTTTCTGCTCAATGAGTGCCAAATATGTCAAACAATTTTTTAAAATTGTTACAAAAGAAATATATTTATAGGATAGTTCTTAGGAAACATTTGTATACAGTAATATATTTTATGTTATCTAGCGTATTGTTTTACTAGCCTTTCGCAGTTATACTCTCTATGTACAAAAAGATTTAACGCCCCTAGAGATGTTCGGTCTAGCGAATATCAACCCCGCCTACAATTACTCGGTGTTTACCCTGGCTAAAAATTAAGTATGCATAAGCGCCGCCTCTGTTAATTAGCCCCCCATAAACACTCGGAGTCTTTCGGGTTAAATTCCCTTCGCGATGAGCCCCCCTAAAAGCCCTCCACCTATGGAGGAATTGTCCTTTACTCGTTAAATTTTTTCTCCATTGATGGCGATCTCGTTGTAAAGCTCGTGATAGTATCTGTACATGAGCTCTTTACAGTCGACAGAGCACGGACTGTATTACGTACGCCCTCTTTCTATGTCCAGTTACATATTCATCTGTGTTGCTTGGGCCCCAACGTCTGGCGGTCATGTTTGTGTGTGGTCATGTAACAGTGAGGAGGTTGTTTACACCACAATTGTACGTTCTTCGAGACCTCTGGGTAATCGGGAGGGTTTCGCGCACGTTATCCATGATATAACCATACCGTCTGCTACTAATGTGGCAGATGGCCGTCTTAAGTCCGCAACGATTGCCCATTAGTCTCGTTGGTTTATGCGAAGTCATTTATGTACGATGTTTCTATGTGGTTTGGCGTTCATTATGCCATTTCTGTCTCATTCTGTGCGTTTCTGCTTTGTGTTTTTGCGTTGGGTGTTTTGGGGTTTTGCTGTTGGTGCTGCAACCGAGTGTTTTTGGAGATCCCCTCCTTTATTGTAACACAGATTTGATCGTCCACAATAGTCCCTTTATCCTCTAGGCTTCATCAACAGATATATAGGTCAAATTAAAAGATTTCTATAAATCTATTTTAGGACGACAGATTATCTCTTTATATAGTAATGGAAAAAGGAACTGTGTTCGGAACATGCTATTAATCTTTTTCTATGCACAAAATTATGTACTTTATTTGAAATTTATTGTGAAATATAACGCATTTCCTTTCCGGTTACAAGAAATGTTATGCAGAGGTGCATTATTTTTTTTTCAGTTTTGTAACTAATCGAAGAAATGGGATGCATAACAAGTTCACAGGTCAAGTAATCTGATATAACCATCATTTGAAGTTTTTAAATATTAATATCTGGAAAACTATAAAAGCTTCAGATTATGTAGTAATGCGCCCGAATTGTTGCATCATGGCTTTGTTTAACGGAGCATGTGAAGCGTAAACGTAAATTGATAGACGTAGAAGACGTTTTAAGAGAAAATGCCGCGATAATACGGTGAAAGAAGTGATTTAACGAAGTGCGTATTATCCTGACTCAAATTGACGCTACGTTGATAATAACAGAAAAGGACTAGCCGAACTCAGACTCGGAGAGAGATAAACGTCATAGGCAATTAGTTAACATTTCCCCCTAGTTTGACTAGTCTATCAGATATGGTTTTAAAGTAGAAGGATAGTGACCATAGTGCTGTGATTTAACATCCATATTTACTGTGAAATACACATAGGTGAGAACATGAGCATTTCTTAGTATTTTTTTCAGTACGTATACATAGATGAATCTTTATACAACTGTCCTCTCTGAATGTCAGTCGGACTCCTCGGGTAATAACATATATGAGCTCGCTACGGCCGGCAGATCACAGATTGTATTACGCATGTCCTCTTTTTATATCCATTTACATATTCATCTGTGTTGCTTGGACCCCTGTGTTTTACGGTCTTGTTTGTCTGTGGTCATCTAACAGTGAGGAGGTTGTTTTACACCAAAATTGAGACCTCTGGGAAATCGGAATAATGGGAGGATTGAGCACCGTCTGCTATTAACGTGGCACCGGTTGCCCATTGGTCTCGTTGGTTTATGTGTGGTCTTTTATGTTTAATGTTTCTATGGTGTGAGTTGATGTTCCTTGTCCCTTTTGCGTCTCTTTATGTGGGTGTCTGTTATGTGTTTTTAGCATTTGGTGTTTTGCTGTAGGTGCTGCAACCTAGTGTTGTTGGAGATCCCCTCCTTTCTTCGACATGAGTTTGATTGATAATATACAAGTATTATCTCTTTTATGTCATATTATATACTAGTCTTATGTATTATCTAGGCGTACAGTTTTGAGCCGTCGAAGCACAATATTTGAACATTATTGTACTATAATTTATAATATACATTTATATCTCTGAATTGGCTTTATTTGCCAAAAACTTTTGAATTATGATTATTCTTAGAATATAAACACCGTAGATAGGTGTCTTACCTACAAATTGGCTAAAAATGGGTTATTTGCCACAGAGGGTGTATGAAATATAAACGATGTATCTCATCATAATTTATGGTAAGCCACACATTTTACAAATCACACACAAAAATCGTATATCACAAGTCGATTCAGAAATAGACAGCCACCTTCAGTAGAATTAACCTTTTCATTCTTAATTTCAGAATTATTTTTGTATCACAGTTTCTTTTTTTCCGGTAGATACGTCGAGTAAAAGAGTAGTTGTACATTAATTTGTAACAAATAAAAATGAAATGTATGTACGTACCTGGTCCATTTTCTTTACATGCTCTCCGATCACATGTCTCAGCAAGGATTATCCGGTTTGCAGATAAATTAAAAGTACTTCCATTAAGAACGCCATCATGAACATAAACAGTTATATTTCTTAAGCATCCCATGTATGAGAATATTCTATTCCAATTGTAAAAAAATATCCTATGTCCAAAAGGATCTATTTTTGTTGATTTTTGCTCATAGCACAACATTGTTTTGGTATGGCAATATTCAATATGGATATAATTTTTTTCATTGCTAGAGGTACCCCAAATGAATACTGAATACCATTTGAAATCGTTAACATTGTGATCAAATTCTACCATGTCTTCAATTCCGCTTAAAAGCAGTTTTCCAGCGTATATTTCTAGGTGAATTTTATATGAAAAGGCAAGAAGGCTAGAGAAGGATACACATGTTCGAAACTGAAAAGATACATTGAGCCATGTTGAGCGGAAAGTACCAGGTTCATTTCTGCCATAAGAAATTATCATTTCTCGTGAGTCATCATGGAAGACATACACAGCATCAGGGTTTTGTAGGCTTCCTGAAATCACAATATGAGTTTCAAGTGTAAAAAAGCACATAGTTTATATCAACAATGTCTTACCGAACAGGTTTTTAGCCATGATGTTCCCAAGAATAATTATGTTAATCAATTCTGATCTAAAGCGTAGATAAGATTGTACTTTTAGATTGACATTAAATTATGTACTTTCTAGAGTGGAACTAATTATACGAACTTGAATATCCTTGCTCAGTTTACAATAGCACTATCAAAATACACTTTTACCTTCAAACAAATAAAAGATACTTCTTATGTACTATTATGCTAACGCAATAATCCGGCTTTAACACAATGATCAAATACTTATCAAAGAAGTACCTATCTGTTATTCAGTCTCAAAGTTAAGAAGGCACGGCAACATCATTAGCATTTCCAATCCAACATTCAACATTCCAAAGTGAGGCCAGGTGTCAGGGGAGAGTCAGTGTCCCCTGATTGCATGCAGCACCTGTCGCAACAGCTCCTTGAAAACTTGTCAAATTCGTTGATTGATGAACATATCAGGTAAATATTCCTTGGTTGGTGATGATGACAGCAATCCAGAATGTCACTGATGATTCTGGAAAGGGGAATCTGATATGCTTTTATTATATCCCCGTAGCGACCGAAGAACTTCCTCAATGATGATTTTGTTGTCTGAACAAGTAGTTTAGTTGCAAGCCGTCTAACGCTAGAATTGGAATCTTCATACTTAGAACGTGCCCTGGCGTACCATATCAGCTGAGAAACATAAACGCCATAAGCAGGAGATGACAGAACGTTGCTACTCATGAAAGGGAAGTTAGTTAAGCGCGGAAGCTCAAATGAGCACGCTTGTCGTACATTGAGGTGTTCAAATGACCATTTGCGTTGAATGATAAAAGTATACATATGTACGAATCGGATCTGTCGCTCTAGGTTGTTTCTCAGATCTCTAGTTCATGAGGAAACAAGGCGTGCTTGTTGGTAGCCTTTCTTAGTTAGATAATTTTTAAGTTACTGTGCAATTCCAATTACTGCATCAATTTTCAAGACTCATCGACATAAAAAAAGTTAGGATATCTTCAGCAAGAGTCCATTGCAGGACCCACAACGAAACCTTGAAATAACTCCTTGCAAAAATGCAAAGGGACAAGGAACACCAAACACAACACCAAAACACCAAACACAAAAGACGACACTAAAGAAACGAAAACAAGTTCAACTGATGACAGATGACAGGTTGGTCATCAAAAAATGTAAACGTCTTCAAATTGAATAGCATCATTTAAGAACAGATAAATTGGCAACGTGGACCAGACGTGTACCATGTTAGTAGCAAAATGGAGTAAATATCCTGATTACGTGCATACAGCCCTTTTTCTGTCTGTTTAACTAATGCTCTCGAAAAACAAAGAGTTGTTGTGCATCAAAGAAAAGATGTAAGGTTACGACACAAAAAGGAGCTATGTTAACACAAATATCACATAACACGTGTATGTCTGATCCATTATGAAAATTTATCGGTTTTTAAATTATGATATTGAATTTGAAGACGTTTATCATGTAAACAATCACAATGAGAGTCGTTGACATTCAGATTTGAAGATGTTTTGACAGGTCTGTGATGAACCTCCGTCTTCACAGTCAATAAGTATGCAATTATTATAAAGAATTCGCCGATACAAGGCTGTAGATTTGTCAAGTACCATGCCGATTGTCAATCTGGTGACTCCGATATTATCCACGGAATAAAAGATAAATCTTCCCCATTGTATAAAACAAACCACTAAATAAAGCCTGTGTTTGTCAAACACTAATGCCCCCGGTGGCATCTTTATGAACACCATTTTCTGTTAAGTAGGTCAAGGTCAGGGTCAAGGTCACGAGGTCAAAAATTGAAAGATCCTGACACAAGGAATACACATTATGAAATATGAAAGCCCTATCACGTACCATTCAATAGTTATGCCCAATGTTAAAGGTTTTGAAAAGAAGGTCAAATGTCAAGGTCAAGGTCACGAGCTAGAAAAGTTTGGTATCAATGGAAAGGTCTTGTCACAAGTAATACACATGTAAAATACGAAAGCCCTATCACCTTCCATTCAAAATTCATTCCCAAGGTTAAAGTTTTTCGGACAAACAGACAGACAAACAGACGGACAGGCCAAAAACCATATGCCCCCGAATCATTGATTCCGGGGGCATAATAGAAAATGCTGAATTTTAACATAAACGATTGATGATTATGACGCATTTTCGATGGGGATTCTGTCTACATTTGATCCTCTTTATTTTGTTTATGATGTCACCATAAAAGACAGATTGCGAAATTACTTAAATTATATACTATGTCGTATGTTTATGTTCGAATTCTAAAAGGGGAGGCCTTTTGTTAAAAAAAACCAAAAAGTTTTAACTAGTTTATGAAAGAGGGAAACTTCACCAAAAATGTTAGAATTACAGTGAAACCTAACTAAACCGATAACCTGTTTATTCCGATATTTTTTGGTCCCAAAGAATCTTCTATCTTTCCTATATAATTTACTTTATATAAACGTTGTAAGAAACGATCAACGGATGTTGATCGAACTTGGCTACATATGCCCTCGGGGACTCCTTGTCCACCAGCAGTGACACTCACCAAGTTGCACAAATGTTATAAAACGTCTTCAATGCCAATAGCATAATTAATGAACATATAAATTTGCAGCATGGACCAGACATACTAGTATATAAAACCGGTATGACGGTAGTCTAGGAATGCAGAATCCAAAATATCTGTTGTCACACATACTCGAATGGATTTCATCATTTACAAAGGTGTCATTGAGGTCCAAAAATGATGTTCTGTGTATTATGCGCATATTATATTGAGTGTCAATTCTTCTCAAAGTTTCATTGTAATATGTTTTGTCGAAAGCTGGATAGTCGATATCTACGTACATGGAAGTACCATAAAAAACAATTCGAATCATCCGATATTCTTAGCTTTTTAAGATTTTTGATATATTCAAAGGGATCCCTACAACGTGTTTGCAGAAATTGCGATCAAATCTTACATGAGTTTTGTCAAACAAGACGGACATCGCATCACACAGGCAACTGCATATCCATGATTTGTATAATTTGTAGTCCGTTGCGGAAAAAAGTTGTGATTTTGTAATTTCCTTCTTACATCGATGACTACAATCATCAGAAATGTCAAACCATTTATCAAACAAACATTTTTCAAAACCATAAGGTATGTAACCACTAAGTATGATGAGGCAATATCTAATTTAACCGATTGGTTAAACAATTAAGTAAATTTACTCATGCGTTCGATTAGAAATATTGACTACTGTTTATTAAATTTGCCTACCCCTATCAGCAAAATGAAATTCTTATTTTTTTTGCATTAAGAAATTCTTGTTAAAGTAACTATCAGTTCGAATTATGCAATATGATGAAAGCTTTATGGTATAATTTCAATTCATAGGTAAACACTAATATTCTTACCTTTTACCAATTGAATTGGAATTTGCATCAACACCAAAATTAATAGGATCATTATTACGTATTTGGTTACACACTCGATTAATTTGGATGTTTTGTATAAATGCCGAATTGATATTTTTGTTCCTCTTTAATACATTTCTTATGTTACTACCATCAAGTGTCCAAAAATAGATTGAATTTTCATTGGTTTTTTTATTTATATCTCATATACATTGTAATGCGCACTGTTGATTGCAATTGATTGAAAAGGAAGTATATTGTTAGTACGGTCGGGATGCGGAAACTATATTGTAATCGTCAAAGAGGCTACATTTGTCCATACAATGTATGATTTATTTTCCTTGTTACATATGTAGTATATTGTTGACAAATATGGATAATGACCATATCCCTGTATACAGCACAAAATCGATAGTTCAGAAAATCAGAAACCGAAGGCATACATAATCAGGATAAAACAGGAACCAAAGCAAACAAACAAAAACCTCCACCACACGAAAAGAAGCGAACCCCCGATATGGGAGTGAGACCAGGTGCCCAGGAAGAGTAAGTATCTCCTGCTTGCATGCAATACCCGCCGCTTCAATTCGGTAGATCTGTCACATCCGGTTACGTCCATTTCGGAAGTCATAGAGTTCAATCTTTGGTTGGATGGTTCAAATGGTCTATGACAGAATATCATCCACCATTCTGGAGAGTGGGACATCATAGTGTACGACGAGTTCTCCATATCGACCGTAGAACTTCCTCAGTGACGATGTTAGTCGGTAACAAACTATCCCTGACTGAAAAGCTTATCTGAAAGACGCCTAGCTCTCAGAAGAAAATCTGTATATTTGGTACTTTCTCTGGCATAGCGTATCAACTGAGATATGAACACGCCATAAGCAGGCGATGAAGGGATGTTGCTACTCAGAAAAGGAAAGTTTGTAAAGCTGAAATTGAAGTCGTCACGTTTGTCATAGAGTGAGGTGTTCAAGTGACCATCATTGTTGATTCATGTATTAAGCCTACCAATAGTAAAACGAAATTTCATAAAATAGTCGATTTAACAGCCTAATATAACATGTAGCCGACCTAGAAATGTCCTTTTCTATGAATTTTTTTAAATTGATTTTTATATATGGGATAGTACTGAACGATTCTAGCTTGGTTGCCACTCTGGCAACCTTGGGCAACTCATTTTATCGGCGTAAATTCAAAATAGCCGCCAAATGCCTTCCACTGATAGATGGAATTAAATTCTTTCTTTAAACATTAAGAGTGGCACATCAATTTGTATTCATTAAGTACTAAAAATTCAAGATGGCCGCCAAATTTCAACCTCATTTTCGCACAATTTGTTGATTTCAATTAAACGTTACTTATCTTATTTGTAGTTGCAATGATAGTTAAATACAATTATTTTGCTGTTGTGGTTGTTTCCAGTTTACATATACATGTAGGACAACTTTTCTCATGGGGGAAAATTCAAAATGACCGCCAAATAGTCTCCTACCATTGAGTAAAATGTAATCATTACTTAATATATCAAACGTGGTACATCTATTCAGTGGTTTTAAGGGCAACAAAATCCATATCTTGTGAAATTATATGAATATATAAAACTCGACCAAATGGTAACCAAATTTCAGCTTCAATGCATGAACATTTATTTTAATTTAATTTTTTTTTTGTTCGAAGAAAAAGTAAGGACAACTCATCGTTTTAGTAATTTGAAGGTCGTAGTATTACTTCACAGGGATCTTTATATGACTTGAGCTTAAATATGCTTATTTCAAGATTACCACCTTAGTTGGGAACTAGGAATAATAAGGAAGAAACAATTAGTAAACATAATAAATCAATGTTTGAATATCATACTTTTCTAAAAAGATGTATCACAAGCTGGTATTTTATAAGACTTATTTTTTTATGAAAATTGAATGAGAGTGACATATAAGATTGGATGTTTTCAACCTTTTTAACAGACTAAGATTTGTCAAAATGTAAAGATAAATATCATGCCACTTGTTTCATTGAAATGGTACTCAAAAGACAAAACAAAATATTTTTTAATTGATAATGTTGATACAAGACCAGTTTGTTTGACGCAGGGGATTCTAGAGTAAGCAAGTAAACTCGAACTAACTTGGCTATCTTGGCTATTTTTAACCATCATAACTATTTCTTTGCTATGCCTGTATAGCTTATTTCCAATCGGCAAGAATGCAGTAGAAAGTGTTTGGTATTTTATTTACAACAGTCCCTCGTTGTAATTCATTTTGAGTTGAGCTATCTACTATTTATGTATAACATAAATGATGACATGTGCCATTTTCAATTCAATTCTGAACCTTGCATCTTTGTTTAAACCTTGTTTAAATCTCATCAGAGAAGACTGGGTCTTGATTATCTGTCCTATCTGAAAGTAGGTCAAACTTCTCGGGTGATTGATCTTGAGCTCGCTTCTTCGGCAAAAATGCAATAGAAAAGTGTTTGGTATTTTCTTTACAACAGTCCCTCGTTGTAATTTATTTTGAGTTGAGCTATCTACTATTTATGTATAACATAAATGATGACATGTACCATTTTCGATTCAATTCTGAACCTTGCATCGTTATTTAAACCTTGTTTAAATCTCAACAGAGAGGACTGGGTCCTGATTCTCTATCCAATCTGAAAGTTGGTCAGACTTCTCGGTTGATTGATCTTGAGCTCGCTGCAGCCAGCAGAGCACAGACTGTTAAACGCATGCCATAGACTTTTTTTTAGATACATTACATAGAATATGTGTAACTAAAGGTCACTGCGTTCAACTTTCTTGTTTGTGATGTCAACTTACAAGGAGAAGTTCAACGTTTATACAACAATTGTACGTCAATGGAGACCTCTGTGTATCCGGATTAGTAGGAGGGTTGTGCGCACGTAATCCGGATAACTACACCATCTGCTAATAGCATATCAGAGGTGCACATTGGTATCCTTTCTTTTATGTGTTGTCTTTGATGTTTGATGTTTCTTTGCGTCTGTTTCGATTATTTTGTATCATGTTCTAGCGTCCTTGTGCAGTTTGTAGTTTTGTCTGATGTCAATCTGTGTCAGTTTCTTGTGGGTTTGTTTAGCTGGGTGACTGCAGGGTTGTCATGCTGGAGATCCTTCCCTTTTCGTTGTCTTATAAATACTTAAAATGGAACTTTGTAAGAATTGAATGTCTTCAAGTGTGGCAAAACAACATTTATAATTTAATCATTTATGGTTCTTTGAATCATTTTGGCTTGAAGTTCCATTGATGAGCATTCATTGTCCGAACCATGCATGTCTGGTGCATAGATTTTATTCCTCTATGTAGTGAAGGCTGCGCAACAGAAACAGGGATATCACACTCCTTTTTCTTCATAAGGCCGGTTTAGTTTGCTTTGGTTCCTGTTTTATCCTGATTTTGTATGTCTTCGGTTTCTGATTTTCTGAATTATCATTTTTGTGCTGTATACAGGGATATGGTCATTATCCATATTTGTCATAGATCATTTTTCCTGTCGCTGTTCTTTTTGCTTATGCTCTTGATCTGCTCTAGACTCATTTCAAGCTGGTCACACTGACTTCGTCTTACTCTTCAAATAATATATGTGTTGTGAGAAAATGATTGGAAAGAAAACTTGTTTAAAATATGATATATATGATATAGAAACAGCCTTCAAACTGTACAGTGATATCCAGGTCAATTGCTTTCAAGATTTTACCCATTTGAGTTTTACATGCAAAAACATAGGTAGTACCATTTCATCTTACCACAGTTAAAGACTCCTCAGTATTAATTTTGAATCACTGTAGAGAAAAACGGAGGCAATCTCCAACATTACATGTAATCATAGCAGATGAAAATTTGAAAGGTCTATTCATTTACTACGACAAATGAGGATAATGGCCATATCCCTGTATACAGCACATAATCGATAATTCAGAAAATCAGAAACCGAAGGCATACAAAATCAGGATAAAACAGGAACCAAAGCAAACAAAAAAAATTTCACCACATGAAAAGAAGAAAACTCCCGATGTGGGAGTGAGACCAGGTGCCCAAGAAGAGTAAGCATCTCCTACTTGAATGCAACACCCACCACTTCAATTCGGTAGAACTGTCACATCCGGTTAATTTTATTTCGGAAAACATAGAGTGCAATCATTGGTTTGATGTTTCAAATGGTCTATGACAGAATATCATCCACTATTCCGGAGAGTGGGACATCATAGTGTATGACGAGTTCCCTATATCGACCGTAGAACTTCCTCAGTGACGATGTTAGTATGTCGAGAATACATATCAAGCAGCAATCCTGGAAGAAATTTCCTCCTTTGAATTCCTTTTGCAGACTTTCAAATAGGACAATCTCTTAAGTATTTGACATCATATTTTGACAATCCATAGCCCTATTATGTAGATTCTTGCTTTAGATCGACTCTTATCCCCCTTTCTTAAAACAAACAATATTTGCAATTTATTTTTATTTAAACAGATACCACAAATAACAATCATAATACCATAAAAAGAGGTTCTATACAAATAACAGATGGCACACAAAACAACCACACCTAGAACACAACAACCAAGACTGAAATAACTAATAGCTGACACCTACATCAAAAGCGAAATGCAGAAGACCGAAACAGATAACAGATATTAAAAACAACATCCACAAAATCACATCACATAAGACCAATACAAATAGCAGATGTCTCACAAAACAACCACAAACAAAAGGCATTATAATATTTTTATTCAAAAAAAAGAAAGGAGGGGATCTCCGACACTCAACACCTGCAGCAACACACCAAACATGCTAAAACGAGGAGCAGATATGTACAACAAGAGACGGAAAAGGGACAAGGAACACCTAGATACACTACAGAAATATTCAGCATAAAAGAAAGGAGGGGATCTTCAACAACACCTAGTAGCAACACCAACGGAAACCTCCTAAAACACCCACTGTAAAACACAAAGAAAACACACACAGAAAGAGACGCAGTGGCACAAGGAACGTCAAATCACAGAAAAACATAAAACACAAATGACTACACATAAACCAACGAGACCAATGGGCAAACGGTGCCGACTTAGGACGGCCATATGTCACGTCAGTAGCAGACGGTGTGGTTATCCTTGATTACGTGCGCACAACACTCCCACTTTTCCGATTACCCAGAGGTATCGAAGAACGTACTGTCAGAAGACCACACACAAACAAGACCGCAAAACACAGGGGCCCAGGCAACACAGATGAATATGTAAATGGATATAAAAAGAGGGCATGCGTAATACAATCTGTGCTCTGCCGGCTGTAGCGAGCTCAAATATGTTATCACCCGAGGAGTCCGACTGACATTCAGAGAGGACAGGTGGTCGGGGCCCTGTCTTCTCTAAAGAGGTTTTGACAGGGGCCGTCATGGAGTCCCGTCGTCACAGTCAGTCAGCGTGCAAGTATAAAGAATGCGCTGGTACAAGACTGTAGATTTGTCAAGTACCAAGCCCAGTGTCCGTTTGGTGACATTAGGATCATATCCGAGGTATAAAAGACGTTTGATAATTCTGACGCATTTTTATGGTTATTCTGTCTACCTTTGATCCTTCTTAATAGCCATTCTCTGTAAGGACCAAAATAGTTCGGCACGGCATGTCATGGATTTTGATGATTTTCGGTATAATGGGTATATATTGAGTGCTGACCATGAAAATAACACTTTTCATGCAATGTGACCTCTGGTTGCCATGATAACGAGGTCATTCTATTTATAGCACTTTTGGGACCATGAAATAAGCCAGCTCCGGAGACTTCGTTGCCATGGATACCACTGTAACAGCTTGTTCATCTTTATATAATCTATTCTTCCTTACTTCCATTCTTACTTAGTACACTTAGTTATGTGATATTTATTACATGAAGCTTATTGTATTAAGTCAAACTAAGTCAAAATGAAGCGAAAAATAGAGGTGAAAATAAGGGCCAATTTAGTGTGTTTTTGACCATTTTCAATCTTAAATATCACAAAAGGCACCAATAGGAGACTAGTGATTTTCATCAATGGAAATGTATGTTTATTGACAAATAAAATGAACGAAAAATTGGAGTGGGTATCTAAGAGTTTTACCTAAATGCTGTCGTCAAAGACCGTTGCCATGGCAACATTAGACCTTTTTGCTTGTTTCATATTGTCTTTGAAATTGATTTTATTCCTCTTTAGAGTTACATAAGATTGTCAAAATGTATGCACGTATACATATGAGTTGTATCTTTTACATAAGAACAATTAAAATGTTCAAGGTCATTGGCTTGATGTTCAAGGTCATTTATACTTTGAGACTCAGATTTTGCATAAAATATTGATTTTTTAATTTTTTTGTTACCGATTTTAGTGATTTTTTTATTTAGATATTTTCATAGGTCATATATATTATGAAAGCACATGAATATAAGAAAGACAAATCTTAGAATTTATTGAATTATAGCTATTCAATAGGAAAATAGTTTTCCGTCAAAAAACAAAAAAATACAGATTTCGTCCCTTTTTTATCAACATACTCACCAAGAATTTAGATATTCGAAGATGTGAAGAAACGTAATCAATAGTTCTAAGAAATAAGTGATACATTTATCGTTTTATGGCAAATAACTGTTAAGTTCAATATTTCAAGGTTTCTAAAATATTGACACCTTCATTTTATGAAAAATCAGGATTTTTCGTCAAATGTGGTCACTTAAAGTTTAATGACCTTGAAAATTCAGCGGGTGACCTTGAAATATTTTCAAGGTCATTTTTATATCAAAACGCCTTTGATAGATGTATACATGAACTTCTGTTCCAATATCGTGCGTAGATAGTTTGATAGAGCTTGTGTTTAAATTCATCGTATTGAAACCTTTCAGCCAATTGTTGCCATAGCAACTAAATTTGATGCTGCTTTGCATATAAAAGGACAAATTAGCCCAATTAATTTTTTATATTCATGTAGAGTTCAAAGATGAAACTAATTGGATAACTACAATTTGGACTTCAAAAATTGCTTTTATGAAATTTTCAACCTTGTAAAACAGTAAAAACATGCAAAAAAGGGTCTTTGAGTGCCCAAAGCAAAGCCTTTTGATACCCTGTTTCGGCCCAATTTTTCATCTTGTATACATAAGGCATCCGTGATGAATGTAAAAAACTTTACAAATATGCGTAATAATAAGGATTAAAAGAAAATATTCAGAGCAATTTAAGATTTAAAATGTACCTGTTTCCATGGTAACGAAGCCTACAGATATGCCTTGTCCTATAGATTTTCCCGATTTTTGAAACTTCAGACACGGTTACCATGGCAACGACAACCTTTTTGAAAAAACTGGGGTTGATTTACATACAAGTACTTCATATTGAACTTCCATGCCAAAAATCTCAAAAATCCATGACATGCCGTGCCAAAATATTTTGAAATTCTTTGGTTCTTACAGAGAATTGCTGTTAATTTGTTGATCATTTCACCATAAAATGCACGTTGCGAAATACTTAAGATAATATACTCTGTTGCTTGTATGGGTCCGAATTTCAAAGAAGTCGACAATAATTTTTGTAACATTTCCAGAATGTCTTAACAAGTTTGTGAAAGCGAAAACCTTGACCTAAAGGTTTCTGGGTTATTTGTAAATTTCTATTATGAAAATCCAAAACATCAGTTCATGCTCTAGCATACCGGATGAGCTGCGAAATGTAGATACCATAAGAAGGTATTCTAGGAACATTACCGTCAGGCCAGGGGAAATTTACTATGTTGAATCCAAAGTCATCTCTTTTGTCATACACACTTGTATGAATCTCTCCATTAACAATTTTGATATCTGTGTTTGTAACGTTCGCCTTATTTAGAGTCAGTTCCTATGGATAAATAAGATTTTTATAAAACATTTTTTTTCAAAAACAGGATTGTCGATAGCAAGAATAATATCCTGGTACCTAGAAGTACCATTGAAACATTTCACATCATAATGTTTTCTTTGTTTTTGAAGATTTTGGATAAATTCTTTTTCATACGTGTATAAAAATAAATCTGCGTCAAGAGGCGCACAATTAGTACCCATATGGATCCCTACAACCTGCTTGTAGAGATTCTCGCCAAATCGTACATAAATGTTGTCCAAAAGAAAGGACAAGGCAATACGAAGGTCACTCATGTCCATTATTTATATGATTTGTATTCTGTATTAGAAAAGAAACCCTTTGATTCAGATGTACAAATATAAGTTTTCCCCCTCGGTTCAAGCACCATTTAATGAGTTTGGACAATTGATCATTCATTTTATCGTGAGGAAGCGTGGTGTACATATTTGAAAAGTCGTATGAAGAAATCTAATTGGCTTGAAAATTTCTAGATTTCATTTCGTCAATCACATCCCCTGAATTTTTAATAGACCAAAATAAGTTTACATCATTCCTGTTTATAACAGTATAGAACAGTTTCACAATATTTTGCTACGTGTTCCTTTATCACCGTGAGTGCTGACGTCACATTTCTAGACAAAATTGTAGTAGAGCAGTTGGTAGAATTAGCAATGTATCGAAATTTGTAAGGAGACTTGTGCAATTTTGGTATGCAGTATAGTGTAGGAAGATCCAATTCATAAATAGGGATGTTCAACGAAGAAATTTCACTGTTGTGTTTGTTAAAAATGTTAGGAACACTTTCATTGCTTTTGATATAAGTATTTGTAGACGAAAATTCCTAAACCAAAGTTGATATGTAGTAACGTTTTTAAATGATTATGGTGTTGTTGGCTGCTTTATCTGCAGGAGCGAAGACATGCCTCTCGTGTAAACTGCCCAATTTGGATTTGAAATATCTTTCAGATTTAGAACTTGGATTTTCAAAAAGATGAGGATTTTTGTGGAAGTTATCTATTCGAATATCGGTAATATCCAATATGAGGTTCTTCCAGTCATTCAAAGAATGTGATTCGACCCCTTCCGATTTACACCATCTTTTTGTATAGTTATCTAAAGCTTCCTTTAGTTCTTCGCGACATTTGATAAGATCTATCTTGGATGGAATTCTGTACTTAGGTCCTTTCTTGAGAAGATTGCGGAGCTGCCTGTCCTGGACAATTGAAAAGTCACCTATAACAACACGGCCAGCTGGTTTATATAGGTATTCAGAAAAAGAAGGGAGGAGATCTCCAACAAGACCCCGTTGCAGCATCAACAGTAAAACAACCGATGCAAAAACACAAAAGACGAGTACAGCACGAGACGGAAAAGAGATACACGACATGTAAACATCAAACACAAAAAAGACTACACATAAACCGACGAGACCAATGGGTAACCGGTGCCGACTTTGGACGGCCATCTGTCACGCAAATAGCAAATGGTGTGGTTATCCTGGATTACGTGCGCACAACCCTCTCACTTCTCCAATTACCCAGAGGTCTCGAAGAACGTACAATTGTGGTGTAAAACAACCTCCTCACTGTAAGATGACATCACACAAAAAAGACCGCGAAACGCAGAGGCCCCGGAGACACAGATGAATATGTAAATGGATATAAAAAGAGGGCATGCGTAATACAGTCCGTGCTCTGCCGGCTGTAGCGAGCTCATGTATGTAATCACCCGAGGAGTTCGACTGACATTCAGAGAGGACAGGTGGTCGGGGCCCTGTCTTCTCTAAAGAGGTTTGGACAGGGCCCCGACAGTCACAGTCAGTCAGAGTGCAAGTCTCAAGGATGCGCTTGTACAAGACTGTAGATTGGTCAAGTACCCAGTCTAGTGTCCGTCTGGTGACATTAGGATCATATCCACGGTATAAAAGGCGTTTGATGATTCTGACGCATTTTCGATGGTTATGCTGCCTACCTTTGATCCTTTTTGTTTTGTTTATCATATCACCATAAAAGACAGGTTGTGTAATACCCATAGTAATGTACTCTGTTGCATTTTTATATCCGAATTTTAAAAAAAGCTGACTGTAATTTTTGTGAAATTTCCAGAAAGTCTTAACTAGTTTATGAAAGCGGAAACCTTGACCTAAAAGTTGTTTGGTAATTTGTAAATTTCTACTGTGAAAATCAAAAAAAAAATTAGTACATGCTCTACCGTACCGGATGAGCTGTGATATGTAAATGCCGTATGACGGTAATCTTGGAACATCACCGTCAAGCCAGGGGAAATTTACTATGTTGAATCCAAAATCATCCCTTTTGTCATATACACTTGTATGAATCTTTCCGTTTACAATTTTGATATTTAGGTCCAAAAAGGGTGTTTCTGTATTTGAAAGGTTTGCCTTGTTAAGGGTTAATTCTTGTGGATAAATTTCATTCTTATATAATTCAAAAGCAGGATTGCCAATGGTTAGAATATCATCCAGATACCTAGAAGTATTATTGAAACATTTCAGCTCATCAAATTTTCTTTGCTTTTGAAGATTTTGGATAAATTCTTTTTCATAAGTGTATAAAAATAAATCTGCATAAGAGGCGCACAGTTAGTACCCATAGGAATTCCTACAACCTGCTTGTATAGATCCTCACCAAATCTAACATAAATATTGTCCAAAAGGAAGGACAAGGCATTACACAGGTCACTACATGTCCATGATTTGTATGATTTGTAGACTGTCGAGGAAAAGAAACCCTTCGATTCAGATGTACAAATGTAAGTTTTTCGCTCTCGATCAAAACACCATTTAATGAGATTAGATAATCGATCATTAATTTTGTCATGAGGAAGTGTGGTGTACATATTAGAGAAGTCGTATGAAGAAATCGTATTGGCTTGGAAATTTCGAGATTTCATTTTTTCAATCACATCCCCTGAATTCTTAATAGACCAAAATAAATTTACATCGTTCCTGTTTAGAACCGTTTCACAATATCTAGTTATGTGTTCTTTAATAGCGGTAAGTGCTGACGTCAGATTTCTAGACAAAATTGTAGTGGAGCAGCTACTAGAATTAGCAATAAATCGAAATTTGTAAGGAGACTTGTGCAGTGTCGGTATGCAATATAGTGTTGGGAGATCCAACTTAGAAATAGAGATATTGAATGAAGACAGTTCACTGTTATGCTTGCCTAAAATGTTAGATGCACTTTCATTGCTTTTGATATATGTATTAGTAGACGAAAGTTCCGAAATCAAAGTTGATATGTAGTAACGTTTTCAAATGATAATGATGTTGTTGGCTGCTTTATCAGCTGGTGAAAAGACATATTTTTCATGTAATTTACTTAGTTTGGATTTGAAATATCTTTTTGATTTGGAACGTGGATTTTGAAAAAGATGAGGGTTTTTATGGAAGTTATCTATTCGAATATCCGTTATATCTAAAATGAGGTTTTTCCCGTCATTCAGAGCATGCGGTTCGACTCCTTCTGATTTACACCATCTTTTCGTATAATTATCTAAGGCTTCCGTAAGCACTTTACGGCATTTGACAAAATCTTTCTTGGATGGGATTCTATACTTAGGTCCTTTTTTAAGAAGACCACGGAGCTGTCTGTCTTGGATAATTGAAAAGTAACCTGTAACAACATGGCCAGCTGGTTTGTAGAGATATTTAGAAGTTGCACATTCTCAAGAAGCAGGACACGATTCAAGTATGTCAGGATCCGTTGTAACTTTATTATAGTTAAAAACAAAGTTTCGAATAGGTTTCTTGTACTTATAAGAAATAAGAGGTGGCTCTAAATTTTCAAAATATTGAGGAATGGTACTTTGTACGCGATGATCCCGAAAAATATTAGAGATGTTTAGAAGATCAAAACCTTTGTTAATAAACGGGATTTTTATGAATCGTCTTTTAGGTGAGGTGTTTTTCACAGGATAAAGTTTATACTGTGCGAATGAGACAATGATATTAAGTCTGAATCAGTCAGTGTTTCTTAAGAATGCAACCTCTGCTTCATCCAAGATAGATTTCAAGTGCATAACTGGTATTGACGACAGAGCATGTAACAGCTCATGTCTTCCGCCATTGCTTGCTATAGTAAGTAAATCGTTGAGAGAGCGGTATATTCTGGATCGTTTTCTTTTTTGTCTGTTTCGTCTTTTCCCGTGCGACCTGTATTTCCTTTTAGTGTTTGGGCGAATTGAAAAGATGTTGATATTGGTAGAAACTGAGGAAATGTTTCCTTGTCCATAAATTTGATCGTTTAAACCAAGAGGGTACGCAGTCTGAAGTTTGGTGATCCAGGCAAGTTCAGCTTGTAGTCGGCGTTTTTTAAATTTCGGTCTTACTTTCATTTTTACGTTTTGGAAAAGTCTGAACTGGGGTAATGGTGATATCCGAAATACAATGATTATATTTAATAATTAAAAGTGATTATAAAGAAAGTTTCTGTGTTTTTGTTGACGTGAGGTTCTGATCTTATAAGAATGGTTCCTAAAACGAGATTTTAAAGGTTGGCCTGTTTCACCTACATATTGTGCGCCACATCCCCTGGCATTTCAAGTCATTCCGTAAATAAGACCTTGAGACGATCAATCGATGTCTTGGTCTACCTCGATTTTGAATTTCTGCCCATTTACACTAGATGTTATTATGGAGTCGCAGTTGATGAGGTGACACAACGAGCATCTTTTGCTTTTGCACTTAGAAATAATTGAGAACCCTCTGTGTCTCTTGTTGAATGTAGAGCCTGCAGATGGAGTAGTGCGTAAAATACGACTGTGGGGTCTAAATTTGAGAGGTGATAAGAGTACTCTTGGTGAGGAAAAAAGTTTCAGAAGTTGTATATTTTCAAGAAGTAGGTCTTGATTCAAGAATTTTAGGATCTGATGTTACTTTATTGTAGTTAAATACGAAATTTCTAATAGGTTCTTTTTATACTTGTAACACATAAGAGAAGGTTCCAAATTTTCAAAATATTGAGGAATAGCACTTTGTACGCGATGATCCCGAAAGATATTAGTGATGTTAAGAAGATCGAAACCTTTGTTAATAAATGGAATTTTTATGAATCCTCTTCGGGGGGGGGGGTGTTTTTAATGACAGGAAAAAGTTTATTGCATAATGATTGTATCTTATTGTAAAATGCAACAATGATATTAAGTTTGAATCAATCAGTATTTCTTAAGAATGCAACCTCTACTTCCAATGTTAAACGTCTTAAATTCGACTCCTTATTCCTTAAAGTCAAAGAAACGACAGAGACAAATAATTCAGCATCCTATTTGGACATAATGTCCTACGACACTGATGGTCACATGAACACCTCACTCTATGACAAACAAGACGACTTCAATTTCAGCATTACAAACTTTCCTTTTCTGAGTAGCAATATCCCTTCATCGCCTGCTTATGGCGTGTTCATATCTCAGTTGATACGCTATGCCAGAGCAAGTACCAAATATACAGATTTTGTTCTGAGAGCTAGGCGTCTTTCAGATAAGCTTTTCAGTCAGGGATATGTTTGTGACCGACTAACATCGTCACTGAGGAAGTTCTACGGTCGATATAGGGAACTCGTCATACACTCTCCAGAATGGTGGATGATATTCTGTCATAGACCATTTGAACCATCCACCCAAAGATTGAAATCTACGTCTTCCGAATTGGAAGTAACCGGATGTGATAGTTCTACCGAATTGAAGCGGCGGGTGTCGCATGCAAGCAGGAGATGCTTACTCTTCCTGGGCACCTGGTCTCACTCTCATTTGGGGAGTTCGCTTCTTTTCATGTGGTGGAGGTTTTTGTTCGTTTGTTTTGGTTCCTGTTTTATCCTGATTTTGTATGCCTTCGGGTTCTGATTTTCTGAATAATCGATTTTGTGCAAAAAACAGGGATATAGTTGTTATCCATATTTGTCATTTAGTCAAAGACCATGTAAAGTTTCAGTCGGATGACACTTGAATCATATTCACTGTACAAAAGACGATAAATTTGACGCAATGTCGATGGAAATTCTGTCTACCTTTGATCCTTCTGATTTTCTTTATCATGTCATCATAAAAGATAGATTGTGAAATTTCCAAAGAGATATACATTGTACTCTATTGCTTCCGTAGGTAAGAAGCTCATAGTAATATTTCTAAAATAAAGTCTAGTTTATATAGGCGTAAACGTTAATTTAAAACTTTCTAAGTAAAATTGTAAATTCTTACTTTAGTGCATGCTCTAGCGTACCGGATGATTAGGATATGAAATAAGCGTATGACGGTTGTCTATGAAAACCACAATCAAGCTAACGAGAAATTACTATATTATATCCAAAATCATCTCTTTTGTCATAGATACTAGCATGAATCTCTGTGTTTATAATTTTCATATCGAGGTCCCATAACGTTAACGTGTTCGTAACGCGTACGTTTAGTTTGTATAGTGTTATTTGATTTATTTAAGGTAGCGGTAACCGCTACGAATTTCGTTTTTACAATGAAGATTATTGAGTTTAATGCATAGATAAAGCTGCTTTTCTTCCGTAATATATTCTCTATATTTAAGGTAAATAGGTGCTTTTTCGTTTTTTATGAGAAATATGAGAAATATACCTCTTAGGATTTGCATAAAAGCATGTAGATTGATTTCATGGTTATCCACTTTCTATTCTGTGACATATATTTTCTCACAGTTGACATGAAACTTACTGTTATTGTTTTGTACATATTACTTAGACATGTACAGTGAGCATTCTGTATTACTGTATATTGTCATTTCCTCAGGTAACAAGGTGTAATATTCATGACTGACGGATAAGATTCGTTATATATGTTGTGCTAGTCATAATCAGGCTTTAGTTTTTAGTCTGAAAATAAGAAAGAAAAAAACATGTTCAAGCATTACCCTTTTAAAATGAGCACATGTGCTTTAAACTCAATACACTCCGAATAGATTAAGGTAGTTTTCTTTTGATGATTTCCTCCTCCATAGTGTGCTGGCCTTTCTCAAATTTATACCGTGCGCGCATGTTGCAAATGACAAATATGGATAATGACCAAATCCCTGCACACAGCACAAAACCAACAATTCAGAAAATCAGAAACCGAAGGCATACAAAATCAGGATAAAACAGGAACCAAAGCAAACAAACAAAATCTTCCACCACATGAAAAGAAGCGAACCCCGATATGGGAGTGAGACCAGGTGCCCAGGAAGAGCAAGCATCCCCTGCTTGCATGCAACACCCGCCGCTTCAATTCGGTAGTACTGTCACATCCAGTTACTTCAATTTCGGAAGACATAGAGTACAATCTTTGGTTGGATGGTTCAAATGGTCTATGAGTAACATAACGTAACATCATTTCCGATAACATAACATAACATCAATCAATAAATAAATCATAACATCAATTCCGATAACATAACATAACATCAATCAATAAAGTAACATAACATCAATTCCGTTCTGGTACTCTTCTGTGGAGTCTGATTATACGATTATGTTGTCCCTCGTGTTTCTATAGTGCTAGGTCATTGTCTCCGTCTGTTTGTCCGTTTTTGTTTTTTCTCTCCTTGTGAGAATACGTCACTATGTAGAGTTCCTCTCTTTCCTCTCCTTCTGTTTTGTTAATTTGAAAATTTCTAATATGAAAATCAGAAACATTAGTATATGCTCTAGCGTACCGGAGGAGGAGATATGTAGATACCGTGTAATGGTAGTCAGACTCTAGAAATATCAGCAAACCAGCACAACCTAATTCTATTTGAAGAATGAGAATGACTTTATTTAAGAATATAAATTGGATTCAAATGCTTTCGCAGTAGAGTTGAACATCTGGCTTTTCTTCTTTCTTTTGGATTTGCTAGTTACGGTCATCGCCATAGGTTACATTTGTTTAAGGTCTTCAATTTCAATGGCATCATTTAAGAATAGATAAATTTTCAGCATGGATCAGACGTGCAAGTTTCGGGCACTTAACCCTCGTCAGTGATCCTCAATCTAAATAATGTGATATGGTTACATGTAAAAGGGTGGAAGTTATTATATCCAAAAATGTACCGAAAGACGTCGCATGATTGTTGGAATATGATGCTACAGGACCAACGTTTTAGGATTTTCAAGAAATTTTGTAACAGAAAACAGAATGCGTTGAAGAAACGATTAACCGAAGTTGATCGATCCTGTCTACACGATGCATAGCGTGATTGTGGCTAACATTCATTCATGTTTACAACCGGAAGAGAATCTATGGGAAGTTAAATTGAACATACAGGAGAAAAAATGAACAAATACATATGCCCTTTAATGAATATGTACAAAATGGTTGAGGGCCAAATATTTAATGACATGGAAATATTGAATAGAAGACACATAAGAAAACTAAGAATGTTAAACGTCTTCAAATTCAATAGCATCATTTAAGAGCAGATATAATTTCAGCATGAACCGGACATGCACGTTTCGGGTACTTAACCCTCGTCAGTGATCCTCAATTTTAACAATGTAATATGGTCAAAGAGTGTGAAAAATATTATGCGTATGATCACATTCATTAGTACGATTACTCATTATTAGAGGAATAAACATTTTGGCTTATATGATGTACATCAATTTATTTTACTTCTCTTACATTTGATTCTTTTTAGATTCTTTATCTTTGTATTTCAAACTTTCCTAGCGAAGCAGGTATTTTCACAATCTTTCTCCGTATCGAATACATTTACATTGCCTCCTTCACATCCTTCCCAAAAGAACCTCTTACAACGATTCCATACTTTATCGTAGTACCACTTTACCTTAAAGTTTTGTCTCTTACAATGCCCGCGTCCTGGTAAAAGGTCGCACACATCTTGTTAAAAGAAAAACAAAAAAAAATTCATTTTGTAAAAAAATTAAATATGATAAAATAGCAAAACAGAATATAAGACATAGTAGACTTTCAGTAAAATTGATTATATTGAAATGTTAAACGTCTGCAAATTTATCAGCGTCATTTAAGAACAGATACATTTTCAGCATAGACCAGACATGCATGTTTCAGGTATATGATCTTCAATCTAAACAATGTAACATTCCCAAAAAAGGTGAAAGTTATTGGATAAGGATATGATGCCACACGACCCACGTTTTGGAAATTTCCAAAACATTTGATGACAGTAATCTTTGAATGTGTTGAAGAAACGATCAACCGAAGTTAATCGAGTGGTATAAATGTTCAACGTCTTCAAATTTAACATCATCATTCAAGAACAAATTAATTTGCATCATGGTCCAGACATGCACGTTGCGGGTACTTAAACCTCGTCAATGATCCTCAATCAAACAATAAAGTATGAAAAAATAGTTGAATGAAATCCAAGACTTACCATCCTTTTCAGTATTATTACAATTCAAAAAATATCTTTGTCCAAGTCATCGATTTACAATTACGTCTACTTTAACACTTTTTATTCAAACGAAAAGTACATGATAGATACGGCATTAATGAAATAACTTTTATTTCTTACATTAAGAAATAATGAAATTTCATGTAGATCTTTTATTATTTCCCCTGAAAATCAGTAGAATTCCTTCTCTTTACATATAAGCATAAAGACCGTATTACTCACTATCTTTAATGCAATTACATGTGGTCTCTGTGCATTTCCGTGTGCAACCAAGTGGACAGGGGGTCCTATCGGTGTCCACTTCTTCCCTTGATGTCAAAATTCAACCTATGATTTTAAAGATAATCAAAAGTTTACATCTATATAAAGAAAATCACTTTGGGTCATTTAAACAGACCATGTAAAACGATGTTTATTCGAAATGGTAGCAATTGCAAAATGTCGATAAAACCGTCCTTTATATATAATTACCTGCTATCAAAAAGACTGCAAAGACATCAGGTCTCATCATCTTACTCTGTGTGTATATCGTTGAATGTTAGTTATAAATTAAATCTTTTCTATATGAATTGATTTACGCATGTGAACTCAAAGTGTTACTGGTTATAATTTGCCAGAGGGATTGTAGCGTCGGATGACATATAAGGCAAGCTTGAACAATAAAGAAGAAACTCATAGAATAGAGGTAGATTGATTGCAACTTTTACACACTGGAAAACTGCACACATTGAGATAGCCCTTCCGATAAAGAAACGATCAGCTAAACATAAAGAGCCAAATGAAACCATATACTCTAAAGTTGGAAATTTTAGCGTGGAGGCAATTTTCTCGTTTTTTTTGCGAATCAAGTGGCGTCGCGAAACCCTCTCCAAAATACTTCCGCTGCATTCTTACAGTGGGAAATACCCCATGCGTAACGTCTTGATATTATAATCGCGAAATCCCCCCCCCCCCTTAAAAAATAAACAGGTTTACGGTAACTAGAAAAATCATATATCAATACAGTCTGTATTATCCATACAAGAAAGAAAGAAAATATTATCAAATAATAAACAACCAAGGCATTCATCATAGAGGACAAATGCATCGCAATAATAAAGTCAAACCACGTGCTTACAAGATATAAATACATAAAGGATTCCACGCATAAACATTAATTATCAATAAATAAATGACATGACTTATAAGTCATCTTCTTACGAATCTTGAGAGATGAAGGTCTTCCATCAAATTGTCGGGATTCCAATGGGAACAAATGGTCATACACTATGATGTCCCACTCTCCAGAATGGTGGATGATAGTCTGCCATAGACCATTTGAACCTTCCACCCTCAGAATATACTTGTATCTTCCGAAATGAAAGTAATCGGATGTGACAATTCTACCGAATTGAAGGAACGGTTGTTCCATGCAGACTCTTCATTGGCACCTGGTCTCACTTCCATATTGGGAGTTCGCTTCTTTTTATGCGGTGGAGGTTTTTCTTTGTTTGCTATGGTTCAAATTTCATATTGATTTTGTATGCCTTCGGTTTATGATTTTCTTAACTGTCAATTATGTACTGTGTATTGGGATTGGGTCATAATCCAGATTTGTCATTGATTGTCCTAATGATATAAGGTCATCCTTAACATAGAAATCGGTTAACGTAACAAAAATGGAAAATTGTTAAAAAAGAATAGAAATACACATGATTTGCAAGGAGTGATGGGATCATTTAAATCGTGAGAGTAAGCACCTCTTCCTTGTTACCAAAAATGATAAACATTGGAGAACAATTTTTACCCCTGACGAAATATGAATCGAAGTGAAAATGTAGGAAAAACAATAGAAACATCACCTTTCAAATAAAATGAATTCTAACTCCAGTTTTAACTTACCTAAGACGTCTTCAGCCATCATGAGAAGGGAACAATGTTTCGTTCAAATATTTCGGGGAAAAGTTATAATTTTTTTCGCAATGTAGTAAAGAAAGTCTCTTTTCTTTAAATAAAACACGGGGCGCTTCACTAAATTAATTTTTAATAATTTGGCTTTTATACATGGTAATTTCGAAAGAAAAGCGTCAAAACATGGAAAGCACAAACCTCTTTTTTCCAGTCTTACACATTAAGGCATCGGATTACTATACTGATAAATATGTCTATAAATTCCATTTTCCATTAGAGAGTAAATGCATGAGCTTTACTGTGCAACAGTTTTGCTTTGCGTATAATGTACAAAAATTTTGCTGCGATAGAATTATAAAGAAAAAAATATTACCGCACAAGATGACTCTCCTCGCTTAAATGTCATAAGCATGAAGATATTTATAAAATTAAAGCATGTTAATCTCCAACAAAATTACGTTGCAGCACCCTCAGCAAAACACAATAACACCCAAGGCAAAAACTCTGAACAAATGGGACAAGGAACACAAAAAACGACACAGAAATACCAAACACAAAAGATCACACATTCACCAACAAGACAAATTGGCAACCGGTGCCGACTAAGGACAGCTATTCGCTAGGAAAGTAGCAAATGGTGTGGTTATATGAATTACATGCATATGTGAGCAAAACCCTCCCACTTTTTCGATTACCAAAGCGTCCCGAAGAACGCAAACTAGTGGTGCAAAATTACCTCCTAACTGTAAGATTGCCATACAAACAAGGCAACATGATACAGAGGCCCGAACAACACACAAATGGATACGTAAATGGTAACAAAAGTAGTTGGCATACGAAATACCGTCCGTGTTCTGCCGCCTGTAGCGAGTTGATGCATGTTATCACCGAATGAGTCCGACCGACATTCAGAAAGAACAGGCAGCCGGGGTCCTGTCTTCTCTGAAGAGGTTTTGACAGTACCCGTCATATCATCGTCGTCTGGCTCTAACGATGAAATCTTCATATTTGGAACACGTCCTGGTGTGCCATATTAGCTGAGAAACGACAACGCCATAGGCAGGTGAATGTTGCTACTCATGAAAGGAAGTTAGTATATGGAAGCTGAAATCATCTTTTTTGACAAACAGTGAGGTGCTCAAATGGCTGTTTGCGTCGAAAGATAGAAGCATACCCAAGTGCGAAGCGGATCTGTCGCTCTCGGTAATTTCCTTAATTTCTAGTCATGATGATAGACTTCATGTGGATAATCCTGAAAGTTCGGATTGTTACTCGGTTATTTATATTAAATTTTATTTAACACTTCGTCAGGCATTGAAATCGTAATAGATGACACCGAAACTTTAGGCAGAGGAATGTCTTTTGTGTATATCTGAGCTTCCCTGAAGTGGTTTCTGATCCACAAATAGCTAAAGATCCCGCGAGAACAATGAATGCCAGAATAAAAGCATACTAGGGCTGATTGATATGTCGTGAGCGACGGTTTTGCTTGGTTGAGGAAAGTATCTCCAAAATGGACAAACAATCAATGGAACACACTATGTTTCACTTCTGACACAGTTACGGGAATAGAATAACAATCTGCAATAATCAGAAGTTATAAAGAAAAATGAATAAGAATAATAACTACAGTGGTGATCGTAGTACTTTACACACTGTTTTTCGGAAACTTCGGGCACACCTCGGAAACTTCGTTAGGAAAAACTGGTAATTCGGAAACTTCGGGCAAAATTCCGCCCTAAATTTACCGATGTTACCTAAAATTCCTAACTTTCCGAATTTCACCGGAATAACCTAAATAATTGTATTTACCCGAAATCCAAAACGAGGCTGCGTTAATATTTATTATTATTGTTTATTTCTTTTAATAAATATATTATTTCGAAATTGTTTTTCATTTGAAGGCATCAAATGTACAACTGATGCAATTTGATTGTCTAACGAGCATCATTTGCACCATAAAGTGACGATAAAATTCATTTTCGTTTTCTATTATTGCAAACCACGGATCTGTAATTTTTTTACGATAAGTCGAGGTTAATTTCCTCAGATTTTAGAAAATAAGATATATTCTAGGATAATTTTAATATAAAATTAGACAAGTGATCCCTCTCCTTTGCCTTTAGACGTGGTATGGGTCACCCCCCCCCCCCCTCTCCCCAATCAAACACAGACATACATGTACATTTTTTTCACTCACTACCAAGAAATTACATATTGCATAATGAGGATAATAAAACAGCTTTATCTCTCTCTCTCTCTTTTTATTTTATCCCCCCCCCCTTTTTTTTTATATGAATAGCTCTGCATTTTGTCGGATTCGGAATGTTCTAGGTCTACTTTCGGTTTCAAAACATTACTACGATCGAATTTTTGTGGCAGTAAAACTTGATGTTTTATATTTCTCCCTTGATGAAATGCACGAAACAGTCAGGAATTTGATGAAGAATGATCATAGCCGTGTTACATATTGAAGAACAGACTGGTAAATGTCAGTACTGACAGCAAGGTATCCAAGAATCTGCAAGATGTGCATAGTAGAATTGTTGCATCATGGCATGCATGTACATGTACTGATGAATGGTACCAGGGACGTATATAGTACGTATCAAAAACAACAACAAACATGGTCCAAACATAATGAAGGAATCGCAAACTACTGTCAGAGCCACTGCATTCAATCCAACAATCAACGATTGACGTACGTGTCTACGTACGGCCCAATATTCTGGAAATTCAACGGTAGGTTAGTACACGTAGGACATGTAAAATGATCTGATGATGTTTAATATTTGTTTCGTTTTGTGATTCGGGCTTTGACCGTTTTATTATGCTGCTGTTGACTGATAATCCTTACTCGGGTAGGGACTATCAGTCAACGGCAGTGTAAAATAACGGTTATTATGTTACTGTTGACCGATAGTCCTTACTCGAGTAAGTCGACGGCAGTATAATATATAATTGACTGATAGATCGATCCTGTTTGTTCATCTGTCTCTGACTGTCTGTCCGTTTGTCACATATTTTTCTGTAACTTACTTGATATACATGATCAAACATTTTCTTTTAAACTTGCAGAGATAGTAAAGCATGATGAGACTCTGCAGGTCAAGGTCACTTTCAAGGTCAAAGATCATTACGAAGCATTTTTATTTAAAAATTTTGAAATTTCATTTATTATTCATCAAAATGTTTTGAAACATTGTATAATTCAAGAAATCAGCATTGATATATTAGGGCAGGGACAATACTGCACCCAGCCGATACGATACGTATCATGATACCCGATATCGGATATAATATGTATCGCAATACTTAATAAATTGATAAAACCTTCTCAAAATCCTATTTGATACTATTTATATTCATCATATATAAGTAGCTTTTTTTCATTCAACAGGTTATATGTATTAGATACTAGCTTTCTGACCAGAAATTTTTCTGATTCCTATAACATGTACTTCATAAACCAGGAAACAAAATTTTAACCACACCAATCTGGTGCTGTACTTGGCATTTCTTACTTAAGCCACTTCCCCGTAGACATATTTCACTTTCTCCGAATGTTACATGTTCTTTCATTTTCTCTGAAAGTTATTTTTGTTTTTGGCATGGTGGACAAAAATCCAGAAAATTCAATAAAAAAATTTTTGTAAAATTTTAACTTTGTCGTGTTTGGATATATCGATACTTGGATCGAGAAAAAAAATATTGTGATGCATTGATGAATCAGAGTATTGTACCAGCCCTATGATATATGTCACAGGTTTTTAGATCATGTGTCACATAGTTGTGAACTTAAGTGAAAAGGGAGGGGGATGTTCATTGAAGATACATGATCATATATATATTGGCTACAGTATCTATCGCTAATTGATATGCATCATAGTGAAGTATGTTTAGAGGCTATAGTCTAGCTCAAGGTCATTTTCAAGGTCAAGGCAATGTTTTAGGGTCAAACATGTGACAGGTGACATACCTGTTCTTGAACAGTGTTAATCTTGTACTCAAATGTAGACAGTAATTTACCATCTACTGCCATTCACACTTGCTGTCTTTTGACAGTTACAGTTGTAAATTTCTTATTGTCAGATTGATAGTATTCTACATGTACTTCATCAGTTGCAAGAAAGGAAATAAATTGTAAAGCAACTGGGTTTTGGTATCTAATATTAATTTTTTGAGCTATACCTTCTTGACCTAGAAGGTGTTGAATATTGATCCACATTATACTTGAGCTGAATAAGCTATAATAATGACAATTACAATGAAATTGAAAGGGTTAAAAATCTTTGCAAAAATATATATACACAAACATGTCGGCACAAAATGCAAAAAAAAATGCCAAGCACTTACAGAAGTTGGATCAGCCAAAGGTCTATAGATCATGTTTACACATGTAAATTTATATTTATGATGTGATTAGAATCATTAGATCACTTATTAGAATATCTGTTTATACATGATCATGCTCATCAGATCATTATGTTACACTTCCTTTTGATTTCTACTTTACTCACTGCAAAGCAAATACACCATGCATATATGCGGAAAACTTTATTCAATGTCTGATATTCAGTATTTATGTCAAGGTTATCTTCAAAATCAAAGTCACATATTGAGGGTTAATCTGCAACGAGCAACTTGCCCTCTCCTTGAACAAATCAGTTTCCGGTCCTCCTGGTTATCAATTTTATTGTGTTGTTTGCAGAATTGTTGCGTATATGTAGCACTCAAGGGTTTTTTAATGACCTGAATCTAGATCAGAGGTCAAGGTAACAATAGACTTTCTTGGTAAAACTTTGTGACAAAACTTTTTCCCCTCTACATGGTTTTCAAAAACATTTGACATAATTACTCTTAGGACCCAAGGGTGTATTATGCTCTTAAATAAAGGTAAGAGGTTAAGGTCATAATATACTTTTTTTATGAAACTGTGTAGAAGATTCAGTATGAATACTTTGAATGAATAGTTGGGTATAATTCATTCCTTTATGACAGATCTTGCATAGGAGTTTTTACCTCAAGATTGCAGACAATCACAGGTTTTCGGACAGAGTCCGGCAACATATTTGTATCTCGGGACTTGTAAAAAATTATAAATAGTGTGTGACGGTACGGTTATCGTACCCGGTTAGCTCAGTTGCTAAGAGCGTCTGCCTCCATAGCATAAGGTCTCGGGTTTGATTCCCGGACCGGCCACATTTTTCATTCTGCCTATCACAATTAATTAGTGCAAAGGGCTGTCATAAGATTGAGAACACCTTTGAGAGGAATTTGTTAGATATAGAGTTGTACATGTAATGGATAATGGTAGTTAGACAAGAATTTTAACAGATTTGTCTAACAAATTATAAAATATTGAGAAGGACAAAGGAACCCCATATGATTTTTATGAGGGGAGGGGCAGGCAGACTGCATCCCTCCCCAAGAAAAATGTCCAGAAAGTTTGCACCTCTACAAAAAGAATCTAGCCCGAAGGGTCCGCTGAATTATCTTTGGTCATGCATCCGCTAAAGAACAGAAAAAAAAGTCGGGCCCTGATCAAGGACTTATAAACAGTCCTTGCCCTGATCGAGGGTCTTCAAAATAAAAAACCCAACAACAAAACCCTCCACGCCTCTCCATTGTACAAAATGCTGTTATTTTTAAAAGCCACGGCAGGGACGTATTATATACCTCCCCGGCTAAGGACAGCTGAAATTCTAGAAAATCAAAAAAAAAAAAAAAAAAAAAAAAAACCACACATACAAACACACGATGAGGAATTATTTAACAAAAAACCCCCCAAAAAACACAGAACTTGCCTGAAATTTGCAAACAAGTTCGATCATTAGCTCGATTTATAGTCGGTACACAGTGTAAAATCGGCTTTTTAAGTAGGAATATAATATATTACTTATTGTCTTTTGAAATTACATTAGTTTTCTCAATTTGAAATTAAGAAATCTCTAAGAATTTTTGAAAATGCCAAAGTGTTTCCACTGCGAAAAGTACAACTTCGTCGATCAGAGGAAATTCGAATTGTTTATATTCAACGATCTTCTTTTCTTTAGTTCAACGATCTTTTCTTTTAATACTTTCCTAATCAGATCTTTTCTGTGTTTTTTTTAATTATTTATTGTACACAGGGGGCCGAAGCAAGTTTTTTTTTTTTATTTCAATGACTGACGTGTCCCTCTTTCCATTTAATCAGCTACGCAACGTACAGCGATTTTCCGCAGATTCCATATATCTTTCATATAGAATCTGTGGGAAATCGTTGTACATAGCTGATTAAATGAATCGAAGGAAAGGGGAGGGGGTGGATTTTGATTGCAGAATGATTTCATGGAAATAAAAATAATCTGGCTACGGTCCCCTGTGATTTATTCAATACCAAATTTGACTTATATACATCATGATGTATGTGCGACTCTTGACAATCAGGGGAGGGGAAGAGTTATAACAGCGTGAGCCCTAGTATTGCAAATTGCCAATAAAAAAGTATATGACTATGTTTGGAAATTTTCAAGGGATATACCCCCCCCCCCCTTTTCAATTACACCCCAGAATTCCCGAACACATGTTGCATTCCTTTTGTTAACATAATGGAAATTTCGTTTTGTTGAAATCAATCTTAAAACTACCATTACCCCGAAAAACCCGAAATATTACACTTTTTCCTAAAAAACCTAACTAAAATACCTAACTTTCACGGTTTACCCTAAATTTCCTACCGAATTTTAATAATTCGGAATCTTCGGTCAAAGCGGTAATTTTCGTAAAGTTAGGATTCGGAAACTTAGGTAGGATTTTTCCGAAATTCGGAAACTTAGGTTAAGCCTCGGAAACTTCGGTAAAAGTGTGTAATCTCCCGCGATCACCACTGTACTTATAATAAAGAGTGGAACTGTCAAATCTTTAGTTGGTTTATGCTCTTTCGAGACATCGACCTCAACCTTCTATTTAGCTGAGTTATCGTGCGCTAGGGAGTAAGCATCAACCAAAAAATTAGTAGTTAAAGAATATCCTGACGATAATCTCAACGGCACTCACAATCAAAGTGTAGGAACGTTTCTGTTCACGACCAGTAACCTGCACTAAGCATATTTAATTGGTACAATACATATACGATCAATACCTTTGAATCTGATTTGTATTTCACTAAAATTACCGCACTCCTATATATATATTCTCCAGTGTTATGATTATGTTGTTTAATGTTGTCTAGAGATGGGACCAGGTGCTCGGGAGGAGTAAGCATCCCCTGTTAGTCGCATCCACCGTCAATGTTCATGCACGAAAATGAAAACAATTTCTAACATACATGCACTTTCGGAGGTGATAGAAGGTGCAATGGCGACCATGTCAGAGAAAAGAAAATATTCATAACACTTACTTTCATAAGTAATAACGGATAAATCGTGGTGTCTCTGTTCAATTGATTTTGAACATAGACATGACAAGTAGGTTTTTGGAAGAGAAACAACTTTTGCAAAAACATTAGGGATTACACGAGTAACATATTGATAATTCAAGTTTTCTAACCAAATGAATCTATACAAATAATGAAATGATAAACATAACAGTTGCGAGCTGGGAGGCTCAGTTGCAGTGCAAGCTTTACCATCCTCGAAACTGAACTGGCATTTAATAGGTGAGTGTAAACTGCTCGTAGAAAGTCAGAATAGAAAGCTTGAAAAATGGAAATCTAGGTTCAGTTATAATATATGTTTACCAGAGATTATTTTCGTCAGAACAAAGGTCACGTAAACATGTTTTTTAACAGATATTATTTCCATCACTAGTTTGATTTCAATCTGATGAAAGCTCACTGTTTAATCCATGAAGCAAAGCTGTGACAGTGGTATAATAAAATTACCTTGGGTTTTTCTTAAAGAGAAATACGTTTTTACAAGGAACATTTTGTTAATGTTATATCCTGAAGGTCAAACACTCTCTTATTTATTGGAAAACGTTTCTTCCGTCCAGTTCTGATGCCCAGAAGAAGCTTTGTTTTACCTTATATCAATTTAACATGACTTATCATATCATTTTCAAATATCATCGAAATAAAAGGAGGTTAACATGCTAGCACCATCCCTATAATGATATTTTAGTCAAAGATTTCATCAAACCATGCTGCTGGATCGACCCCACAAAATTTGAAGCCACACGAAGTAGATATACAAAAGTTTTAAAAGCAGACTAGAGGATTCGGCTAAAATGAATTTTATGTTTCTCAACATCACTCTCCCAGGTCACCTGGTCTCACACCGGAATTTCATTAATTCTGAGGTTCGCAACCGTTCCTATGGAAAATCGAATGATTGACTTTGAGACTGAATAAGTGATCGGTAATTTTTTAATGTATAATTTGGTCTGAAATACCAGTGAATAAGAGAGAATCCGAGAAACGTGTCAGTTGCTAATTAAAAATAGGGTTTAACACAAAATGGCTTTCAAAAAGCTTGAGCCTGTAGTCCAGTTGAGGTAATAAGGGGCCTCATGTGAGAATAAGAGTGTACTAGTATATCTTTATTACTATAATAATTCATTCAGCTGGCAAAACGTTAATTGTATTTTCAATATGTTACTCATGCAATTTTTCACTTCATGCAAAACTCATTTCTCTTTTTATAACCAACTTGTTTTAGCCATATATTTTCAATTAGTTGAACAGGGACAATTAAGTTTATCATCTGCGTTAAAATACGTATTTGACCTACTTACTAGGTCTAACCGAATTTTTTTGTTCTTCATTTAGTAAGCAAGTTTCTGTATCGGTATAATATAAAGTGGAGCTCAGGTTCTCGATAGCCTATAATTCGGTTCAAATTGAAGATATCACTCTGCCGCTGACCTCTTTTTCAACTCAGATTCTAACAGGTAAATATTGCTTTAGTTTATTCTTCTTCAAAATCATAATGCTATATATTAAATGCTTTGTGAAGTAAATGATTTTCATTTTGATAATCTTAATTGTGAAACATTCAACTTTTAAAAATAGAGGAAAACCGAAGCATTCAAGTCGTCAAAATATGAATGGATGGGAACTGTTCCAACAGATTTTTAGAGACAATTGTTAAACGTCTTCAATTTCTACAAAATTTATATACAGTTATTGTTCTCTCTGCTCCCGATGGTCAAATTCCCGTTGTTTTGTTTCCTCTGATTGCCTAACATTCTTTTGAGCTTTCTATGAAAAAAATGCTTATCGATAATATTCAGCTTGTCGGGGTCATCAAGTTCTATATAGTTTGACCAAAAGTAAGAAAACTAGAGGGCGCTATCAAAATGAAAAATAAAGTAGAAAGAAAAAAGTAAACATGCAATATTAATGTAAGAAGAAAAAAAAAAGCGAAAAAAAAACCCCACATAACTTTAATAGAAAAAATATAAATTGAAATGAAAAAAGCAGGTTGATTCTATGAATTGCAATTCAAACAAAAGTCCTTATTTCTACGAAATTTTCTTGGTCATAACACATATATCTTGCAAGATTTTTTTCATTTTCTCGGAAAATATTTTCCACATTTGCGAAGTTTAATTTTCATTCAAATTTCTTGTTCGTATCAATGGGAATGTTCTTGTCATGGGCGATACATATAAATTATATTTCAGAAATGATACAAAATTCAAAATCGTTCCCGGCCTTTCTCTCTCATAGAAATCAATTGATAAAAGCGTATAACAAAGAAATTTGATCACTTCAACTGTTTCTTTTTTTTTATTTATAAATGCAAGTTACTGAATAAACATCGAACGGCCTGCCGATATAATCTGATCATTTGTCCATTGTGCAGAGGTATCTATTTCCCAAAACACGGTAACAGATAAGACATATATAATCTTTATATTTTGCCACGGACTAATTCGAGCCAATCAGAGAGCGTAAATCGCGTCACGTGCTCGAAGTCTAAATTTCTGTAGACCGCCAGCAATTGCATGTAAAAGGACGGCACAAAACGCCCATTTTCTGAAGACGGAGATGTTGGTCCTCGACAAAAGCTTTGTTACTGACCGTCCACAGAGATTTGTCGGGTTGATCAAGCCCATAGAAGGCTCGGCTTCGCCATGCCTTCTATAGGCTTGATCAACCCGACAAATCTCTGTAGACAGCCAGTAACAAACCTTATAACTTATACTGTTTAGGAAATGACAGGCTATTGTATAATTTTGCATTTATATACTGGCATGTATATTTAATTAGTAAAAAGAATACGTATTCACTTCTTTTGTATTGACCTAATATAAGAAATAAAAATTTTATGTGACAAGAGAAAAGTGATATACGACGAAAATCAGCAATAAATATATCTGAAGTTAGTACAGAGCGCAGGCGATAACACGATTCTTTGCAAGAAGTGAGATCATATATCAAAGAAATTGTGTGTAAAGTATAAACTTGGTTATTGTGTGACTTCACGTAGAATTTCGTCAAATTCGACTCAAAATCGTATAAAAATCGACAGATGTTCGCAAACGAATCAACTTTGGTGCCTTTTTGTGACGTCATAGACAAACTGACGTCAAGTTTCGGACTCGCTAATATTAATGACAGATCTTAATCTATATATACACAAAACATGAAAACACAACAGTGGCTTATGAAATCGCTCTAAAATCATGGCCAAATAGGGGGCATATCGACCCTTGTCCTTAATCTGCTCTTAAATGATAATATGAATTTGAAAATGTGTAACATTTATGATGTAGGTATTAAAGATAAAACAATTTAAGATTAAGTCGATTATGGAAAATATCACTTAAATGATAAGAAATATTTTGTGGAAAAAAATCGTCAAACTCTTATGTATGATTTTTTCCATTCTGTAGATATAATTACATTAATTACGCTTTGGCCCTTAATTGCGATATGAAAAGATGTCATTACGTCCTATTGAATAAATGTTTTATCGTTGCTTAACAACGGCAATCTAACTTGTCTGACGTGAAAACTATCGCGCATCTCATAAGATTGACTGATAATCTGCATGATGCTTGCCGCCATTATAATGTGAAATCGTATGAATTTCTGATGACGACTAAAGGCATTGTCTGTTTTCTTTGTTGATGATGACATAACGTCATTTGATTGTTTGCATTGTGAATTGAATTAAAACATCAGATCAAACGCATTTTTCAGAATGCTTACTCATCCCGGGCACCTGGTCCCATCTCTGGTTGCCAGGGACCCGTCATTATTATGAGTGCTGTTGAGATTGTCGTAATGATCTTCTTTGACTCTTCAGTGAATGAAAATCAAACAGAAAATACTCAAATTCAGACTTCAAATCTCATTATCGTTTCAGGGAAAAATACAAAATCTGGCAGAACAACTGAAATATTCTGCACATTGTCAGGAGGATAAGTGAATCCCTGTTAGAACAAACATCAAAGAAGTACCTTACAGTTATTCAGTCTCAAGATCGAGAAGGCAAGGCCAAATCGTGAGAATTCCCATCGGAACGGTTGCGAACCCCGGAATGAAGAACTGCCCGGGGAGAGTCAGCGTTTCCATGGAAACCTGTCAAATTCGGTGATTGTCTCGATGTACATTTTGATGTACATAATAGGTATCTCTTGTTTTTTGATGATGATAGCCATTCAGTCACAACGGAGAATGAACGGAGAATTCAGGAAAGAGGGATCTGATATGTTCTTATTATATCCCCGTAGCGACCGAAGAACTTCCTCAAAGGTGATTTGTGTAATATAACCCTGATCAAGTAGCTTACTTACAAGCCGTCTTGCTCTAATGAAATAAGATCAGGTGTTCGGGAAAAGTAATCATCATCTGCTGGCTAGCACCTACCGTCACTTCATAATTTTTTTTCAGGTCTTCGAACAACAATGGAGACAAAGATAATGACCTTCATGTTAGTCGTTATGCTAATAGCAAGTAAGCATACTGATCCTTGTGTCTTCTGTATCATGATATTTTTTCATCTTAAAGACAAAAAGATTTCTTATATATGAAAAATTGAACATTATTATCTATCTACTATTATCATCGGTTACAGCCGGGAGAGCAGTGACTGTATTACGTACGCCCTCTTTTGATATCCATTTACATATTCATCTATGTTGCCTGGTCCCCTGCGTTTTGCGGTCTTGTTTGTGTGTGGTCATCTGACAGTGAGGAGGTTGTTTTACACCACAATTGTACGTTCTTTGAGAACTCTGAGTAATCAGAGAAGTGGGAGGGTTGTGTGAACGTAATTCAGGATAACCACACCTTTTGCTTTTTCCGTGGCAGATGGCTGTCCTAAGTCGGCACTGGTTACCCATTGGTCTCGTTGGTTTATGTGTGGTCTTTTGTGTTTGATGTTTCTGTGTTGTGCGTTGACGTTCCTTGTCCCTTATGTTTCCATTTTGATAAAGACTGGACAAGCTTGCTAGTGAAGGCCTACATTTATGCACAGAAGAGCTCCAAATTGGTTCCAACATCCTATCCGTACTGCTCCCTGCCGCCTTTCCAGCAAAGGCAATTCCGTGATATGTGGACTCAGTTCCGGGCAGAGGAGCAGGACGCTAGGCAATGTTGGGCCAATGAGGAACTCGAACTGCGACCATGGCAACGGCAGGTCAGACGTCAGATACTGCAACAAGACGATAGGACGGTACTGTGCTTTCTAGTGTTGATGGAGATCCCCTCCTTTGTTCTAAAATTAAGTCTATGTGACAGTTTTTAACTGTTGGGATTTGAATGTGTCGGTATGTGAGGATGACTGTGTCGAGTTTTGTCAAATCTTAAACACAATACTCATAGAAAAGACTTATTAGATACCATGTGCAAGATATGTTTTGATAAATAAAGTGGCATACATTTTTTTATTGCAGCTCTTGTACACAGCTCTGTGAATCGTCGAAGAAAGACTCCCCAAAGGGCATTCCTGAAGCGTAGAAATTTAGATTTGCATGAAAAGAAATCACTCGGGGTATTTATTGTCACAGATTTTGACCTCAAACATATATTCTATGCATACTCTATCACTCCTAAGAATTATTTCATGTTAACCCTTGACTTCATGGAGGATCTCTCTCTCTCTCTCTCTCTCTCTCTCTCTCTCTCTCTCTCTCTCTCTCTCTCTCTGTCTCTCTCTGAGAAGGCAGTATGTATGTATTTTTTTCTTTGAAAACCTAACATTCATTGTTTGAGGTAAAGGATATATAAAATGTTGCGCAATCTTATGCCGGATACCATTTTATTTATTACGTAGAATAAGTTTACTAAGGCAGATCCCCACAACTGACAACATTGTACTAACACTACGGACTACATACACAGTAGACGAGACGAGTTAAAGTGAGAACAAATGAACATATAACCAGCTAAATGAAACATACAGATGTTGTCGATTATTGATACGCTATAACAACATTCTTTATTCTAAAAGCTCATGGAGAATGTCCTTCCTATCTATGCAAACGAGAGTGTTCAGACGGATCATGTTCCCCTTGCCGACTGTAGACTTATAAGTAAGTATATTTCGTATAGTGGTGAAGCGATAATATCTGGTGATGTAAAATCATCACCTTAAACAAGAGAAGCAAACCATAGTAGTAATATCAATCTGGTGAAAGGGGAGCAAATCGTACATACAACAGAGTATACTGCTTTGGCATTTCACAACCTGTCTTTTATAATGAAATAACGAGCATTATAAGAAAGAACAAGGTAATATACAGAATTTCCATCGAAAATGCGTCTTTATCTTTACATGTCTTTTTTGCCGGTGATTTCATCCTACTGTCACAAGAAGGGCACTTGGTATTGTACTTTACTAATCTACAGTCTTGCGCCAGCGCATTCTTAAGACTTGAACTCTGACTGACTGCGAATACGGGACGCAAGGACAGGCCCTTTCTTAACCCTTTTAGAAAAGACATGAATCCAATCATCTGTCCTATTTGAATGTCGGTCGGACTCATCAGTTGATAACAGGCAAAAGCTAGCACAAGCCGGCAGAGCACCGACTGTTTTTTAGAATGCCCTTTGTTCTGTTCTATTCATCTAAATATTCATTTGTGTGTTCGTTGGGTCCCTGTCTTTTGCTTGTGTGGTTATTTAACATCTCGGAAGTTATAATACAAAACACTCATTCAACCACTTTGTTCAAAAAAATTAAGGGAACAAGGTTACTACTTTCATATCACACACGTTTGCAGCTGCTTATTCTATATGATGAATATAAATGTATTAAAACATATTTGATAGTCATTTCTTGATTACCAATGTCTGTATTGAACAGATTGACCATATACACATGATAAAACTCGATGATGTAGCCTTGCTTATCCCAAAAGATTTTACAAGCAATGTACCATTATATTACAATAGGAAAATCGCTCCTTTAATTTTTCTAGCAGTGTAGTAAAGGGAAGCTATAAAAGTAGACTCGCATTCCTTTTATGTAAGAGATGGTAAAAATACAACAGATGTTCAAAGAGAACATTTAGGTTGAACAAATAATGATAGGCAAAGCATAAAAGGAACGGAGTCCTGAGTTAGAATCTTGTACTTATCATTCTATGGAGTTTCACTGTTTACATTACTTAATAAGTCCTCTGGTTTCTTAAAATACAACACAGTCTATTTAAAGTTAATATTCATAAAAAAATATTTGAATATTTAAGGTGGGTCCCTACTTGTGAGTTTAACAGATGAATTTTGTATTTTAAGGTTATTTTCTATTCATAATAGTCAAAATTACATAATGAATACAGACATAGATAGGTAATTTTGTTTTCATTAAAGGTACTGTACATTAAAGAAAGGTACCCTAGCACTTAAAAATTGAGAAATATCAAATATCCATCATATGCTTTTGAACCCTCCAAATTCAGTGATGATACGAATATGTTTATTTGTTTTTTTTATGATAATAAGTCATATAGAAGAAATACAACACATAACATTATATTGTAACATAAATCTAATATGATATATCTCCAAACATTAGGGTACCCCCTTATAATTTCATAACATTTTTGACCAAGAATATGTACTAAATCCAACTTTTTGCATAAAAAACAGATGAATTTTTTTCATTTTGTAATATTTCATAAAATCATGTACGTAGATGAAGAAAAAATCACATACAGGTACACAGTTTTTGAAATGATCGAGGTATGGCTCCAAACATAGGGGTACCCCCTTATAATGATATCATATTTTCGACAAATAATGTATATAGTATATCACATTTTTGTGCAAAAACAACAGATTGAATTTCTACAAATTGGATCATTTTATACGATAATGTATATAGATGGTGAAAAAATCGCATACAGGTATGCAATTTTATAAATTATCAAGATATGGCTACAAACATAAGGGTACCCCCTTATAATTTCATTACATTTTCAACTAAGAAATCATAATATATGATTGGTGTGAACATTGATAGATTGCACCATCTTTTGCTTCTTTTGGCATTTAAGATCTTCTGTCTGTGTTTTTCAATGCGCTGGCTCGTCCCTCACCAGCCATTGTAAAACGTTATACGCAGACTGCTGCATATAAAGAAAAACCTATAACGGTTCGAGTAGGGAGCCACCTTAATTCGTTCATCGTGGAATGACCTACTTAATGAACTCATTTATTATTGAGGATCCAAATCATTTCAAGTCAAGCTGTTCCACAAGCATAAAGTTATCTATATTTAGTGGAAGTAATGCTTCTCACGTACCTGAACGAAACTGCCACGTGTATGATTTAGACAAAGATGATACATTTATAATGTTATAAAAAATGACTTTTTGATTCATTCTCTGGAGCCTCATTTCTATGAAAATGGTTGATTTACGTACTGTAAAACGAGAATATTTAGCGCAAACATATTTTAGCTCAATGAGGGATGAAAACCTTTTGGCGCAAATTTATTTTAGCGCATTGAAACCATCTGATTGATAAAATCAGCGCACAGTGACTTTAGGACTTTGTTTCTCAGACATCGCCAGTAGCAATTTACCGTCGATGATTTTTTTTAACGTCAGACAAAAATATCCGTCGTGTCTCATGTTCGGACGATCCTTGGTGAAACGAAATAAATATCAACTCTATTAAAAGTGATAAAATGAAATAACGCTGTTCTGTAACATGAATGAGTGTACAAATAATACGCTGTCTAAAACTAAGTGTGAGAGAAAAGTATTCTCGTTCGAACGAATACACATGTACGTCTATTCCTGCATTTAGATATGACTACAATCAACGACTGCATATTTTTTCCTGATTAATAGGTTCCGATAAAATACAAGTTTCGTCTCTCTCTCTCTCCTTTTTTTGTTAAAAGTAATCTCTTCCGATTCTCTTTTCATTAAATTTCATAATTGGTTATTACGACACGTAGACAATCATGTTCATTGATGCATGTACATTAAATTACGGCGTGTGTACTATCATTATCTACCCGGCAAGCATTAATCCAACCCAATTATTCAATAAGCCATCAAAACAACAAGCGTTACCGGATATACCATGCCGCGGATACGGTGTAATGCACTTTGATTATACTATCTACTACTATATCCTTAAATTCTCTTATTGAAATTTGATGATGCATCTGAAAATTTTAGCGCGCAACTTAATTTAGCGCAATCATGCCTTTGTGCTAATGGCGCTAAAATAAATCGCGCGCTAAATATTCTCGTTTTACAGTATTGAAGTCTTTATTCTGATTTACCTTGAAAATCATGTGCTTTGTTGCACCGATTTCGTTACTTATATCGGTAGTTAAATATGCGATATCTGAATCCCACACTAAATCTTAGTAAATTTATTTAATGGATCGATGAATCTTTATTCCTATCATTGCTCCTAACATAAGATAGCCTACTTTGCAAGTAGCTATTCACTCTTTATATGAACTTTTCATAACCATCATTTCCTTGAAAACCACAGCATTTGTTACCTGCGTAGCAGATAGCCGTCTTAAGTCGGCACCGGTCGCCTATTGGTCTCCTTGGTTTATTTATGACTTTTGTGTTTATTGTTTTTATGTCGTGTGTTTCGTTTTCATCTCTTGCTGTGATCGTCTTCTCTGTGTTTTGCTTCGGGTGTTTTTGGTGTTTTGTTGTTGGTACTGCAACCAGGTCTTGTTGGAGATCCCCTCCCTTTTTACATGAAAGATTCATGGATGTAATTATATGGCTAGCAGCAATGCCTGCTTAGAAGCAACCTCACAAACGCATGAACAAAATTGAATCTTGCAAACAATCATACAAACAATTAAACTAAAAAGCAGTGAGACCCCTACGTTAACTTAAGAAACTAAATTCTTGCAAATGTACAGGCACATTTTTTTGTAATTCTGTTTAACAAAAACTTCCATGAGCAAATTAAAACTTGTAACGTTAGATGGTTCATTCAATAAATTTCGATAAATTGGTTTGAAATTTCCTTCAAGAAGGTATAGAGTTGGAACCCTTCCGTATTATTTGTATACACAACTGTATATTTAGACCTAAACAATTCTGTGGCAACGCGCAAAAATCGTTCTCTAGGCTAATAGTCTCAAACGTAAAAGATACTATAATTTAGTTAAATAATAACTTGCAAAACGAAAACTCAATCCTTCGAACAATAATACAAAATAATCAAAAACATTATAATTATTACACATTAATTATTGCATTCTCCCCTTAGATATTGCCGAGTGTATTATCTTTCTGCATCGGTTTAACAGACCATGAAAATAATAAAAAAGATATCCAATAAGTCTCGCTTGAAACACCTAAATGCGAAAATAAAACACGTGCATGTACCTATGTTCTTGATTGTATGTATATTTTTCTTTTGTAGGTCATTGACACGACAGACTAAAAGAAAAAAAAACCCGATATGATAATACTTTAATTATCTATCCGAATGTTAAAATAAATTCTAAGCAGCTAGAAACAATGAGTCTTCCACATTTTCACTTTTCTAATAATTTTAGGGAACCCAGAGTAGATCGTTGAAAAACGATTTCATGATTGTAGAAAGAACTAAGTATAATAACACAGTGTAGGAACGCTTTTGCACGAAATACGTTTTTTTTTTGCGATTGCCGAAGCGAAAGATTTACATGTGTCAATTTAATATCCATCTATCACGTATGCACTAGAAGGTATACTGCTATAGATTCAGTATAGAACATTTCCTTAAGACTGATACTTCGTAGACAGGTAGTACTTCGTGATTTAAATGAATTAGATTGCCTTGAAATTGCATTTTTAAGAATACAATTAATGGAATACAGTAAAATTCTATCGTTTATTTGTGATTTTGGAGTCCCCAGGTTTGTCCAGTGTCACATGTTCCATATTTAAAGAAAGCTTACATAACTAAGTACTCCGTGAACACAAACTTGATTGTATATTTATAGAAATAAAGCATGAACAATGAAAAAATAGTAAACACGAAATGTGCGGTTATATGCAGCCACTGTAGGAGCTCTGTACTTATCATATGTTTTTGGCAACTAACACACCAGTAAATCTCCCTCAACTTCATTATAGGAGGTATAAAACAAGTTGAACATAATTATAACACTGGAGAATATACTTATAGGAGTTCGGTAATTCTAGCCAATAAAATTCACGTTTAAAGGTATTTATCGTATATGTATCAATTAAAAATGCTTAGTACAGGTTACTGGTCGTGAACAGGAGCGTTCCTACACTGTGAATATTATTCCACCAAATGAAAAAAATTTGAACAACGAAACACTATAACCCCAACATTTACACTAGCAAAAGCAAACAAATAAGACACAGCACTTACACAGACAAATATAAAATGTTTGATGGTCTGTACATATATGGAGGACCAATTTTAACTTGGTTAAGCCATGTCATTTCTGTAGTAAGGAATCTCAACGATTTTATGAAAACAATAGGATCATAGGATCCATGTCAATTGATCAGTTTAAGAAGAAACTTTGCCTTAATTTGGGTGGAATTAAAACAGTTATAATTTTCGGTATCCATCAGCTGTATTTTAAGGCAATACTATTCCTCTCGTAAATCGAAATTCAGGGGTTATTGCTTACGTAAGAGAAATTTGAATTGTTCAAAAGAGTACTTCAAACTCAGTTTTTATAGAAATTATCGCAAACCATTTTCTTATAAATACTTCATTAAGTTTAGATCAAATTTTCAAACTTATCCGCTTCTAGGTATGTAATGAATTTTAGTCTTTAATATATTTGATTATACATTTTTTTTCATAATTAGAATTAGAACAAGAATGGTCTTAAATCCTGACCAATGACGCTCCTTCAGCATTTTTTTTTAAAAAAAAAGTTATACCACAAAACAATTTAAAAGAAGATCACTTTATGAAGACTGTAGAAAAATACAGTCGCATTCACGGTGGATAATCTCGCAATGCAGAACAATTGATTTTTCTATGTTTTTTGCGCAAAATAGATTATTTATTACAGAAAGGGAAATGTGATGCAGTGTAATAACGCCCTGGTTATGAGTTGCATCCAAAATAAAGTATCGGCGTTCTACTTTCACTTTCATCTACACGGATCAGGCCGTTCGTTTTTCAGATTTATAAAAGGATATTACATCCCTTTCTTTGGATAAAACTCGTAGCAAAGGCATTCTTACACTGCATCACATTCTCCTTTTTGTGAAAAATAATTTGTATTACACGACATTTTAGATAAACCGAATGTTCTGCGTACAAGTTTAGATACATGTACATTTTCGCACAAAATTAATTGTTGAATTCTTTGTTAAAAAGTATATGTTCCTATTGCTTTTAATCCCTATCTTTATGAAATAAAGTGTTACTAGTCGTGATATAAAATTGGCCATATGGCCATTTTTGTTGTTCGATAGGCACGAAAAATACAAACTTAGTAGAATACCTTGAGTATTTGCTTCCTGTAAAGATTCATTAAATTCTGGACAGCGGTAACATAGGTGATGTCGAAAAAGTTAAAAGTTTACGAAAGACGGACGGATGACGGACGCGCACTATGATAAAAGCTCACTTGGTACTTGACCAATCTACAATCTGACTGACTGTGACAACGGGACTCCATGACGGGCCCTGACCAAACCTCTTTAGAGATGACAGGGCCCAAACAACCTGTCCTCTCTGAATGTTAGTCGGACTCCTCGGGTGATATCATACATTAGCTCGCGGCGGCAAAGCTCGCATTGTATTACGTACGCCCTCTTTTTATATCCATTTACATATTCATCTGTATTAATTGGGTCCCTGCGTTTTACGGTCTTGTTTGTGTTTGGTCATCTGACAGTGAGGAGGTTGTTTAACACCATAATTGTATGTTCTTCGAGACCTCTGGGTAATCGGAAAAGTGGGAGGGTTGTGTGCACATAATCCAGGATAACGAAACCTTCTGCTATTTCCCTGGTAGATGGCCGTCCTAAGTAGGCACCGGTTGCCCATTGTTCTCGTTGGTGTATGTGTAGTCCTTTGTGTTTGATGTTTCTGTGTTGTGCGTTGACGGTCCTTGTCCCTTTTGCGTCTCTTTCTGTGCTTGTCTGCTATGTGTTTTTGCATTGGGTGTTTCGGGGTTTTGCTGTGGATGCTGCAATCTGGTCTTGTTGGAGATCCCCTCCTTTGTTTGAAATTCGCTCAGGGGAGTAAAAAAATATCCCAAACAATGGCAAACTTTGGATTGCTCTAGAATGCATCAGATAAAAGAAAACCGAGTGGTTGATATGTAAAGGTAATTTTCGTCTAATTTATTCATACCTACACATCTTCTGGTCGTTTTGACATAAAATGTAATGATTGCATGTATTCACAATATGAAGCTCAGTGAAAGGCTTAATTTGACCTACAACATCCATTCAGATCAAGATAACATTCCCTACTCTTACAAAATCACTGACGAAAACCTGTGAAGAGTGCAAACTGATAACAAATTGAACACCAATATGAAGATGTCAGCAAAGAGGGATCAGGAAGCTACACATTGATTCATCTTTCCTTTTTCAGATGCATAATCAAAAGAGAAGAGGGAGGTCAGACTCAGTTGCAAAACACCACAACATCGAATTACCTCTATTCGTTATTTGCGAAAACAAGAGTTACTTCCCATCCCCGTCCCTTCCAAAAATGTGTGTTTTAAAACCTCCTCACTGTAAGATGACCACACAATCAAGACAATATTACACAAGAAACATTGAGATAGATACATCTATGTAAACAAAGAGCGTACAAAAGCAATACGGTTGTCACAATGAAGTTATAGTTTTGCAACATATTAATCAAACGGTACAAATGTTAAACTCTTCAATTCAATAGCATCATTTTTAGAACCGATAAATTTTCAGCATGAACCAGACATGCACGTTTCGGGTACTTAACCCTCGTCAGTGATCCTCAATCTATACAATGGTATATGGCCAAAGACTGTGAAAATTGTGTCCAAAAATGTACCGAAAGACGAAGCAGGATTGGTGGGACATGATGCTATAGGACCCACGTTTTAGAATTTCAAGAGTTTTGGTAGCAGAAATTTTGAATGCGTTGAAAAGACAGACGATCAACCGAAGTTGTTCGATCTTGGCTACATGTGCCCTCAAGGACTCCTGGTCCACCAGCAGTGACACTCACCAAGTAGTTCAAATGTTAAATGTCTTCAATTCAATAGCATCATTTTTAGAACCGATAAATTTTCAGCATGGACCAGACCTACACGTTTCGGGTACTTAACCCTCGCCAGTGATCCTCAGTCAAAACAACGGTATATGGCGTCTGTTTTGACGGTATCTGAGGCAGACTGATAATGACATCATCAAATTCTATGGAAACAGTCCTAAAAGTCTGGGAAATGACGGTGTAAAATCGAAGTTACCATACCATTTTCATGACGTCACAATGGTTTAACGCCAGATACCGCCTGTAATGGGAAATAACTCTGTATTCCGCAAAAACTCAATGAGAAAAACAAAACAAGTTAGATGAAAAAGAGACGCAAAAGGGACAAAGAAAACCAAATACGACACATAGACACCAAACACACACATACTGCACATAAACATGATAACCTAACGAAACCATTGCGCGACACTTCTCCACGCAGGACATCCATCTGCCATGTACTTAGCAAACGGAGTTGTTGGGCAAATCCCTCCAACTTGTCCGGCTTCAGAGTGTTCTCGAAGAAAGCAAAAATGTGCGTTTAAAAACCTCCTCACAGTAAGATGACCACACAAACAAGACAATATAACACAAGAAACACAGAGATAAATACATCTATGTAAACATAGAGCGTACAAAAACAATACGGTTTTCACAGTGAAGTTAAAGTTTTGCTATACATTAATCAAACGGTATAAACATCTGTTTCTTCGAAACATTACATGTCATTTCAAATTTATAAAAGGTATAAGGTAATTATTGCACAATCCAATAACAATAATGAAAAAACTCTATCAAACTATGAGTCATTCACTCGTAGCTAAGCCCAACTAATATCTCGGTTGTAAAGCAGATGTACGTACCATCGAGTACCTACATCCAATCATGGCGACAGGCGGTACCGATTCGTATGTTTACACCCGTCAATATCAATAAATAATACAGTTCATATATATTAAACGTCTTCAAATTGAATAGCATCATTAAAGAAGAGATAAATTGGCAGCATGGACCAGACATGCACGTTTTGGGTACGTAACCCTCGTCATGCTGGATTTGTACAATCAACGTGAAGACAATGTTTAGATCAAGAAATTGTAATATGCATATGATCATAAAAAACCAGAGTAAATTCTTTGATGTAGGTAACACAAGTCTTTGCTCAAATACTGGTACCTTCTTCCTTGTCAATTTCATAATCTCATCATACACTGTACATTTTACAATCAATTTCGAAATAACGTAATTTCCAGCATTTATCAAAAACACAATCTTTACGTTGAGTGTACAAATTCAGCATGCACTATGTTGTTTAATGATATTGAAGGGTATAAACATACGAATCAGCATCGCCTGTCGACATGACGGAATGTAGGTACCCGATTGTACGTACATCTGCTTTACAACAGTGATATTAAGAAATTTCAAGAGAATGCGCCTCCTTATTAATAATTTTCAAAACACAAATAATTTTGCCGTCCTTTCTTCCCTTTGAGACAGAACAACTTGGTACTTCCTCGATGTTTATTTTGTCCTGCATTATGATCTCCTCGTCTGTTTTGATCACTTTGATCGTACATGTATTTATTCGAAATATTTCGTCCATAGATTATTTATTTTCTGTCATGTTAGTTCCCTCCAATGCTATTTTCAACCTAAATTTTATTTGAATGTGCTAATGAATCTACCCTACAGGGAATTTGTAATCGCGCGCTCTCTGTAAAGTAAATGGACAAATTTAAATTCAAAAATATAAACCAGAGTGAGCTACCGAAATGTATTTTGGTGGCCTATGAAAATCACCTAGGCTGGAAGCATAACTGATGAGGATTTCATATCCAAAACACATGTCTCGTGTAAAAACATTGGATTGAAATTTTCTTCAAGAGGGTATAGAGTTGGAACACTTACATATTATTGCATACACATGAATCTGTTTATTTCTTATATCTTATATCTTTTCAAAACCATCTCTTACATGTGCGCTTTTCTTCAAACTGATTTTTTGTCAAATCTGGCAAAATGTGTAAAAATATACTTGTACGATCTTTTTGAAAATTTTACAATAACTATTCTGAATTTTATTTACAATTTGGGACAACTCCAGCATAAGAGAGTGTAACATTGGGAAATTCATTGCCTTCATTTTACGATGATCCAATAAACAAAATCAGAAGGATCAAAGGCAGATCAAACTTCAACCACAAATATACGAAAATAGTCGAGGATACAATAACAAATAAAAAAACCCACTGGGCATTGCACCGATTTTGCTAAATACAATGGCGTAAGGTCCCCTATGCAAAAAAAATAGATTTATCGGTTATAATACAATACTGAGGGGACCTAACGCCATTGACTTTCGTGTTAACCATAGTAAAGAGGGAACCTTACGACATTGAATTTAATAAAAAGGGATCCTTACGCTTTTGACTTTTCATAATTGGAGGAGGGGGCGACAGAACTGGGAGAATGATATCAGAAAGGGATGAGGGAGGGGAAGGAAAGGGGCGGAGAAGGGAGAAAAGGGTGGGAGGTGGTAGGAAGAGAGGAGGTGACCTTACGCCATTGACTTTCTACATCAACCATAATAATAAGGGGACCTTACGCCATTGACTTTCTATATGGACCATAATATAGCGGGGACCTTACGCCATTTACTTACTCTATGTATCATAATACAGAGGGGAACCTTACGTCATTGACTTTCTATATGGACCATAATAAAGAGGGGACCTTACGCCATAGACTTTCTTTATGGATTATAATACAGTAGGGACCTTACGCCATTGACTTTCTATATGGATTATAATACAGAGGGGACCTTACACCATTGACTTTCTACATGGACCACAATAAAGAGGGGACCTTACGCCATTGACTTTCTATATGGATTATAATACAGAGGGGACCTTATGCCATTGACTTTCTATATGGATTATAATACAGAGGGGGACCTTACGCCATTGACTTTGTCTATGTGGACCATAATACAGAGGGGACCTTACGCCATTGACATACTATATGGATTATAATACAGGGGGTACCTTGCGCCATTGACTTTCTACATGGACCATAATAAAGAGGGGACCTTACGCCATTGACTTTCTCTATGTATTATAATATAGAGGGGACCTTACGCCATTGACTTTCTATATGGACCATAATAAAGAGGGGACCTTACGCCATTGACTTTCTCTATGTATTATAATACAAAGGGGACCTTACGCCATTGACTTTCTATATGGACCATAATAAAGAGGGGACCTTACACCATTGACTTTCTATATGGATTATAATACAGAGGGGACCTTACGCCATTGACTTTCTATATGGATTATAATACAGAGGGGACCTTACGCCATTGACTTTCTCTATGTGGACCATAATACAGAGGGGACCTTACGCCATTGACATTCTATATGGATTATAATACAGGGGGGATCTTGCGCCATTGACTTTCTACATGGACCATAATAAAGAGGGGACCTTACGCCATTGGCTTTCTCTATGTATTATAATACAGAGGGGACCTTACGCCATTGACTTTCTATATGGACCATAATAAAGAGGGGACCTTACGCCATTGACTTTCTCTATGTATTATAACACAGAGGGGACCTTACGCCATTGACTTTCTATATGGACCATAATAAAGAGGGGACCTTACACCATTGACTTTCTATATGGATTATAATACAGAGGGGACCTTACGCCATTGACTTTCTATATGGATTATAATACAGAGGGGACCTTACACCATTGACTTTCTACATGGACCATAATAAAGAGGGGACCTTACGCCATTGACTTTCTCTATGTGTATTATAATACAGAGGGGACCTTATGCCATTGACTTTCTATATGGATTATAATACAGAGGGGACCTTACGCCATTGACTTTCTCTATGTATTATAATACAGAGGGGACCTTACGCCATTGACATTCTATATGTATTATAATACAGGGGGGACCTTGCGCCATTGACTTTCTATATGGACCATAATAAAGAGGGGACCTTACGCCATTGACTTTCTCTATGTATTATAATACAGAGGGGACCTTACGCCATTGACTTTCTATATGGACCATAATAAAGAGGGGACGTTACGCCATTGACTTTCTCTATGTATTATAATACAGAGGGGACCTTACGCCATTGACTTTCTATATGGATTATAATACAGAGGGGACCTTATGCCATTGACTTTCTATATGGATTATAATACAGAGGGGGACCTTACGCCATTGACTTTCTCTATGTGGACCATAATACAGAGGGGACCTTACGCCATTGACATTCTATATGGATTATAATACAGGGGGGACCTTGCGCCATTGACTTTCTACATGGACCATAATAAAGAGGGGACCTTACGCCATTGACTTTCTCTATGTATTATAATATAGAGGGGACCTTACGCCATTGACTTTCTATATGGACCATAATAAAGAGGGGACCTTACGCCATTTACTTTCTCTATGTATTATAATACAAAGGGGACCTTACGCCATTGACTTTCTATATGGACCATAATAAAGAGGGGACCTTACACCATTGACTTTCTATATGGATTATAATACAGAGGGGACCTTACGCCATTGACTTTCTATATGGATTATAATACAGAGGGGACCTTACGCCATTGACTTTCTCTATGTGGACCATAATACAGAGGGGACCTTACGCCATTGACTTTCTCTATGTATTATAATACAAAGGGGACCTTACGCCATTGACTTTCTACATGGACCATAGTAAAGATGGGACCTTACGCCATTGACTTTCTCTATGTATTATAATATAGAGGGGACCTTACGCCATTGACTTTCTATATGGACCATAATAAAGAGGGGACCTTACGCCATTGGCTTTCTCTATGTATTATAATACAGAGGGGACCTTACGCCATTGACTTTCTATATGGACCATAATAAAGAGGGGACCTTACGCCATTGACTTTCTCTATGTATTATAACACAGAGGGGACCTTACGCCATTGACTTTCTATATGGACCATAATAAAGAGGGGACCTTACACCATTGACTTTCTATATGGATTATAATACAGAGGGGACCTTACGCCATTGACTTTCTATATGGATTATAATACAGAGGGGACCTTACACCATTGACTTTCTACATGGACCATAATAAAGAGGGGACCTTACGCCATTGATTTTATATATGGATTATAATACAGAGGGGACCTTATGCCATTGACTTTCTATATGGATTATAATACAGAGGGGACCTTACGCCATTGACTTTCTCTATGTATTATAATACAGAGGGGACCTTACGCCATTGACATTCTATATGTATTATAATACAGGGGGGACCTTGCGCCATTGACTTTCTACATGGACCATAATAAAGAGGGTACCTTACGCCATTGACTATCTCTATGTATTATAATACAGAGGGGACCTTACGCCATTGACTTTCTATATGGACCATAATAAAGAGGGGACGTTACGCCATTGACTTTCTCTATGTATTATAATACAGAGGGGACCTTACGCCATTGACTTTCTATATGGACCATAATAAAGAGGGGACCTTACACCATTGACTTTCTATATGGATTATAATACAGAGGGGACCTTACGCCATTGACTTTCTTTATGGATTATAATACAGAGGGGACCTTACGCCATTGACTTTCTCTATGTGGACCATAATACAGAGGGGACCTTACGCCATTGACATTCTATATGGATTATAATACAGGGGGGACCTTGCGCCATTGACTTTCTACATGGACCATAATAAAGAGGGGACCTTACGCCATTGACTTTCTCTATGTATTATAATACAGAGGGGACCTTACGCCATTGACTTTCTATATGGACCATAATAAAGAGGGGACCTTACACCATTGACTTTCTCTATGTATTATAATACAGAGGGGACCTTACGCCATTGACTTTCTATATGGATTATAATACAGAGGGGACCTTACACCATTGACTTTCTACATGGACCATAATAAAGAGGGGACCTTACGCCATTGATTTTCTATATGGATTATAATACAGAGGGGACCTCACGCTATTGACTTTCTATATGGATTATAATACAGAGGGGACCTTACGCCATTGACTTTCTCTATGTGGACCATAATACAGAGGGGACCTTACGCCATTGACATTCTATATGAACTACAATACAGGGGGGACCTTGCGCCATTGACTTTCTACATGGACCATAATAAAGAGGGGACCTTACGCCATTGACTTTCTCTATGTATTATAATACAGAGGGGACCTTACGCCATTGACTTTCTATATGGACCATAATAAAGAGGGGACCATACGCCATTGACTTTCTCTATGTATTATAATACAGAGGGGACCTTACACCATTGACTTTCTTTATGGATTATAATAAAGAGGGGACCTTACGCCATTTACTTTCTATATGTATTATAATACAGAGGGGACCTTACGCCATTGACTTTCTCTATGTATTATAATACAGAGGGGACCTTACGCCATTGACTTTCTATATGGACCATAATAAAGAGGGGACCATACGCCATTGACTTTCTCTATGTATTATAATACAGAGGGGACCTTACACCATTGACTTTCTTTATGGATTATAATAAAGAGGGGACCTTACGCCATTTACTTTCTATATGGATTATAATACAGAGGGGACCTTACGCCATTGTTTTCCTATATGGACAATTATAACAGAGGGGACCTTACACCATTGACTTCCTATATGGACAATTATATACAGAGGGAACCTTACGCTTTTGTTTTTCTATATGGACAATTATGAACAGAGGGGACCTTACGCCATTGACTTTCTATATGGACAACTATATACAGAGGGGACCTTACACCATTGACTTTCTTTATGGACAATAATATACAGAGGGGACCTTACACCATTGGCTTTCTTTATGGACAATTATATACAGAGGGGACCTTACACCATTGACTCTTTTTATGGACAATAATATACAGAGGGGACCTTACACCATTGACTTTCTTTATGGACAATAATATACAGAGGGGACCTTACACCATTGACTTTCTTTATGGACAATAATATACAGAGGGGACCTTACACCATTGACATTCTCTATGGATTATAATACAGAGGGGAACTTACGTCATTGACTTTTTATACGGACAATTTTACGAGAGGAACTTTACGCCATTGACTTCCTAAGGTCGAAAAGGGACGAGAAAGGGGAGAAGTGGTACCTCCTTGTCTCTCTCTCCCCACCCCCATAACAGAGGGACCTTCCGACCTTGTCTGGACAATAAGTTAAGTTGGTAAAGCGTTAAGTACGTCGTGGTCAGTGAAGCATGAGACTGACAGGTTCGAATCCGACGAGCGCCAGGTGAAGGGACGATTACCAACTTAGAGCCTCGCCAGGTGATGTGGGCCTACACCTTGTATATAGACAAGTAACCCCAGCCTAGTCTTTCTGAAGGGACTATAAAACGGGGGTCCCCTGTCTCGGATAGGCGTAGGAACGTAAAAGAACCCTCACAGCTTCGGTGGGTCCGTTGCATAGGTCAAAATTCCAACATACAGCTTATTTCTGACGGTACGCCTATCAAACTGAACTGAGCAGAGGGGACCTAACGCCATTGACTTCTGTTTCGATATGCAGTAATACGGAGGGGACCTTACGCCATTGAAAAAATTTACAGAGGGACATTACGTCATCGACTTCCAATAATCTTAAATAGATAGGGGACCTTACGCCATTGACTTCTTATATGGACACTTATATTGACTTTCTAGAAGGACAGTAATATAGAGGGGGGCTTATGGCATTGACTTTTTATATGGACGATTATTGTTCAGAGGATACATTTTGACATTTCCTTTCCATATTGACTGTAATACTGAGGGTACCCTTATACTCCAAATTCTTTCTATATTGACTAAATACATTTGTTACTTCACGCAACAAAAGTAATGATTGGGTATTCAAGAAGACTCGGTATCAGCATCCATATGAAAGGAGGGAGGGGATCTCCAACATGACTCTGTTGCAGTACCAACAGGAGAACGCCAAACATCCCATGCAAAAACACAAAGACGAGCACCCGACACAGAAACATTGAAACACAAAATCTACACATAAACCAAAGAGACCAACAGGTAACCGGTGCCGACTTAGGACGGCCATTTAATACGCAAGTAGCAGAAATGGTGTGGTTATCAAGATTACGTGCGCACAACCCTCCCACGTTTGCAGTTACCAAAATATCTCGAAGAACGCAAAATTGTAGTGTAAAACGAGACCAATGGGTAACAGGTGCCGACTTAGGACGGTCATTTGTTACGCAAGTTGCAGAAATGGTGTGGTTATCCAGATTACGTGCGCACAACCCTCCCACGTTTGCATTTGCCAAAATATCTCGAAGAACGCAAAATTGTAGTGTAAAACAACCTCCTCACTGTTTGATGACCACACAAACAAGACAGTTATATGCAGAGGCCAAAGCAACGCAGATTAATACTAGTATATAAATGGATGGGGTTAGGGGCCCGTACGTAATACCGGTACAGTCCGTGCTCTGCCGGCTGCAGCTAGCTCATGCTTTTTTTTACACGAGGAGTCCGACTGACATTCATTCAGAGGAGCTATCGGGCCCAGTCTTCTCTAAAGAAGTTTGGAAAGGACCCGGCTTGGATTCCCATCGTCACATTTAATCAGAGCGCAATTCTTACAAATGTGCTGACACAAGGCTGTAGGTTGGTCATGTACCATGTCGAGTGTCCGTTCACTGACAGCGGGATCATATCCACGATGCAAATGACAGATATGGACAATGACCATATCCCAAAATACAGTAATAAAAGGATGATTCAGAAAATCATAAACCGGGCCATACAAATCAGGATAAAAAAGGAACCAAAGCAAACAAACAAAAATAGCAATCCAAGAGATGCTTGTGTCTCCTGCGAAGCGGCCTATTTTTAAAAAGTTGATAAAATATGTAGGTCTAGGTCACTTGGTTCAATATTTGTACATTTATCAGTGGGAAAGTCTTGTCAAATGAAGTCGCATGTGAAATATAAAACCTCTTACTTATCAATTAAAAGCTATGGTCAATCTGTTACTCTCAGCACTTTCTACATAGAAATGGCCTCAGACAGTGCAGTTCATGTTTTTCTTTTGTTTTCATTTTCGTGCATGATCATCGACGGCGGGTGCGGCTAGCCAACAGGGGATGCTTACTCCTCCCGGGCACCTGGTCCCACCTCTAGCTTGCTAGGGGTCCGTCGATGCTCAATTTGGTGCTCTATTGTGAGTGCTGTTGAGATTATCGTCAGGATCTTCTTTGGCTCATTTGTGTCACACTTATGCCCTTTGCCGTGTGGAGCTCGTAAAAAAGTTCCCCGCGAGGGGTTTGACAGTAAGTGTTTTGAATACTTTCCCTGACATGATCGCCATAGCACTTTCTACATAGAAATGGCCTCAGACAGTGCAGTTCATGTTTTTCTTTTGTTTTCATTTTCGTGCATGATCATCGACGGCGGGTGCGGCTAGCCAACAGGGGATGCTTACTCCTCCCGGGCACCTGGTCCCACCTCTAGCTTGCTAGGGGTCCGTCGATGCTCAATTTGGTGCTCTATTGTGAGTGCTGTTGAGATTATCGTCAGGATCTTCTTTGACTCTCAGAAAAGGTCAATCATCTAGGTGAAGTCACTGGGTACAAATTTTTGGGAATAAAAGAAAGGACTCATCATAAGAAATACATGTTTGAAATATCAAAGCCGTGTCACTTATAAAATAAAACATATAGCCATTCTTAATTTTTTTTCAAATGTAAGTCAAATACCTAGGTCAAGGTCACTAGGTAAAAATAATTGGTATCTGTAATCAGGTCTTATGACAAGGAATACACATGTTAATTATAAAATTCATATCACTTACCAATCAAAAGTTATAGCCAATGTTAATTGTTTGGAAAGGTAGGTCAAATATCTAGGTCAAGGTCACTAGGTCAAAATTTATGGTACATGTTGTAAGGTTATGTCACAGGAAATACACATGTGAATTATAAAATCCCTATCACTTACCAATCAAAAGATATAGCAAATGTTTTTTTTTTAAAAAAGTAGGTCAACTATCTAGGTCAAGGTCACTAGGTAAAAAGAATTTGGTATCTGTACAAAGGTCTTATGAAAAGGAATACACATGTGAATTATAAAATCCCTATCACTTACCAATCAAATGATATAGCCAATGTTAATTTTTTGAAAAGTAGGACAAATATCTAGGTCAAGGTCACTAGGTCAAAAATTATGGTATGTGTAAAAAGGTCTCATCACAGGAAATACACATGTGAAATATCAAAGCCCTATCACTTACCGATGAAAAGTTATGGGGTGTGACATCCAAAGTGTGACAGACAGACGGACGGACGGACTGACTGACAGACGGACAACGGACAAAGTGATCCCTGCGCTTCCACTACATGGAAAGAAGCGAACTCCCATTACATGAGAGTGAGACCAGGTGCCCAGAAAGAGTCAGCATCTCCTGCTTGCATCTATCAAAATCTATATATTGTGTACTTTATCTGGCATATTAACACGCCATAAGCAGGCGCTGAAAGAATGTTGCTACTCAGAAAAGGAAAGTTTGTGATGCTGAAACTTAAGTCGTCACGTTTGTCACAGAGTGACCATCAGAGACGTGGGACAGCATAGAGTGTAACTTTTAATGTCTCAGTAGAAAGTGATAGAATCTATTTCTTCTTCCATGAAACATAATGGTGTAAGGTCCCCTCTGTATTACAGTTCTTATATAAAGTCAATGGTGTGAGGTCCCCTCTGTACTATGATTCATATAGAAAGACAATGGAGTAAGGACCCCTTTGTATTATGATTCATATAGTAGTCAAGGGTGTAAGATCCCCATTGTATTATTGTCCATATAGAAAGTCAATGGTGTAAGGTCCCTTCTGTATTATTGTCTATGTATAAAGCCAATGGTGTAAGGTCCCCTCTGTATTATGGTCCGTGTAGAAATTCAATGGTGTAAGTTACCATCTGTATTATGGTCCATATAGTAAGTCAATGGTGTAAGGTCCACTCTGTATTAAGGTCCATACAGATTTCGTTAATAGTGTTATGTTCCCCTCTGTATTATTGTGAACATAGAAATGGCGTAGGGTCCCCTCTGTATTACGGTTCTTATAAAAGTCAATGTTGTAAGGTTCCCTCTCTGCTATGGTCATACAAAAAGTCGATAACGTAAGGTAACCTCTGTATTATGATCCATATAAAAAGTCAATGGGGTAAGATCCACCCTGTACTATGGGTAATATAGAAAGTCAATTGCGTAAGGTCCCCTCTGTATTATGATCCATATAGAAAGACAATGGCGTAAGGTCCCCTCTGTACTGTGGTCCATACAGAAAGTCAATGGCGTAAGGTCCCCTCTGTACTATAGTCTATATAGAAAGTCAATGGTGTAAGGTCCCCTCTGTATTATGGTCCATATAGAAAGTCTATGGCGTAAGGTCCCCTCTGTATTATGGTCCATATGGAAAGTCAATGGCGTAAGATCCCTTGTGTATTATGGTCCACATAGAAAGTCAATGGTGTAAGGTCCCCTCTGTATTATGGTCGATGTAGAAAGTCAATGGCGTAAGGTCCCCTCTGTACTATGGTCTTTATATAGAAAGTCAATGGCGTAAGGTCCCCTATGTATTATGGTCCATATAGACAGTCAATGGCGTAAGATTCCCTCTTTATTATGATCCATATAGACAGTCAATGGTGTAAGGTCCCCATTGTATTATGGTCTATAGAGAAAGTCAATGGCATAAGGTACTCTCTGTATTATGTCGATGTAGAATGTCAATGGTGGAAGGTCCCCTTTATATTATGGTCTATATAGAAAGTCATATGGCGTAATAACACCTCTGTATTACGGTCCTTGTAGATAGTCAATATTGAAAGGTTACCTCCGTATTATGGTCCATATATAAAGTAAATGGCGTAAGGTTCCCTCTGTACTATCGTCTATATAGAATGTCAATGGAGTAAGGTCCCCTCTGCATTATGATCTATATAGAAAGTCAATGGCGTAAGGTCCCCTCTGTTTTATGGTCTATATAGAAAGTCAATAGAGTAAGGTCCCTTCTGTATTATGATCCATATAGAAAGTCAATAGCATAAGGTCCCTCTGTACTAAGGTCTATATTGAATGTCAATGGAGTATGGCCCCCTCTGTTTTATGATCCATATAGAAAGTCAATGTCGTAAGGTCCGCTCTGCACTATGGTCTATATAAAAAGTCAATGGCGTAAGGTCCCCTCAATACTATCGTCTATATAGAAAGTCAATGTTGTAAGGTCCCCTCTGTATTAAGGTCCATACAGATTTCGTTGATGGTGTTAGGTTCCCCTCTGCATTATTGTGAACATAGAAAATCAATGGCATTGGGTCACCTCTGTATTACGGTTCTTATAGAATGTCAATGGCGTAAGGTCCCCTCTGTATTATAATCCATATAGAATGTCAATGGCGTAAGGTCCCCTCTGTATTATAATCCATATGAAAGTCAATGGCGTAAGGTCCCCTCTTTATTATGGTCCATATCGAAAGTCGATGGCGTAAGGTCCCCTCTGTATAATAATCCATACAGAAAGTCAATGGCGTAAGTTCCCCTCTGTATTATAATCCATATAGAATGTCAATGGCGTAAGGTCCCCTCTGTATTATAATACATAGAGAAAGTCAATGGCGTAAGGTCCCCTCTTTATTATGGTCCATATAGAAAGTCAATGGCGTAAGGTCCCCTCTGTATTATAATACATAGAGAAAATCAATGGCGTAAGGTCCCCTCTTTATTATGGTCCATATAGAAAGTCGATGGCGTAAGGTCTCCTCTGTATTATAATCCGTATGAAAGTCAATGGCGTAAGGTCCCCTCTTCATTATGGTCCATATAGAAAGTCGATGGCGTAAGGTCTCCTCTGTATTATAATACATAGAAAAAGTCAATGGCGTAAGGTCCCCTCTTTATTATGGTCCATGTAGAAAGTCAATGGCGTAAGGTCCCCTCTGTATAATAATCCATACAGAAAGTCAATGGCGTAAGTTCCCCTCTGTATTATAATCCATATAGAATGTCAATGGCGTAAGGTCCCCTCTGTATTATAATACATAGAGAAAGTCAATGGCGTAAGGTCCCCTCTTTATTATGGTCCATGTAGAAAGTCAATGGCGTAAGGTCCCCTCTGTATTATAATCCATATAGAATGTCAATGGCGTAAGGTCCCCTCTGTATTATAATACATAGAGAAAGTCAATGGCGTAAGGTCCCCTCTATATTATAGTCCATATAGACAGTCAATGGCGTAAGGTCCCCTCTGTATTATAATACATATAGAAAGTCAATGGCGTAAGGTCCCCTCTTTATTATGGTCCATATAGAAAGTCAATGGCGTAAGGTCCCCTCTGTATTATAATCCATATAGAATGTCAATGGCGTAAGGTCCCCTCTGTATTATAATACATAGAGAAAGTCAATGGCGTAAGGTCCCCTCTATATTATAGTCCATATAGACAGTCAATGGCGTAAGGTCCCCTCTGTATTATAATACATAGAGAAAGTCAATGGCGTAAGGTCCCCTCTTTATTATGGTCCATATAGAAAGTCAATGGCGTAAGGTCCCCTCTGTATTATAATACATAGAGAAAGTCAATGGCGTAAGGTCCCCTCTTTATTATGGTCCATGTAGAAAGTCAATGGCGTAAGGTCCCCTCTGTATTATAATCCATATAGAATGTCAATGGCGTAAGGTCCCCTCTGTATTATAATACATAGAGAAAGTCAATGGCGTAAGGTCCCCTCTTTATTATGGTCCATATAGAAAGTCAATGGCGTAAGGTCCCCTCTGTATTATAATACATAGAGAAAGTCAATGGCGTAAGGTCCCCTCTTTATTATGGTCCATATAGAAAGTCAATGGCGTAAGGTCCCCTCTGTATTATAATACATAGAGAAAGTCAATGGCGTAAGGTACCCTCTTTATTATGGTCCATGTAGAATGTCAATGGCGTAAGGTCCCCTCTGTATTATAATACATAGAGAAAGTCAATGGCGTAAGGTCCCCTCTATATTATAGTCCATATAGACAGTCAATGGCGTAAGGTCCCCTCTGTATTATAATACATAGAGAAAGTCAATGGCGTAAGGTCCCCTCTTTATTATGGTCCATATAGAAAGTCAATGGCGTAAGGTCCCCTCTGTATTATAATACATAGAGAAAGTCAATGGCGTAAGGTCCCCTCTTTATTATGGTCCATGTAGAAAGTCAATGGCGTAAGGTCCCCTCTGTATTATAATCCATATAGAATGTCAATGGCGTAAGGTCCCCTCTGTATTATAATACATAGAGAAAGTCAATGGCGTAAGGTCCCCTCTTTATTATGGTCCATATAGAAAGTCAATGGCGTAAGGTCCCTTCTGTATTATAATACATAGAGAAAGTCAATGGCGTAAGGTACCCTCTTTATTATGGTCCATGTAGAAAGTCAATGGTGTAAGGTCCCCTCTGTATTATAATCCATATAGAAAGTCAATGGCGTAAGGTCCCCTCTGTACTATGGTCTTTATATAGAAAGTCAATGGCGTAAGGTCCCCTATGTATTATGGTCCATATAGACAGTCAATGGCGTAAGATTCCCTCTTTATTATGATCCATATAGACAGTCAATGGTGTAAGGTCCCCATTGTATTATGGTCTATAGAGAAAGTCAATGGCATAAGGTACTCTCTGTATTATGTCGATGTAGAATGTCAATGGTGGAAGGTCCCCTTTATATTATGGTCTATATAGAAAGTCATATGGCGTAATAACACCTCTGTATTACGGTCCTTGTAGATAGTCAATATTGAAAGGTTACCTCCGTATTATGGTCCATATATAAAGTAAATGGCGTAAGGTTCCCTCTGTACTATCGTCTATATAGAATGTCAATGGAGTAAGGTCCCCTCTGCATTATGATCTATATAGAAAGTCAATGGCGTAAGGTCCCCTCTGTTTTATGGTCTATATAGAAAGTCAATAGAGTAAGGTCCCTTCTGTATTATGATCCATATAGAAAGTCAATAGCATAAGGTCCCTCTGTACTAAGGTCTATATTGAATGTCAATGGAGTATGGCCCCCTCTGTTTTATGATCCATATAGAAAGTCAATGTCGTAAGGTCCCCTCTGCACTATGGTCTATATAAAAAGTCAATGGCGTAAGGTCCCCTCAATACTATCGTCTATATAGAAAGTCAATGTTGTAAGGTCCCCTCTGTATTAAGGTCCATACAGATTTCGTTGATGGTGTTAGGTTCCCCTCTGCATTATTGTGAACATAGAAAATCAATGGCATTGGGTCACCTCTGTATTACGGTTCTTATAGAATGTCAATGGCGTAAGGTCCCCTCTGTATTATAATCCATATAGAATGTCAATGGCGTAAGGTCCCCTCTGTATTATAATCCATATGAAAGTCAATGGCGTAAGGTCCCCTCTTTATTATGGTCCATATCGAAAGTCGATGGCGTAAGGTCCCCTCTGTATAATAATCCATACAGAAAGTCAATGGCGTAAGTTCCCCTCTGTATTATAATCCATATAGAATGTCAATGGCGTAAGGTCCCCTCTGTATTATAATACATAGAGAAAGTCAATGGCGTAAGGTCCCCTCTTTATTATGGTCCATATAGAAAGTCAATGGCGTAAGGTCCCCTCTGTATTATAATACATAGAGAAAATCAATGGCGTAAGGTCCCCTCTTTATTATGGTCCATATAGAAAGTCGATGGCGTAAGGTCTCCTCTGTATTATAATCCGTATGAAAGTCAATGGCGTAAGGTCCCCTCTTCATTATGGTCCATATAGAAAGTCGATGGCGTAAGGTCTCCTCTGTATTATAATACATAGAAAAAGTCAATGGCGTAAGGTCCCCTCTTTATTATGGTCCATGTAGAAAGTCAATGGCGTAAGGTCCCCTCTGTATAATAATCCATACAGAAAGTCAATGGCGTAAGTTCCCCTCTGTATTATAATCCATATAGAATGTCAATGGCGTAAGGTCCCCTCTGTATTATAATACATAGAGAAAGTCAATGGCGTAAGGTCCCCTCTTTATTATGGTCCATGTAGAAAGTCAATGGCGTAAGGTCCCCTCTGTATTATAATCCATATAGAATGTCAATGGCGTAAGGTCCCCTCTGTATTATAATACATAGAGAAAGTCAATGGCGTAAGGTCCCCTCTATATTATAGTCCATATAGACAGTCAATGGCGTAAGGTCCCCTCTGTATTATAATACATATAGAAAGTCAATGGCGTAAGGTCCCCTCTTTATTATGGTCCATATAGAAAGTCAATGGCGTAAGGTCCCCTCTGTATTATAATCCATATAGAATGTCAATGGCGTAAGGTCCCCTCTGTATTATAATACATAGAGAAAGTCAATGGCGTAAGGTCCCCTCTATATTATAGTCCATATAGACAGTCAATGGCGTAAGGTCCCCTCTGTATTATAATACATAGAGAAAGTCAATGGCGTAAGGTCCCCTCTTTATTATGGTCCATATAGAAAGTCAATGGCGTAAGGTCCCCTCTGTATTATAATACATAGAGAAAGTCAATGGCGTAAGGTCCCCTCTTTATTATGGTCCATGTAGAAAGTCAATGGCGTAAGGTCCCCTCTGTATTATAATCCATATAGAATGTCAATGGCGTAAGGTCCCCTCTGTATTATAATACATAGAGAAAGTCAATGGCGTAAGGTCCCCTCTTTATTATGGTCCATATAGAAAGTCAATGGCGTAAGGTCCCCTCTGTATTATAATACATAGAGAAAGTCAATGGCGTAAGGTCCCCTCTTTATTATGGTCCATATAGAAAGTCAATGGCGTAAGGTCCCCTCTGTATTATAATACATAGAGAAAGTCAATGGCGTAAGGTACCCTCTTTATTATGGTCCATGTAGAATGTCAATGGCGTAAGGTCCCCTCTGTATTATAATACATAGAGAAATTCAATGGCGTAAGGTCCCCTCTATATTATAGTCCATATAGACAGTCAATGGCGTAAGGTCCCCTCTGTATTATAATACATAGAGAAAGTCAATGGCGTAAGGTCCCCTCTTTATTATGGTCCATATAGAAAGTCAATGGCGTAAGGTCCCCTCTGTATTATAATACATAGAGAAAGTCAATGGCGTAAGGTCCCCTCTTTATTATGGTCCATGTAGAAAGTCAATGGCGTAAGGTCCCCTCTGTATTATAATCCATATAGAATGTCAATGGCGTAAGGTCCCCTCTGTATTATAATACATAGAGAAAGTCAATGGCGTAAGGTCCCCTCTTTATTATGGTCCATATAGAAAGTCAATGGCGTAAGGTCCCTTCTGTATTATAATACATAGAGAAAGTCAATGGCGTAAGGTACCCTCTTTATTATGGTCCATGTAGAAAGTCAATGGTGTAAGGTCCCCTCTGTATTATAATCCATATAGAAAGTCAATGGCGTAAGGTCCCCTCTGTATTATAATACATAGGGAAAGTCAATGGCGTAAGGTCCCCTCTTTATTATGGTCCATATAGAAAGTCAATGGCGTAAGGTCCCCTCTGTATTATAATACATAGAGAAAGTCAATGGCGTAAGGTCCCCTCTTTATTATGGTCCATGTAGAAAGTCAATGGTGTAAGGTCCCCTCTGTATTATAATCCATATAGAAAGTCAATGGCGTAAGGTCCCCTCTGTATTATAATCCATACAGAAAGTCAATGGCGTAAGGTCCCCTCCTGTATTATAAGCCATATAGAATGTCAATGGCGTAAGGTCCCCTCTGTATTATAATACATAGAGAAAGTCAATGGCGTAAGGTCCCCTCTTTATTATGGTCCATATAGAAAGTCAATGGCGTAAGGTCCCCTCTGTATTATAATACATAGAGAAAGTCAATGGTGTAAGGTCCCCTCTTTATTATGGTCCATATAGAAAGTCAATGGCGTAAGGTCCCCTCTGTATTATAGTACATAGAGAAAGTCAATGGCGTAAGGTCCCCTCTTTATTATGGTCCATGTAGAAAGTCAATGGCGTAAGGTCCCCTCTGTATTATAATCAATATAGAATGTCAATGGCGTAAAGTCCCCTCTGTATTATAATACATGGACATAGAGAAAGTCAATGGCGTATGGTCCCCTCTTTATTATGGTCCATATAGAAAGTCAATGGCGTAAGGTCCCCTCTGTATTATAATACACATAGAGAAAGTCAATGGCGTAAGGTCCCCTCTTTATTATGGTCCATGTAGAAAGTCAATGGTTTAAGGTCCCCTCTTTATTATGGTCCATATAGAAAGTCAATGGCGTAAGGTCCCCTCTGTATTATAATACATAGAGAAAGTCAATGGTGTAAGGTCCCCTCTTTATTATGGTCCATATAGAAAGTCAATGGCGTAAGGTCCCCTCTGTATTATAGTTCATAGAGAAAGTTAATGGCGTAAGGTCCCCTCTTTATTATGGTCCATGTAGAAAGTCAATGGCGTAAGGTCCCCTCTGTATTATAATCAATATAGAATGTCAATGGCGTAAGGTCCCCTCTGTATTATAATACATGTACATAGAGAAAGTCAATGGCGTATGGTCCCCTCTTTATTATGGTCCATATAGAAAGTCAATGGCGTAAGGTCCCCTCTGTATTATGATACACATAGAGAAAGTCAATGGCGTAAGGTCCCCTCTTTATTATGGTCCATGTAGAAAGTCAATGGTTTAAGGTCCCCTCTTTATTATGGTCCATATAGAAAGTCAATGGCGTAAGGTCCCCTCTGTATTATAATACATAGAGAAAGTCAATGGCGTAAGGTCCCCTCTTTATTATGGTCCATAAAGAAAGTCAATGGCGTAAGGTCCCCTCTTTATTATGGTCCATATAGAAAGTCAATGACGTAAGGTTCCCCTCATTATTATGGTCCATGTAGAAAGTCAATGGCGTAAGGTCCCCTCCTCTCCTCCTACCACCTCCCACCCTTTTCTCCCTTTTCCGCCCCTTTCCTTCCCCTCCCTCTTCCCTTTCTGATATCATTCTCCCAGTTCTGTCGCCCCCTCCTCCAATTATGAAAAGTCAAAAGCGTAAGGATCCCTTTTTATTAAATTCAATGTCGTAAGGTTCCCTCTTTACTATGGTCAACACGAAAGTCAATGGCGTAAGGTCCCCTCAGTATTGTATTATAACCGATAAATCTATTTTTTTGCATAGGGGACCTTACGCCATTGCAAATAGCGACATTCGCATTGCACTGGACCAACCTACAATTTTGTACCAGTGTCTTTCCAACATTGCACACTGTCCAACGGTGACGACAGGACTCCTCGACGGCGCTTGTTCAAATCTCGTTAGAGAGGCATTTATATGGAATCTGTGTTACGAGAGGCCGTTGCGATTAACTATCTCGTTTGTGATGTCACCGTGCAGTGAGAAGTTAGATGTTCATACATTCATTACGCGTCTATGGAGAACTCTGCGCTTCCGAATAAGTAGGATGGTTGAGCGCACATAATTCGGATAACCACGTCATTTTTTAATAGCAGATGGCCGTCATATGTCGGCACCGGTGCTCATTGATCTCTTCCTTTTTTCGAGTTGTCATTTATGTTTGATGTTTCTGTACATCCGTTTCGATTGTTTGATATAATGCTTTAGTGAACATTGATGTGTCTTTTTGCGGGTAGTAGTTTTGCCTGATGTCATTTATGTGTCACTTTCTTGTGGGTTTGTTTCGCTGGGTGGTGGTCATGCTGGAGATCCTTCCCTTCTCTTCACAATCAAAGCTCAAAATTACACCGAGATTACTTTTCCGTCAAATGTTTCATCTTGTATGATTTCCTATTCATATTATGATTAGCAGGATGTTAACTCTTAATGCAATGATTGTACTAAATAATGTGAGCTAATTGTACTTAGTCTATTGTATTTGTACATAACATGGTTTGTTAGTTTAAGCAGTATTTATTTCAACATACGTAAACAAATGATATAGAAATAAGGGTAGTTTTGGAATCGAACAAAAAGCTTGAAACTTAGAATATAGATACAAATAGCAATGACCTACATGATAATATGCTCGTTGGCCATTTTTTAAAATTCTTGTGAATCTTTTCATATAAATATTTGTGAGACATAAAGCATCTTCTCTTCCATTTGAGTGCATATACGCCGTAGCAAACAAAATATATAAACTTTATTTTATCGACAGTCGCCTTAGTAATTTGAGCTTGATCTGTAATCCCATATTACTGCATTTTGTCGATATCATCCGTCTCTATCCATTTAATATATGATATCCATTGCTAGTGTTGTGGGTCATGTATCATTTTAGTTTGACTTTATGTGTAGGTACACCTGTATATTTACTAAGTCATGTTATTTTAATGATTTCATAATAATTGTTTGTAGATTTTACTATGTCATACTTATTTCATTAGAGAACATTCCAGTATGTTCTTTGTTACATCATTATCATCATATGACTGTGATTTCTAGAATTTACTCTATTGTTAAATCATTGGGTATGAGTCATCGTTCCAGAAACTTCTGGTAATTTAATTGGTATTAGGTATAAATACCTCTGAGGAACTGTATTGAGGGGACATCGTACACATTCGTAGACACAATTCATTCATCTATTCTGATATACTGGGATACTTTATTTGTTGAGACTTTAATCCATTTAACAACGTTTGGACATCGAGCTAAACTTTCGAGAACAGTTTTGTGATAACCGGAAACCATATATTCTATAGACTTTGTGGACAGTAGCGGACCCTTTGATCCAGACATTGTATTGTAAGTTGTAATCATTTTCGATATATATATTTTGTACATTATTAAACTTGTAAATTTACATTCTGTCTTTGTCTGATTTTTGCTGGCGTTTTGGGTTATTCCGACCCATAACAGAATTTGGGGCTCGTCCGGGATAGTAATCTCTGCATATTTGCACTTTACGTAAAGTTCGTTAAAAAAAAAGGAAAAATATTTTTATTAAAACTTTTGCCAGCAGAAATCAATCATGGTTTTTTCGGTCACTGAATATTTGATATCGCCGACTGTACAAGAGTTCGAATCGTTGAAGAAAGATGATTTGATTTGTTTAGGCCTTCACTTTAAGTTAGATGTAAAATCTTCTATGAGAAAACAAAAAAAAATAGAAATATTGTGGCTAAAGAGCTTTTAGCTGAGGAAATCTTTTCGTCCTACGATTTTCCTGTTGAACCTGTTTCAAGCGAAACCAACATGTCAAAATTTGAGTTTGAATTAGAGAAAATGTAAATACAATTACAATTTGAAAAAGAAGAAAAAGAAAGACAATTACAATTTGATAAAGAAGAAAAAGAAAGACATTTACAATTTGAAAGAGAAAAAGAAGAAAGACGGAAAAAGGGACGTACACGTATGCACGAGAGAGAACTCCAGTATGAGTTAGAAAAGTTAAAGTTAGGGAAACGCGCTAGGGAAAATCCTGTTCCTTCGCCTGTCAAGTCTGAATTCGATGCCGCAAAAAACATCAGATTAGTACCGAAATTTCAAGAAAAGTCCGTGGACAAATATTTTCCAGATTTTGAAAAAATCGCGGCCAATCTGAAGTGGTCACGCGATTTTTAGCCAACTTTAATACAAAGCGTACTTATTGGCAAAGCGGCTGAAGTGTACTCGTTTCTCAGTATTGCTGAGAGTTCAGACTATGACAAGGTCAATGACACGATTTTGAGAGCATACTATTTAGTGCCTGAGGCGTACAAACAAAAGTTTAGAAAGTACAAAAAGTTTGAAAATCAAACATATGTTGAATTTGAAAAGAACTTAAGCCACAGGCTTGTGCGTCTGTTAGAAATGGTAAGAAAGCCTTGGATTCTATTTGTTCTGACACTCCTGAGATTCAGGGTCTAATGATAGACGTCTTTAAATTCAATAGCATCATTTAAAACCTGATAAATTTACAGCATGGACCAGACATGCACGTTTCGGGTAAGTCCAGTTCTGATGATTTTATGGAAGATCATTTTAAGACCTTTCTGTCACAGGGATTTGTTTCACTCAGTGATTCTAACGACGCGTTGCCGTTCAGATTTTGAGAGATACTTGTGTTGTCCATACTTTATTGTTAGAGGGTTCATTGCCTTTGTCTGAGTACACTTTTACTGGTAGGTCAGTTTTATTACAGGGTGTGGAGCTGGGCGTCATTGATGTTCCCCTTCATAAAATTTATTTGAAGTCAGACTTAATTGCTGGACCTGTTATCGTAGGTGTTCGACCTACTCTTCCCATTCAAGGCGTTTCCTTGTTGCTTGGCAACGATTTAGCTGGCGGCAAATTTGAAGCTGATCCGATTGCTTGTGAGAAAATCACGTCCGATGTCGTGTCCGATGATGAAGACGACGACTTTTACCCAGCCTGCGCAGTTACCAGTGCAATGGCCAGGAATAGACTGAAAGAGGCTGAGAGTACTTCTGCACTTAACGAGGACCATCCCTCCAAAAATATAGACCTTTCTGACACATTCATGTCTACCATTGATGACAACGTACCTGAGACCTCACTTCCACTTCATGTTGACAAGTCTCCGACAGTACCTAGTGATTATTCCCATCCGCCATTAGATAGAGATACAGCTGCCTTAAGCCGTGAGCAGCTCCTCTCCGAGCAAACTAAAGATCCGGGGATCATCCGACTAAGCAAGAGGGCCCTTTCCCGAGAGGAAGCGGACAAAGTCGGAGAGTGCTTCTACATACAAGATGGCATCCTTATGCGGAAATGGAGACTACCAGATGCACCCCCTAATGACGTGTGGCGGGTCATTCACCAGATAGTGGTTCCAGTAGCGTATCGCGGGGATATCATGAGTTTAACTCACGACACACCAATGGCAGGTCATTTAGGTGTCAATAAGACTTATAATAGGATTTTAAGTCACCTCTACTGTCCTAAGTTAGATGTGTCTGATTTTTGTAAGTCTTGTCATAATTGTCAGATGGTAGGCAAACCCAATCAAGTTATACCACCTGCTCCCATCCAACCCATTCAAGCCTTTGAGGAACCTTTTAGTAGGGTGTTTCATGTAGTTGATTGTGTAGGTCCTTTGCCTAGGAATAGGTCAGGGAATCAGTACTTAATGACAATTATGTGTACTTCGACTAGGTTTCCTGAAGCCATACCTCTTAGGAATATTAAGGCAAAGAACTTAGTTAAGGCTCTTACAAAGTTTTTTTTTCAGCTTCATATGTGCTCCCAAGGCTATTCAGTCAGATCAGGGTTCGAATTTTATGTCAGGGTTGTTTCAACAGGTAATGCATGAGCTAGGTATCAGGCAGTAAAAGTCTTTTGCGTACCATCCTGAGTCCCAGGGGGCACTTTAACGCTTTCATCAGACCCTTAAAACTATGATGAAAACATATTGTCACCAGTATGAAAAAGACTGGGATGAAGGGGTTCACCTCGTGTTGTTTGCGACACGAGAAGCGGTTCCGGAGTCCCTTGGGTTCAGTCCCTTTGAGCTAGATTTTGGGCATACGGTCAGGGGGCATTGAAGTTATTGAAATTAAAATGGTTGACTGAGACTAGCGATTTGAATCTCTTAGACTACGTGTCTAATTTCAAAGAGAAATTATATAATGCTTGCAAACTGGCTGAAGAAAATCTCAAAACCTCACAAATTAAAATGAAAACATGGTATGACAAAGATGCTAGAAACAGAGTTTTCAAACCAGGCGATGAAGTTCTTGTATTATTGCCTATTCCTGGTCATCCTTTGCAAGCTAGATATTTCGGTCCCTATGAGATTGAGCGTAAAATTAGTGATGTAAACTATGAGGTTAAGACACCAGGTCGACGAAAAGAATACATAGGTAATCACAGATAACGAAGCTCACCCCATGGCAGCCAAATTCAATTCAATCATATTTATAAGGCTAAATCATTCAAGTGGAAAAAGTCATTTTATAAAAGTTTGATCAAAGATACATCCAATATGCAAGTTTGGTACATAAAGCACTTATACTTTGCTTAATATCTGCTATTAAAGGCAAAATCACTCAAGCGAAAGAAGTAGGTCAAGGTCATTTTATGAAAGTATGATCAAAGATACATCCAATATGCAAGTTTGGTACATGTAGCACTTATACTTTGCTCAATATTTAAGGAATGACTGTCTTACTTTTGGTGTTCATGGCAGTATAATTCTGGTTGGTCACGTGCAGATTCCAGACACGGAATTTGCACGTGACCAACCAGAATTATACTACCATGAACACCAAAAGTAAGACAGTCATTACTTATATTTTCATCTATACTAAATATCAGACACCCCGTTTAGCATTAATAATGAGCCTATTGCATGTTATAACGTCGAAAGTATCTGAACGTTGGTAAATTCTCCGTAATTTCAAAACTAAAGCGTGACGTCATATTAGGCAACCAGAATTATAGTTTATAAATCCGTTTGCCTAACGGGTGCTTAACTAAGGATTCCTCTGCAATGGAAATATTGGCTTTTTAAAGGCAAAATCACTCAAGCGGAAAATGTAGGTCGATGTCATTTTATGAAAGTTTGATCAAAGATACATCTAATATGCAAGTTTGGAACATGTAGCACTTATACTTTGCTCAATATTGGCATTTTAAGGCAAAATCACGCAAGCGGACAAAGTAGGTCAAGGTGATTTTATGAAAGTTTGATCAAAGATACATCCAATATGCAAGTTTGGTACATGTAGCACTTATACTTTGCTCAATGTAAACGTCTTAAAATTGAATAGCATCATTTAAGAACAAATAAATTGGCAACATGGACCAGACATGCATGTTTCGTGTACTTAACCCTCGTCAGTGATCCTAAAATCTAAACACTGTCATATGCCAAAAAAGTATGAAAGTTACTATGTCGAAAAAAGCATACCGAAAGACGTAGCAGGATGGGTGGGATATGATGCTACAGGACTCACGTTTTAGAAATTTCAAGAAATTTTGATAACAGAAACTTTAGAATGCGTTGAAGAAGCGATCAACCGAATTTGATCGAACTTGGCTACATGTGCCCTCGGGGACTTCTGGTCCACCAGCAGTGACACTCACCAAGTGGTCTAAATGTAAACGTCTTCAAATTGAATAGCATCATTTAAGAACAGATAAATTGGCAACATGGACCAGACATGCACTTTTCGGGTACTTAACCCTCGTCAGTGATCCTCAAATCTGAACACTGTAATATGCCAAAAAAGTATGAAAGTTACTCTGTCGAAAAAAAACATACCGAAAGCAAAATAAAAGCAAAATCACTCAAGTGGAAAAAGTGGGTCAGATGCTGTATCCGACGCATGGGTCCATCTCGGCATCCAAAGATGAATCACTTTTGCAAGTTTGGTTACTGTAGCATTAGTACTTTGTCAGATACTGAGCTACCCAAAACTTCTTAACCAAGACACTCAAGCGGAAAATGTAAGTTAGATGCTGCATCCGATGCAGGGGTTCACCTCAGCATCCAAACATGATTAACTCGTGCACGTTTGGTTAATGTAGCATCAGTATTTTGTCAGATACTGGGCTATCCCAAACTTCTTAACCAAGTAACTCTGAGCCACACCAAACTGCTTAACCAAGTCATTCAAGTGGAAAATGTAGGTTAGATGCAGCATCCGATGCATGGGTTCACCTCAGCATCCAACGATGAATCCCTTGTGCAAGTTTGGTTACTGTAGCATCAGTACTTTGACAAATATTGAGCTACCCCAAACGTCTTAACCGGACGGGGACGGGGACGCGGACGCGGACGCGGACGCGCGGGGGTATAGCATAAGCTCACTCAACTTCGTCGAGGTGAGCTAAAAAGAGTGTGTCATGTTACAATGTAACATGTTGAAAGAGTATATTGATAGAAGTGACCGAAATTTTGTAAAACCAGTTTCCACTTTGGCCAATGTAAATACATTAGAAAATTGTGTTGAACCTGAACGTAATGAGGAGAATGTCGAAAAAGACTTCGCTCAAAGTGTCCATTTGAAAAATTCTGAAATTCTGACAAATCCGGAAGTCAAACTCGGACATCTGACTGTGCATCAAATAGAGGAAGTGCGCCAATTAAAGCGGGAATATACCACCATCTTTCCGGACTTTCCAAAAAGACGAATGTATCTCATCATGTTGTCATTGTAGGTGATGCGTTACCTATCAAACAGCATCCCTATCGGTTAAACCCGATAAAGCTTCAATACATGCGGAAAGAAATTCAATACATCCTTGAAAAGGACATTATTGAACCCAGCAATAGTGACTGGAGTTCCCCATGTATTCTTGTTCCGAAGTTAGACAGAACTTACCGATTGTGCACGGGCTTTAGAAAAGTCAATTCAGTCACCAAAACTGACTCTTATCCGATCCCACGAATCGATGACTGTATCGATAAAATTGGCAGTGCAAAATTTGTGAGTAAATTTGACTTGCTTAAAGGCTATTGGCAGGTCCTGCTTACCGAGACAGCCAGAGAAATATCGGCATTTGCGACACCAGATGGGCTTTACCAATATAAAGTAATGCCCTTTGGTATGAACCAACCACATTCCAGAGGATAATTCATACGCTCCTAAATCATCTAGAAGGAAGCGAGGCGTACATCGATGACGTCATCATCTACAGTGACACCTGGGATGTTAATCTCCTATTCATGCGTACTTTCATCGACATACTGGCGAAATCAAACCTCACAGTGAACCTTGCAGAATGTGAATTTTGTCATGCGACTGTAGAATATTTGGGTCACAAAGAAGGTCAAGGTTTTGTTACTCCTATCATGACCAAGGTGGAAGCTATTTCAAAGTTCCCGATTTCTACCAATAAGAAAGAGATAATGAGACTCTTTGGAATGACAGAATTTTACAGAAAATTTTGTCCAAATTTCTTGTCAGTTGTTGGTCCACTAACCTGTTACAAAAGAGAATGAATTTTGCATGGACCAATGGCTGTGACGAATGTTTTAAGAAAATCAAATATGTTTTTATGAATAGCCCTGTCCTGTCAGCTCCAAATTTTGATAAGCAATTTAAGCTTACTGTTGATGCAAGTGACGCAGGAATAGGGGCTGCTTTGTTTCACGAAAATGATGATGATGTAGATAGAGTTGTTTGTTATTTTTCAAAGAAATTGACAAAATGTCAAAAGAATTACTCTACTATTGAAAAAGAGTGTCTTGCATTATTGTTAGCTTTACAACATTTTGATGTTTATTTAAATGTCACTTTACATACCATTCTTGTATATACTGACCACAACCCTCTCACATTTTGCACGAAATGTCAAACAAGAATCAAAGACTTTCAAGGTGGAGTTTATTGTTGCAAGAGTACGATATCATTATTAACCATATCAAGGGCAAAGACAATGTGATTGCAGATGCACTATCGAGAGTTTCATGAGTGATTTTTGCAGAATTTACCACCTAAGTTTTCATTGACACTAAAACTTTTTAAGGGGGGAGGTGTTGTGGGTCATGTATTATGTAAGAAATACTTACTAGCTAGCCGTGGTTTATTGCCCAGTAATTCCACGAGTCGCATGAGCCAATCAAATTATCACCGTGCCGCGAAGCGGCGGGTGATAATTTGATTGGTTTATGTGACGAGAAGAATTACTGAACAATGAATCACGTCTAGCTAGTTGTTATTTCTCTTCTAATATAGCACGTGAATGGGCGGTGTTTAGCGCACTGGAAGTTTGTTGGAAATTTTACTCCAGGCAAGTTCTATGGTACATACAAATGTATAGGGGGAAGATTTCAAGGCATATTAGAATTTGGTTTTACGTCAGTAATAGCGGACACTTTAATCCGGACATTGTATTGTAAGTTGTAATCATTTTCGATATATATTTTTTGTACATAATTAAACTTGTAAATTTATATTCTGTCTTTGTCTGATTTTTGCTGGCGTTTTGGGGTATTCTGACCCATAACAGAATTGGGGTCTCGTCCGGGATAGTAATCTCTGCATATTTGCACTTTACGTAAAGTTCCTTTAAAAAAAAGAAATAAGGGAAAACAATTTTTTAGTATTTTTTTGCCAGCAGAATGGTATTTTCGGTCACTGAATTTTTTAAATCGGCGACTGTAACACTAGGTGATCCGTACATGCAATCGTTGAATACTTTAAGGCAGTATGTAAAACAGCGTAGGTTTAATGAGTAGCAACGCATCTGTATACAGCGGTAGGTCTTGATTGTACATTTCCATGTTGGTTCTTTGTAAGGTGCTCCATTGACAATCATACTTCCAGTTATGACAAGGAAAGCCAAAATAATAAAACATCGCATCATTTTGCTGAATTATGAGATTGACAGTAAGTGTTTTAAATATTTTTCCCTGACATGGTCGTCATAGCACTTTCTATATAGACAGAACCTCAGACAGTGTGTTGGATGCATTTTATATATTGTTTTCATATTCGTGCACGGACATCGACGGCGGGTGCGGCTAGCCAAACAGGGGATGCTTATACCTCCCGGGCTTCTGGTCCCACCTCTAGCTTGCTAGGGGTCCGTCGATGCTCAATTTGGTACACTATTATGAGTGCTGTTGACATCATCGTCAAGATCTTCTTTAACTCATTAAGATTTAGAAGAGTCTTTTAGATTCTACTTTCCGAATAAAAAAAACTATTGGGATTATTTGTAATGGAATCACAATTGCTCTTAATAATAAAAGTATACAACTTCAATAGCATAATTTAAGAACAGATAAATTAGCAGTATGGACCAGACATGCACGTTTCTGGCACTTAAACCTCGTCAGTGATCCTCAGTCTAAACAATGTATTATGACCAAAGAGCATAAAAATTGTGATATCCAAAAATGTACCAAAAGATGTAGTAGGATGGGGTGGGATATGATGCTACAGGACCCACGTTTTAGAAATGTCAAGAAATTTGCTAACAGAAATTTTCGAATGTATTGAAGAGACAGACGATCAACCGAAGTTGATCGAACTTGACTCCATGTGACCTCGGGGACTCTTGGTCAGAGCAAAGAATGGTTTGTGAAGTTATACGTTCGTTCGTTGTGTTTCTTCATTTTCTTAGAAGTTGGGTTAGCATTGTACATCTTAATGTTATCTATTAGTTTGTTGTTGTTGATGTTCTGGATAAGGGGGTGTTGGTTGGTAAGATTTTGTGTTGTGATTTTTTTTATTATGATTTGAATTTAAGCTTAAAAGAAATAAATAATGTTATATTCTTACCTGTTTAATATTTGATGATTTAAGAGCAGTTTGCTGTAGAGACCAAAAAATTCAATGACACGTTGGTACGGCATCTAATAGATTCTGGCAATTTTTGGTTTGGTGTGGAAGTTCAATATGAAGTGCTAGGATGAAAATTAACTTTCGTTTGTAGAAAAAGAGTGCCGTTGCCATGGTAACCATCTCTATAGTTTGAGGCATTTGGAAATTTCATATGACAAAGCGTTTTTTTAACCTTAGATGCAATGGAAACTGGTACATTTTTCAATGGCAATAATCTTGATTTTTTTTCTTTCAATCCTCTTTATTATGAATGTCTGAAATGATTTTCACAATTTTTTCGCTATGTTTCTTCTATAAGTGGTCAAAGAGAGTGTCTAAATAGGGTTTTAAACCTTCAATGTTTTGCTTGGAGAGAACCTATTTTGCTTATTATTGTATGTTTACGGCGTAAAATTTGAACAAAGGAGTTTTTGGAGATTTCTTGCTATATATCCAATATATATTGTAGCTGAACTAAAAGAAAATGTAAAACGTTGGCTGAGATCTTTTATCTTTTTGGCTGGAAACTGTATAAAAAATGGTTACCATGGCAACACATAGGACACTGTTATCGCTATAATGGGTATGATATGCGTCTACTTTAAAATGTCCATTGATAATATTAAAAGAAAACCTCGTTCATATATATACTGGAGATCAATCAATGTAGAGATGACGTTAATACTTGTTCAATGTCATGCGCTGTATTGTCAAGGTCACTGAATAGACCATTTCCCGATCTTGTTAGATTAGAAGGGAGGGGATCTCCATCAAGACCCTGTTGCAGCACCAACAGCAAACCACGAAAACACCCGATGCGAAAAACTTCAGACCAGCATACCAAGAGACGGAAAAGAGACACATGACATGAAACACAAAAAACTACACATAAACCAACTAGACCAATGGTTAACCGATGCCGACTTTGGACGGCCATTTGCCACGCAAGTAGCAAATAGTTTGGTTATCCTGGATTACGTGCGCACAACCATCTTACTACTCCAATTACACAGAGGTCTCGAAGAACGTACAAGTGTGGTGTAAAACAACCTCATCACTGTTAGATGACCACACACAAACAAGACCGCAATACGCAGGGGCCAAACAACACAGATGAAAATGTAAATGGATATAAAAAGAGGGCGTACGTATTACAGTCCGTACTCTGCCGGCTGTAGCGAGCTCATGTATATAATCACCCGAGGAGTCTCATTCAGACATTCAGAGAGGACAGGTGGTCGGGGCGTTTGGACAGGGCCCGTCATGGAGTCCCGTCATCACAGTCAGTCAGAGTGCAAGTCTCAGGAATGCGCTGGTACAAGACTGTAGATGGGTCAACTACCAAGCCTAGTGTCCGTCTGGTGATATTAGGATCATATCCACTTTATAAAAGGTGTTTGGTGATTCTGACGCATTTTGGATGGTTATGCTGTCTTCCTTTCATCCACCATAATTGTGCTTTCTTGGAGACCGCTTGGAAATCGGAATAGTTGGAGGGTTGTGCGCACGTAATCCAGGATAACCAAACCATCTGCTACTTACGTGGCAGATGGCCGTCCTGAATCGGCACCGCTTGCCCATTGGTCTCGTTGGTTAATGTGTGGTCTTTTATGTTTAATGTTTCTATGGTGTGAGTTGGTGTTCCTTGTCCCTTTTGCGTCTCTTTCTGTGGGTGTCTGTTCTGTGTTTTTTGTTTTTTGTATTTGGTGTTTTGGGGTTTTGCTGTGGTTGCTGCAACCTAGTGTTGTTTGAGATCCTTTCTTCTGCTTTTGTTTATCATACCACAATAGAAGACAGGTTGTGTAATACCCATAGTAATGTACTCTGTTGCGTGTATGGATCCGATTTTTAAAAGTATTTGACTGTGATTTTTGTAAAATTTACAGAAAGTCTTAACTAGTTTATGGAAGCGCATACCTTGACCTAAAAGTTTCTTGTTAATTTGTAAATTTCTTCTGTGAAAATCAAAAATATCAGTACATGTTCTAGCGGACCGGATGAGCTGCGATATGTAAATGCCGTATAACGGTAGCCTCGGAATATCATCTTCAAGCCAGGGGAAATTTACTATGCTGAATCCCGAATCATCTCTTTTGTCATATACACTTGTATGAATCTTTCCGTTTACAATTTTGATATTAAGGTCCAAAAATGTTAATCCTTGTGGATAAAATTCCTTTTTATATGATTCAAAAGCTGGATTATCAATAGTTAGAATATCATCCAGATACCTAGAAGTATTATTGAAACATTTAAAATCGTCAAATTTTCTTTGCTTTTGAAGATTTTGGACAGTACAAATGTCTGAGTCAACATCATTTGGTGTTGTTTTACAATATGACGTCACTGTTAAAAGATGCAATTCCTTTGCGACGTAACAATGAAAATGTGCGCCATTATAAATTTTTAGGAGTGGCCTATTTTAATTGAGCAGATTTGACCAAAATTGTGATTTTTAGTAAAAAAAAAGAAAAGAATGAATATTAGATAGAGCCATTTGTCTCATCTAAAACGGCTATATGCAAACAGATAATGGATATGATAATTATTTCTTATGATAACTAAAATAGTTCAACTATTTGGCCTTCTAAAATTGAGGTGTGGATATCAACAAAAGATAGCATGAACAAATCTTGGTTTTTTTAACAAAAAGATTATACTGGAATATGAAGTGTCATTGAAATCAGAGATTTTCTTTTTAAAATCCGTCATCTATGAACTTGACAATTTTCATGGTTATAAAAGTAAACGAAAGAGTACACATGTTCACATGTATACATTGTATTTTGACGGCCATAAGTAGTACATTTTAGGAGTAGATTTTAAACGTCTTCAAATTCAATAGCATTATTTAGGAACAGATGAATTTTCAGCATGGACCAGACATGCTCGTTTCGTGTACTTAACTCTCGTCAGTGATCCTCAATCTAAGCAATGTAGTATTGCCAAAATGTGTGAAAATTATTATGTCAAACCATTAATCGAAAGACGTAGCAGGATGGATGGTACCATTATGGGTGATTATTTTAAAAGGTATGATAATCAAGATTTAACACTGGCATATCAGCGGTTTTTGACGTCAAAATTTAGATGAAAAGCTCATTGATCACAACTTCAATTTTCTTTCATTACATTTCTAAGGGACATTACTTTTTATAAAAACCCATCAGAGGTCTCATGGAGGTCTGCATTTAGTTATAATCGATAATGAAAACGGTAAAAATGACATAAAAATGACTCCTAAGTTTACCTTAAATGCCTTTAAAAGAGGCATGAAAATGCCATGGCTACCGGAACTCACATTGATCGAAAATCTTAGTTTTTTTTCAATCAGGACATAATATATATCCAATATGCATGAAATCATGAAATTCCATGGGATTCCGTGGCGCCAGAATGTTGGTGGTAAAAGAGAATGGGTCTAAAATTTAAAATATCAACGAAATTTAAGGATGTTAAGATCTTATTCCCATACCTCCTTTAATGCTATTTTGGTAATATATTCAATTAAGCTATGCTACTGAATCGACCCTACACACAATTTGGAGACAAGCACTCTCTGACAGAGGGTGCCACTGAAATACATTCTTTGTTTTAGAAAATCACCGGCATTTAAAGACTGGGTTTCTCAACCGGGTGGTCATTAATATGCATACCTGAGAAAAGTAGGCTTGGTAGGTGTGAAATAAGATAATATCGGCGACAATTAAGTGATGTTCCCAGAGTCACAAGCTATGTGCGCCATCGTTTTATGACATACCAACAGGTAAACTTGATTATGCTAAATTAAATGATATACCCCTATCATACGTTAGAATGTTAAACCTAAGTTATCAATGACCTATTATCATTTAAAACTGAGAAGGGGTATATGGGATTAGACTGGTTAATCAAATCGCAATCAGATATGAACTTTTATCAGTCTTGTGTATTCCCCACCCGGCCTTTAATAAGTACCAACGATGAGGTTTTACGAGCCCAAACACGAGTCTGGTACATAAAAAATGGTTTGAATTATTAAAGAGTTGGAACACTTTCCGCATTACAAATGTATTTTAAATTAAATTAATTTTATGTGCAAAGTGTATCATGTGAATGTTTTATGTTTTAAGATTCTAACTGAATATTAAACTGGATGTTGAAAATTCATATATCATATTGGAATACGTCCAAGGGACAGATATTCTTACTGTTATATGAAATAAAGTATATAAAGAATTCCTATAAATAGGAAATATATAGGCTCTATAGTCGGTTGTATAGGAAATAATTTCCTGGTACTGAATGATTTAACTTTGATTTCCTTTTATGTACTATCTAAATTCATTCCTTTTTTCTTGAAAATGCTCAACACGAGGAGGAAATATAAATAATGAAAGGACGGAAGACATACAGTATTCATAAACTTTCATCGAAACAAAGTACAACACACTTTTAAAGTGATAATGGCCAAATGGTTTAGGAAGGGAAACTAATTTGCACAATTAACCTTTGTACTACTTCAGATCTTTTATCAAAAGTATAAAGGCCGATTAATGGTTTTTAGATTAATGAAAATCTCTTTATTTGGCTCTGCACAAATTGAGAAAGATAAAGGAGTGTGACTTAGGTAGTAAAATACGTGGCCCTCTTAAATCGACGTCTTTGAAATTAAATTTGGAAAAAGTCAAAAATCTATATTTTGAGAAATCTAGTTACAAAAACTACTCCTCGATATGCACGACATTTGTAATTTTGGATAAATATCATGAGAACCGGTGATTTTGCCAATTTTCGACGAAAAATAGCACAAATCTTGATTGTTCTCTTTGAGATAACATCGAGCGGGATCGTTAACAACTTCTTACTTTTGCATGAACTTAGAGAAGTACAAAAGTAATAACGCATCAAAATACAAGAGCCCCAGGGGGCACAACGCTCACCTGATACCCATGCACGCTCTAATTGACATACTGACATTGAATACTGATAGTGCCAGTACCAGGATTTTAGCCCACAACCTTTCTAAAAAGATTTTTGCCGGATGCAGAGAAGTTTTTTTTTCAGACAACCTTTGAAAGTACAAAAAAGAAAAAATAGCCACATTTCAAAACAATAACTTTTTTACTGATTTGAAAAGACGGATAAAGTGGTCCAACGTCATATGCCCAGCTAGTATAGTTCAATTATGCAACATCAAAAATAAAATCATATTGTACATTAATGTGCAGCAGAAAAAGAATAAAACAATGAAACGATTTCATAAATTAAGTTTATTTAAAATTGAACACAAAACCTTTCATTATTGATAGCTAGCATGCCAGAAATTATAAAGCCTGTGTTTGTGAAACGAGAATGCCCCCGGCGGCATCTTTGTTAGTATAAAGGCCATTTTCTGTTAAGTATGTGAGAGGTCAGGGTCAGCGCAATATTGGTATCAATGGAAAGATCTTGTCACAAGGAATACACATGTTAAAATTGAAACCTCTATCACTAACCATTCAAAAGTTATGCCCAATGTTAAAGTTTTTGAGAAGTATGTCAAAGGTCAAGGTTATGGTCACGAGGTCAAAAATTTTGGTATCAATGGAAAGGTATTGTCACAAGGAATACACATGTGAAATATGAAACCTCTATCACCAGCTTCCATTTAAAAGTTATGCCCAATGTTAAAGTTTTTCGGAAAACAGACAGACAAACAGACAGACGAATAGGCCAAAAACTATATGCTCCCGAATCTTTTATTCCAGGGGCATAAAAAACAAAGATTTTTCGGTTTTGCCTTTATTCATATTAAAGTATACTGAAATCTATGAATGCTTTTGAATAGTATTGATTTCATCTCAAATACATGAAACGTACAGTTTAAATCGTTTTAATCCAATATTTATCAATATTCAAGTGAGTTGTGCTGCTTGTGCAGAAATTGGGCCAGTATGTTTTTCAAAAAGCAGTGTATGGTGTATCAAACCTCATGACCCAGTGAAGCCACTTGAACAAATAATTTTCAGTGAATATGCTGAAATGCGGCGCTTCTTGCCTATGCATATTTCAACAGGCGAGAAGGAGCGTTGCATTTCAGCATACGCTGTTCAACAACTCAAGTGATTTCTCTAGGTTTCGTAGTTTGAAACAAATTAAAAGGCCCATGAAATTGTTAAGGTTGTCCAACTAGCAGACCTACAACATCGTTATTTACTGTTAAAAAATTGTTTTACCTCATCAAAGGTCTGTTACACGGACAAGTTGTTAGCGGAGAGAGTTCATGAAATGTATCGGTTGCATAGGATTTGCCGACAAAAAGTTATCTGGTCCGATAAAAACTCATCATGTATCTATTATTTGAACAAATAAAAATTCCCAAATGTCTTATCACAGGAACCTGTCATTTTATGAGAGAAAATGTTTTATTATTCACAACCTCAGGCCTCTGTGTTCCTCTTAGAAATATTATACATACAAGATGTTGAACACAGTGGCTTATGGTTGTAAATAATAATTTATTTACTCTATTTAAACAACAGCTTTCTGTGGTCCAACATTTCATAGGAAGATTTCAGGAACTCTGAACTGAATTATTTATTTCAAGAATTTCAGATATTAAATGTCCTATGCATTCTCAAAATCCGGAGGAAGAGATTACTCATTAGACGTTTCTTCAAGAAATCAGTCCGTAAATTACTTCATCTAAGAGAGTCTAAGACAGAGGAAATTCGAGCAAACTTTATGCATGATAACAAGTTGCAAGTGTTCCAAGTACATGAATGATAACCATTATGAAAGTGTTCCAAGTATAATGCACATTTCATTAAATAAAAATCTATTCCGTTTGCACTGTATCTCCTGAAATGTATCGCAGTACTAAAGGTATCACATTTCTACATGGGGAATCCCCTTCAGGTGTAATCCAAGGAAATCGTTTTAGCGGGGAATCCCCTCAGTTTTGACTGGTGAACAGGGCAGAATAAAAGGTGTCACACCATTGGTCAAAACTATTGAAAATTTAAAAATAGCACATGAAATCAATGTACCATTCCCTGTAGTCGGGATAAATTGAGTTTTGAACCTGTTTTTGTCTTTTATGCAATCTATTGATCGATTTAAAAATAGATGAAATTTGTAAAATTTTCGAAATGGATAGAGGGGTGATGTAAAAAAGTGGAATTTGTGAGAAAACGGTATGCATGACCCCCCTTTTTCCTATTATTTTTATGTGTGTCAAAGGTGTCCAAATCCAACGAGACCAAATTCATAATTATTGAATGAAGGATTGGAAGTCACTCAAATTGAGCTAAATGATTGATCATACAAAGAAGGTTTTTATTTCTTTGGATGACACCTTCAGGTACACGGCAAAACATGGCCGCTTTTGAAATCTTGTTCCCGACTTTAAAAATAAAATTCTAAATAAGTATAAAGAATTTAAATAATTGAATCATATCACATAAAAGGTCAATCAATAAGACATTGAAGCATGTGTCACTTGTTGAATTATCAGCTGTAACTATGGATGAAAGGTCGATCAAAAAATGATTAATCATACAAAGAAGGTTTTTTTCCTGTAGTTGCACCTGAAGCATTGGGCATGGAAAACATACATTATACCTATGTACAATCTTAAAAAATATTCCTTAAAAATCCAAAAGTGGATATCTTGACAAAATTCTTTCACTTGTAGGGTACCATGCATGAGTACCTCATACCTACAAATTGTCATGACAATCTGAAGAGTGGTTATAGAAAAGATGCAGAAAATGTATGAAAATCACCCCCCCCCTTCCTTTTTACATAAGAAAAAAAATCATAAAAAATCAAAAAAATAAAATTTAAGCATAAAATACATATTAAAGCATTAAGTAAGTTAAATATGATAAATATGTAGTAAATGAGTGTGTAAAATCATACACTTATTGAGTTATTTAAAGAAATAGTGCAAAAATGTGCATTTCTGACTAAGTCCGAAAAGACGTCAAAAACGCGTCAAAAATTTGACTTCGAAGTGGAACCAAAAATAACAACACTTCTTAAGACATCTCTCTAGATCATCCTGATGCTTTCGGTTTGTCGATACATGCTTCGGTTCTGAAGAAGAAGTTTGTCAAAGGAGGGTACCCCCCGTGACCTACTTTTGGCTGTAGTGGCGCCACCTGTTGACAGATCCGGACGAAAAACAACAACACTTGTAGGGGACCATGAGTACTTCAAACCTACCAAGTTTCATCAAAATCCCTTCAGCCGTTCTGAAGAAGAAGTTGAAAATGTGAAAAGTTTACGACGGACGACGACGGACGACGACGGACGACGGACGCCACGCTATGACAATAGCTCACTTTGAGCCTATGGCTCAGGTGAGCTAAAAAGGGGAAAAAAATTTTGTTGGGGTCCCGCCGGGGTTTGAAGCCACTCCCCATGGGTCCATTGGGCATGGAAAACATACATTATACCTATGTACAATCTTAAAAAATATTCCTTAAAAATCCAAAAGTGGATATCTTGACAAAATTCTTTCACTTGTAGGGTACCATGCATGAGTACCTCATACCTACAAATTGTCATGAAAATCTGAAGAGTGGTTATAGAAAAGAAGCAGAAAATGCATGAAAATCACCCCCCCCCTTCCTTTTTACATAAGAAAAAAATTCATAAAAAATCAAAAAAATAAAATTTAAGCATAAAATACATATCAAAGCATTAAGTAAGTTAAATATGATAAATATGTAGTAAATGAGTGTGTAAAATCATACACTTATTGAGTTATTTAAAGAAATAGTGCAAAAATGTGCATTTCTGACTAAGTCCGAAAAGACGTCAAAAACGCGTCAAAAATTTGACTTCGAAGTGGAACCAAAAATAACAACACTTCTTAAGACATCTCTCTAGATCATCCTGATGCTTTCGGTTTGTCGATACATGCTTCGGTTCTGAAGAAGAAGTTTGTCAAAGGAGGGTACCCCCCGTGACCTACTTTTGGCTGTGGTGGCGCCACCTGTTGACAGATCCGGACGAAAAACAACAACACTTGTAGGGGACCATGAGTACTTCAAACCTACCAAGTTTCATCAAAATCCCTTCAGCCGTTCTGAAGAAGAAGTTGAAAATGTGAAAAGTTTACGACGGACGACGACGGACGACGACGACGGACGACGACGGACGACGGACGCCACGCTATGACAATAGCTCACTTTGAGCCTATGGCTCAGGTGAGCTAAAAAAAGCTGTTAAGAAGTTCGCCCGATTCTAACTAATAGTACTACTTTGAACCATAAATGAGTTAAAGAAGATCCTGACGATAATCTCAACAGCACTCACAATAGAGCACAGAATTAAACATCGACGGAACCCTAGCAAGCTAAAGGTTGGACCAGATGCCCGGGAGGAGTAAGCATCCCTGTTGGCTAGGCGAACCCGTCGTCGATGTTTAAGCACGAAAACGAAAATACATAAAATCAATGCACTGTCTGACGTTTTGTCTGTATAGAAAGATATTTTACAATAAAAATAAACAAGACATTGGCTTTCTTAAAACGAGAGATTGTATTAATCGGGATCAATATGCAGCGTATATTATTCACAAACAAGACAGCAAAACAAACGCACAGATAAATGGACATTAAATGCATAAAGGCGTACAAAATCAGTCTGCGCTGTATTCAATGTCAAGTTCAACATATAAACATTTTTTGTTAGTATTGCTTTGAAAAGTGATGGATATACAGTAATATGATAATAAAGTTTGTAAACGTCGATAAACTGGTATAATATATAATATATTATGTAGCTGGCGCTGTAAAATTAATTTTATTTGTCGTTGAAATATTTTCTTATGATATTTTGTAATAGCAGATTCTATACAAAATTATGTTTGACAGGCCTTCCGGTGAAAGGAATTACATTTGTCAATACGGAAGATGGCAAATACTTCTAACCAAGACTATACGAATGTTCTCGCGCACTCTTTGATTGTTCTCCATTGTTATGACGTCATCAATTTACTTGGGCAGAAAAGGTGCCAAAGTTTTGAACAATGGTTTAGGTGGGTGACTAAATGAAAAATAAGACCGGACACGTTGCACGCGCTGTATTTGCGATCTTGCGTATTATAGTGTACTATGGTGGCATACTTCTGCCCCCTACATGCGAGATATTTTCTGTAGATTATATCGTCATGCGACTTAAAAGCTATTCTCTGTAAGCATTTGCACTTTAATGAAGGACGCATGGCACGGCATGTCTCAGATTTTGATGAAATTAATACATAAGGTTGGGTTTGACCCAAAATTAATATAAAATTGTTTTAAAATTTCTTTCTTTCACGTTCTGTTGCTATGGAAACGGATTGTAAACATCTTGGGGTGTTCTTAAGGTCTCATATATCATTTAGCATAATCTGAAACAAGGCTGATTAAATATCAGTACCCGATCATTGCTCTTTCAAGTTAAGTAATGAGATTGTTTGGTTTATGGTCATATCTATATGTTTCCATAGCAACATCACAGGTACCTTATCAAAATAGTGATTTTGGCATTTTTCAAAATTCAATGATAAATTATAGGGCCGGGTTAGCGCAGTGGCAGCGCGCTCGCTTCTCACCTCTAAGGTCCCGGGTTCGAATCCCAGATTCGGCGAAGGGTCTTATGTCGGAGGGTAAGTGGTTCACCACCCAGGCCTCAGTAGGAGGTTTTTCTCCGGGTACTCCGGTTTCCTCCTGCTCCTTAGGCCCCCTGACAACAACATCTGAGCAAACGTGAGACATTAATATAAGTAGTGTAACTTGTTTGTTAAACGTTGCAAAATAAATGAAGTTTAGATTTAAATTATTTACATTTTTGAGTTTATATGCCTATGAAACATCGGCATGCACATTGGAACAAAGCGTTCGTTGCTATGACAACATGGACTCAAGTCGCAAAAAAATAAAGCAATTTTAAACAATATTTAGAGTGCTATTTTTACAAGATCATTGGATTTTGATACAAAGTGATGATAATTTATTAATGTATTCAAGTAGATGTTTCATTGCATGATAAAAGATAAAAAAATCAGGAAATACCCTTTGCTATATGGGAAATTGTTTTATTTACACATAAGCCCACATTGAGTCTTTTGATACGGGTATCAAAGGCTACGTAATCTGATGTATTTAATCTAAAAATAAAGTTTAGACTTTGCTTTATCATATATGTAAAATTGGTATGTAAGCCTGTTTTGTTTTTGGGGATAAAGGCTTCGAAAAACAGAAAAAAAATGCTTATTTTTAGATTGTATACCAAAGAAAGGAGGGGATCTCCAACAACACTAGGTTGCAGCACCCACAGCAAAATCCCAAAACACCCATGCAAAAAACACAGAACAGATACCCACAGAAAGAGACGCAAAAGGGACAAGGAACACCAACTTCCAACATAGAAACATGAAACATAAAAGACTACACATAAACCAACGAGACCAATGGGCAACCGGTGCCACGTAAATAGCAGACGGTGTGGTTATCCTGGATTACGTGCGCACAACCCTCCCACAATTCCGATTTCACAGAGGTCTCGAAGAACGCTCAATTATGGTGTAAAACAACCTCCTTACTGTTAGATGACCACACACAAACAAGACCGTAAAACGCAGGGGTCCAGGCAACACAGATGAATATGTAAATAGATATAAAAAGAGGACGTGCGTAATACAGTCCGTGCTCTGCCGGCTGTAGCGAGCTCATATATGTTATCACCCGAGGAGTCCGACTGACATTCAGAGAGGACAGGTGGTCGGGGCCCTGTCTTCTCTAAAGAGGTTTGGACAGGGCCCGTCATGGAGTCCCGTCGTCACAGTCAGTCAGAGTGCAAGTCTTAAGAATGCGCTCGTACAAGACTGTATATTGGTCAAGTACCAAGCTTAGTGTCCGTCTGGTGACATTAGGATCATATCCACGGTATAAAAGGCGTTTGATGACTCCGACGCATTTTCGATACATATGCTGTCTACCTTTGATCCTTCTTATTTTGTTAATTATGTCACCATAAAATGCAGGTTGTGAAATACCTAAAGTAATATATTCCGTTGCTTGTATGGGTCCGAATTTCAAAAGAAGTTGATCATAATTTTTGTAAAATTTCCAGAAAGTCTTTACTAGTTTGTGAAAGCGAAAACCTTGACCTAAAAGTTTCTTTGTAATTTGTAGATTTCTATTATGAAAATCCAAAACATCAGTACATGCTCTAGCATACCGGATGAGCTGTGAAATGTAGATACCGTATGACGGTAATCTAGGGACATCACCGTCAAGCCAGGGGAAATTTACTATGTTGAATCCAAAATCATCTCGTTTGTCATATACACTTGTATGAATTTCTCCATTGACAATTTTGATATTTAGGTCCAAAAATGGTGTTTCAGTGTCTGTAAAGTTTGCCTTGTTTAGAGTCAATTCTTGTGGATAAATAACATCTTTATACTTTTCAAAAACAGGATTATCGATAGTAATTACTATAGCAACCATTATTTATTTGAAAGTTTGTCTTTCATTTTTATAAAGACTTGCTTGTTCTTTATTGATATTGAATTTGAATTTCCTGGGATTAAAGTTACTGTTTCATAAAATAATTTTAAAAAATGGTTGCCATGGTAACATATGTTCCTATAACTTTTTCACGGTTTTGAAAGAGCTCTTTGTGTTGAATATGTTCCATCAAATTTTGAGCTGTGCATCATGAATCAAAAATTTTAAGAATAACTATGAATTTGCAATATTAGTAAAATTATAGGCCTTAGTTACCGTTACCAAGGTAACTTATGTACATAGGAACAATTGGGATATTTTGAATTTCCTCATTTTATAAAGTGAATTCCATATACCCATCAAGAGAGAAGAACAAATGGAAAATACAAACAGTAGTTTGAAATCAATATATCAAAATTAGCTAATTATGTTGTCATAGTAACCAGCCATTTTGACGAGCTCAAATTGCGCGTAACCGATGACAAGCTGACTAGAAAGTACATGACTTCAAATTCATATCATCATTTAAGAACAGATAAATTTGCAGCATAGGCCAGAGATGCACGTTTCCGGTACTTAACCCTCGTCAGTGATCCTCAATCTAAACAATAAAATATGGACAAAGAGTGATTTATATTTACAGTAGAACAAGCTGATCTTATAGCAACTTATGAATATGCAAGATGAAAAAAAAATCAAGATCTGGAATAAAATCTTGACAAGCGATAACCAGTTCCAGGGCTTTTAAATATGTACATAAGAATATATGAATACGATTTTTGTTCAACTTGAATTGCGTCACCGTATGGATCTAAAACTCCATATTTTATCTATATAAGTACCAAGAGGATAATATATAACATCAGCATTCCAGACCAAAAGAGAAGTTGTACTGTACTGGTATCCATGGTCTCATTGCTCCATGTGACTTCATGGCCCCATTTGACTTCATGGCCCCATGTGACTTCATGGCCCCATCCTGTAAAAAAGAACATTTATGTCCTTAAGGATTATGTAAAAATGATTTATTTGATAGCGTTCAATGCATGTCATAAAGTCTTTAAAATAAGTTAATAATTTAATCTTACTCATATCAAGGATTTTTATTGGTCGTTGGAAGCATATTTTTCCTCCATAAATTTGTATGCTTAATTGGACACGCCCAACTCCGGAAATGCTTGCCGTTACTACTTTTGAACTGAAAATATCATCGTGCAGTTGCACTAATTTCTAGTACAAACTGACGTTAACGTGACGTAAATCCCCTCGTGACGTCAATATCTTCGCGCGAAATGACGGTCAAATACAAAACAAAATAGCGACATGTTTCCGTTGAGTTACTGTGTATAACCCATATTTTCCTTTTTATGTAGAAGCCATCCCTCTTTTTGGAGGGTCTGCGAGTATGACAGTTGGATATAGAAAGGGACTAAGGTAGGAATATTTCCCTCTTTAAATCGTCAGTTTCCTGACCAGCACACTTCCGTAGGCTGTTGCTAAATACATTCCTCCGCTTTTGTTGTTACAGTTTTTCTTGTAGTTTAAAGTTGTTCATTAAATATGAACAGAAGTTAATCGTTTTTCTACTTTTTATTAAATGATAAGAATTAACTTTATCAATTTTACAATTTATTATTATTTGTGGATTATAAAGTGTTTATCGCCTCAAACCATATTATATATCAATAAATTGCAAAATTGTTGAAGTAAATTCATCCTTAAATATCTTAAAATTTGTAGGAAAATACAATCAAGTAACTACAATCCTTCATGGGACAACTGTTTATAATAGTAATTCTTACTTGATACATTCTGTGACACACATTCATTTTTTCCGGAGCAACACAAGTATTCTCCTTCCTGTTCCTTTTTGCATACATTAACATCCAGATTTACAGTTGAAAGATTTCTGTTTTTAAACATCTGTAAAGATTTTTTTTATAAAAATTGTTCAAATAAACAAAGCGATCAAACACCTGGTTTTCCTTTGCTGCACTTTGTTGGCCATTTGGCATACTTCAGCAGATATAATTTGTTTTAAGGTATCCGTTTTACAAATGAGTCATTTTACATAGTGTTTTAATCATCTCCATTGTAAAGTATGGTAAGTTTTATGCCAGGGAAGGTACTTTAAACTATATATTTTCTGAGAGGTTATGATGCCCTGAGTACAGATATAAGACTACCAGGTCTTAAAAATCAAAAAGGAAATACTCTTGTACAACTTTGTTATTTTGTATAGGTAATATAGAGAAAATAGACAATTTAAATGCTTCATCAGTTATTCCCCTTTTTTTTTCTTGCCCCAAAATTATTATTTCTGAGCAGTGGGCATTATAACCCTTCAGAAAATATATAGTTTATAGTACCTTACCAGGCATAGAAAAATGCCATATTGTACATCGTATACCTTAAAATTTGTAGAAAGTATTTGTCGTCAGAATGCTTTCACCAAAATTATGTCCGGTGAAAAAGTCAGAAATGTAATAGGCTCTCAATAAAGGAATGACGTCTTATGTATTGGTTATTTATAAAAGCATATCAAGTCCGCCGACGGAGGCCAAAAGAAAATGTAAGATAAAAATAAGCTTAAAATGCATCAAAGATGCAAAGTGCCGAGTTGCAAAACTTGAATATAAGTAAAATATACATGATTTGAATATGGTCTCGACAGATGGGAAACATTATTAGCATGTTTCAGGTTGATCCACATTCATATATAATTCAGAAACCATTTTCAATTAACGAGTCCTATGAATTTGACCTTTGATCTCTTGACCCCAAAATTAATAGGAAACATTTCTGGCAAGTTACATGATAATAGGTGCAATACAGGCTCAAATTCAGTCGGGAAACCATTTTTAATCATCTAAGTCCTGTGACCTTGACCTTTGACCTTTCAACCCCAAAATTGATAGTGGTCATCCTTGATCCATGGGAAACATTTCTGGCAAGCTTCATGATTATAATTGCAATACAGGCTGAAATATGGTCCGGAAACCACTTTCAATCATCGGAGTCCTGTGACCTTGACCTTTGACCTTTTGACCCCAAAATCAATAGGGGTCATTCTTGATTCATGGGAATCATTATTGGCAAGTTTCATGACTTTAGGTGCAATACAGGCTAAAATATGGCCAGGAAACCATTTTCAATCATCAGAGTCCTGTGACCTTGACCTTTGACCTTTTGACCCCAAAATCAAAAGTGGTCATTTTCTATTCACAGGAAACATTTCTGGCAAGTTACATGATTATAGGTGCAATACAGGCTGAAACATGGTCCGAAAACCAATTTCAATCAACAGAGTCCTGTGACCTTGACCTTTGACCTTTTGATTCCAAAATCAATAGGCCTCATCCTTGATTCAAGGGAAACATTTCTGGCAAGTTTCATAATTATAGGTGCAATACAGGCTGAAATATGGTCCGGAAACCATTTTCAATCATCTGAGTCCTGTGACCTTGACCTTTGACCTTTTGACCCCAAAATCAATAGGCCTCATCCTTGATTCAAGGGAAACATTTCTGGCAAGTTTCATGATTATAGGTGCAATACAGGCTGAAATATGGTCCGGAAACCATTTTCAATCATCTGAGTCCTGTGACCTTGACCTTTGACCTTTTGACCCCAAAATCATTAGGGCTCATCCTTGACTAATGGTGAGTAAGTGTATGAAGTTTCATTGTTATAGCCTCTTTCGTAGTTGACTTATAGTCCGGAAACCAATTGTTGACGCCCTCCCGCCCGCCCAGACGCCCGCCCGCCCGCCCGTCTCACATCAAATTAAGAGCCGAGTTTTGCAACTCGGCTAAAAATTCTAAAATCGTATAATCGTAATTTGTAATGGAAAATAACAAATTGTCATCCTATAGAGAATATGTGTCTTAATTTGTGTTTTGTTAAGGTATGCAACACACAGCAAGTGCATTTATAGTATATGTAATGCGCGTTAGGGCATTTCATACGATAAATGAACTTACTGTGTGTTGCATATCCGTAACAAAACACAAATTATGACATTTATTCAATATATATTTACATCATAGTTGTCTGTTTCATTCTTGTTTTCTGAAATTGTTTTTTCTAGGTAAAAGGGTGACGTTAAAATTAAGATTATCGCGGGTTCAGTTTGCAGGTTAGAACATCCGTCGCGGCATGTTTCTTTAGATCTTGCATTGTGACGTCACAAGTGTTACGAGTGTTAATAAACGAATTGCAGCACATTCCTTTCAATAGTAACATCTCAGGGAATTACATAGGCTGTACATGTATATCATTATGGCATCTTAGAAGTACGACAATTAAACATACGAATTTGTGTTCTTTCAGCTTATTGAGCTTTTAAAGACTTTGAAAATCGTGGACACGCAATCCCAGTAGCCCCATATTTGCGAATTCTGTATTTATTAATGCCCTGTTCTATTTGACGAAATAAAGATCTTACCACATATCCTCCGACAGCAGATGTCAAACAGGATTTTGTCACACACTTCGTCCTGAGATTCAAGATTGTGTCTCCGAAACACGGTTCTGTATATCATAAAAGTTTAATTTCAAAGATGAAGAGAATGAAACTTTTTTTTCAAATTTTATTGCTAAAATATAGAATTGCAGCAAATGAGATTTAGTGTGTTAAAGCCGATTTCTCATAAGAAAGGACAATCAAACAAATCAAATAACAGACAGTATTCTCATCCGATGATCATTATCTGAAAAAGAATTGCGTACAAAAGAAAGCTTATGTGATCTTAAAAGCTGCATGCAGCGGTATAACTGAGGTTTTGTTTTACAAAGACCCGTGTCTCCATTTTGTACAATGTTGAACTATACTTTAACACCTCAATGTTTAATAGTGCATTTGAGTTTGTTGCGTTCCTATGACGATGTTTTAATGTTAAAATAACATATACCATCATATCCATCATTACCATGCTATTATTGATTTCAATTAATCCTTGTTACATGTTAAACTAAAGGTCTCTCTTCGTTTTTCATAAAGTTTAATTAATAATTTGATTCTATTATGGATAGACCCCTCTGAGGCAGCTAATTTCTTTTGAAACTTATTGGGAATTAAATATCTTCTTGATCAAAAGGAATATCTTGTAAACTAAATTTAAAAACATATAGAATGTTTGTTTCAAAACAAGTTTTAGTATGTTGTGTGAAATGTTTAATTATTTATAATATAAAATAAGTGTTCTTAAAAATAAAATATCTGTTCATAAAATGTCAATATTTGTTCCTAAAAACTACATATTTTATTCAATACTTATATTCAATTTGTTAAGATTTATTCCTAAGTTCATGAAACGTAATTATTTGTTCGTAGAACCTAAGTGTTTGTTCGTAAAACGTAAATATTTTATCACAGTAAACATAAATATTTATTCATTAACGTAGATATACAATGTATGTTCATAAAAAAAACATATTCATTCATTTGTTCAGGAAGCCTTAATATCTGTTCACAAATTTATAAAACAAATTTATTGATTCAAAACTTTTATGCAATAATTTGCCCAATTTGCGTTTATCCAATGAAATCCATCGTAACATAAGTCATAGAGCCATCCCAAAATGCAGAGGGTTTAGTACCCGAAACGTGCATGTCTGGTCAATGTTGTAAATTTATCAGGTCTTAAATGATGCTATTGAATTTGAAGACGTTTAACATTCGAACTACTTGGTGAGTGTCACTGCTGGTGGACCAAGAGTCCCCGAGGGCACATGTAGCCAAGTTCGATCAACTTCGGTTGATCGTCTTTCTCTTCAACGCATTTGAAATTTTCTGTTACAAAATTTCTTGAAATTTCTAAAACGTGGGTCCTGTAGCATCATATCCCACCCATTCTGCCACGTCTTTTGGTACATTAATGGACATAAATTTCATACTTTTTCATGTTTTTGGCCATATTACATTGTTTAGACTTAGGATCACTGACGAGGGTTTAGTACTCGAAACGTGCATGTCTGGTCCATGTTGTAAATTTATCAGGTCTTAAATGATGCTATTGAATTTGAAGACGTTTAACATTATTGGATTAATATTTCGCTAAATCTTTTTCAATATTCGACAATAAAAATAAAGATGTGAATAAATAATGATATTCTATGAACATATATTTAGGTTTTATGAACAAATGTATTTACGATTATGAAAAAAATATTTTTGTTCTATGAATAAATATTTTTGTCCTATGAATAATTATTTTAGTTTTATGAACAAATATTTACGTTTTACGAACAAATATTTATGTTTTAAAAACAAATTATTAATGGTTTACGAACACATATCCTTGTTTGATGAACATTTATTCACCTTTTTGAATAAATATTAATTTTAGTTTTTATGAATATTATATGAGTATTTGTATTTTATGAACCAAATAGATATTTTCATTTTTGAGAACAATTACTTTGATTTATGAATAATGCGAAGTATGAAATTCAATTACCTTTAACTTGCAGATACGCAGTATAAAGAGGTTTAGATTCATTTGGTTCCATGTAAATCATATACAGACCGCTTTGATCAACCATCAAGTTCTCTATCAAAATGGCGTTAGTATTTGTTGCAGATTGAATGTTTCTACCACTTTGTTTAAAATAAGATTCATTTCCACTAAAAGTACCGAAAGTGCGCATCCGAAAATAGGTATATTCTCTCTTTAAAAATTTAACAGTTCCTCTGAAAGATGTCTTCAATTCAGGTCGTTCAAGTGGGATGATTCCTGCTGATTTAACACATGCCTCTATGTGGTATTTTGGATCTGAAATACAAATAATGATCTTGATCCATACAAACATTTAACACAAATCAGAGACATGAAATAACGTAGCTGTTATTGAAGTTTGTTCGCATTTTTCTGTAAACATGCATAATATTTGTAATATAAGAGACGTTGATAATACCAAAGTGTTCCAACACCATACCATCTTGAAGAAAATTTCAAAAAGTTAAAGAAGTTCCCTACTCGTGGGTATTTTCACTTACATTTACTCTAACAAACTCAAATTACAAAGTATTGGTAGTTCAATAAAATATATTGTCTCGTTTATCCATGAAACAGTGATTTATAGGCCCATATCAACAAGCTAGCAAGCACAGAACTAGTCTACAACTTCCTCCGAAATTGAAAGTACAAATTTGTGACGACAGAAGTGTGTATACACTACACATTCACATGATAACGTAATGTAAAATATATTATACGTGTTTCTTTGTTCATATGGTACATTTATAATTATTTTCGGTTTAACCATTTTCACAGTAAATAAGACATCAGTGTTTTTGAAAGACCTGTACATAATCATTTGCGGATCCATCCAGGTGATGGAGGGGATGGGGTTCTTCCCCTTTCCTGGTAAGACTTATATGAACACTGAAAATATTAAATAATGAAGGGGGTGAGAGATCGAAACTTTATAGGATATGAAATCCAAAGAAAAGCTTTTCCTAGCTGTCTAGATGGGATCGTACATTGATATTCTAATCGGCTTATAGGATTGGGGGGGGGGGGGGGCGCAGATATATTAGGAAGAGGGTGACAGATGAAAATTAATGTCATTAAATTGACGACACGACGTCAGATATGAAGTTTATCTTCAGATATTATATAACGTTATGAAGTTAAAAAAAAATGAAATGGTATGGGTCGACAAAAAATTAAATGATATCGCCTGGAAAGTTGTCTGCTAACTCCGCTCAACGCGGATTCCAGGAATAAACTGACTTTCTTGAAATTCAACACCGTGATCATGTAATGTATATCGAATAAAATGAAATTCTAATCGTCTCAGAATTAAACGGAAAGTAACGAGCGTTCTTCGTCAACATCAACGGATCGAGTATCTCAGTACGAGAGAGAGAGAAACATTTTCATTTCCGAGGTACATTACAAGAATTCAAGACAGACTTAATTTATTAATAGTACTATCTCCGCCCCAAAACAATATGGTCGCTGGGTTGCCAGAACAATAAGAAAATATATACACGGAATACATATACAAATATAACATATAGTATCTTGTTTATAATTATCAAATATATATATTTTTTTCGAAATTCAGTCGCAACTCCTTCCGCAACTAAATTTACGTCCCCACCCCAATCTATCGGAAAATTTGTAAACATGTAACAGGTTATGCTCTGCATATTGAAAACTGAAGTTCTTTGCGTATTTCGATGTTCCACACGGATCCAGTTGATGAAACATTTAATGGACATTTATTTGTTTAAATATTTTGTTTTACACATCAACAAATGTCAAACATCGTATCGTTAATTAAGAGAGGGGGGGCTCTGGAGACGAGAGTTATGTCTGGAAATTCGGGCTGGAGGGGGGGGTTAATATTTTTCTTTAACAGTTGTTGCATACTGACTATTTTGTCGGCACTTTGGGCCTGTATCTATGTAAAAAAAGTCTAGCTTGAATTTTTCCTTCTTTCTTTCTTTTTTTCCCGCTCACAGAAATAAGTACATTGAACATTTCGATGACTTTTATTTTTACATTAAATTCTCACCGATATTTCACAGACCTAATTTCTCCCACTTTTAACATGTACATGACATGCTTTTTCCAATGTAAGGAATGTAATATTGAAGTGATCTAGACGGTTAGGACGTCATGCCCCCTTGGATTTGCCAAAAATGTGGATTTTTTCTTTGTTTTACTAGTATGTGTTTTTCCGAAATAGACGGCTTACCCCCACCCATCCACATTTTCTTTCAGGGGGAAAAGAAGGATAGATTCCCTTAAGATTTATTTATCTATACTTGCCTTAGAATCCCTTTCTGAGATAAACTTTAGGATTCTGTAAGTCGTTTTAAATATATCAAAACATGTACGTACGTATATAGATAAATAATGTGCATTAGTTTTAATGTACAAATTTAGGTTTCATTATTAAATGCTCTTTTATCATATTTATCACTCATACACTCTCATTTGATATGCACTTTATTTTGGCATTTATAAGAGTTCATTAGTACATGTATCCACAACATGCATGTAAATTTCTATTTTCTTTTTATTCTTATTCCCTTTTACACACTTCTGACGTACTTCCGACGTGAACAGCTATTTTTAGAAATTGGAAAAGGTGGTAAAATATAAGTTGGTCTATATCAGCTCTGAAAGGAATTACATAATGGGGAAATTTCTTGTTGGATATATGATAATGCCGAAGGGTTCCAACACTTTACCTTCTTGAAGAAAATTTCAAACCAATTTCAATGCACCAGACACGTGTTTCGAATATCAAATTCTCACCAGTGATGCTTCCAGACAAAGTGCGTTTCATAAGCAATCTAAATTAATTTCACTTGCGCCCTCTGGTGTTTATCTAGAATCTGCATAAACTTTACAGAGAGTACGCGACTCTTGTAGGGTCGATTCAGTAGCATATCCAAATAGAATCTATGTTCAATATAGTATTGGAGGGATGGTGCTAAGGTGTATATGACGTACCTGTACACTTCATTATTTGACGTAACAATCTAAATGCGTCGTTTAGTTACAGGGTGCGAACCGATGCGGGTCTAGGTAAATCTGGGTTGTAAATGGTAGATATAACTACCTACTGCTCCAATAGTTTAGTATGCCACAAACGTAGAGGGAATCCTCTAAAAATAGTGCTATAAATGGACTCCCGTGAGTTCCTTAAAATCCAGGATAACTACACCTTCTGCTACTGACGTGGCAGATGGCCGTAATAAGTCGGGACCGATTGCCCATTGGTCTCGTCGGTTTATGTGTAGTCATTTGTGTTTGATGTTTCTCTGTGATTTGACGTTCCTTGTACCATTACGTCTCTTTCTGTGCGTATTTTCTTTGTGTTTTAACAGTGGGTGTTTCTTTCTGTTGGTGCTGCTACTAGGTGTCGTTGGAGATCTTCTCCTTTCTTGAAAATAACAATGGAAATTAAATGATTCATGTTTCTATGGGGTTTTTAATGCTGTCTTCGTCTGTTTTTTTTTTTTTCGCGTCAGGAAAAGTTCTGTTTTGTATTTCCCCCCAAAATTCGTAAGCCTTTCGAAAATGGTTTTTGGAATATGATAGGCTTTTATGTTTGACTTTAATTCACTGATCTTTCCTAGTCTATGACATAGATGAAATACAATCGAACACCTCTTTGAAGGAGGAATGGCGAATTCTTAATCTTCGGGTACCCAATTTACGATCTTCTCTTTGAATTGTAATTCATCTCTATTGGCCTGCAATAAGATTATGTAAGTCTTGCACCCTTGATGTTTTTACCTCAAATCTTCATAGTGACGTCATATACCTTTTACAGATATTAAGCTTAGTATGAGGTCATCTACACTAACTCATTTTTATTTTTTTCAAATATTGTTAATTCATGATTCTCTTAATGATTCTCAATCAATGTTTCACAATTTACCCTTGTTACACAAATTGGCTCGTCCACAACACTGAAAGCCTTGTCTTGTAAAGTAATCATATTGCTACTCTGATGGGATATCCTTGTCCCTTTAACCTCTAGACTTTTTTCTAGACGTCTTTATGAACAAATATATATATATATATATCTGCAAAACTTATTGACTGTTTATTGATGTTATATATATCTATATATAAATTATGATAAATAATATGATTCGTATTAATATATTTTTGTATGACAAATTAAGATTATCTCTTTAAATTGTAAAGGAAAAAAGTAATTGTGATTGGAACGGACTGTTTCTTATTTCAATGTACAAAATAATGAACTTTGTTCTTGATTTATTGTCAAATATAATGCATTTCCTTTCCAATTACAATAAATGTGACGCATTTGGTGCAGTAAAATAATCAAAGGAAGAGGGTGTATAACAAGTTTACATGTGGGTAATCTGATATAACCCTCATTTGAAGCTTTGAAAAATTCACATGTGGTAAACTATAATGAATTAAAGCTTATGCGTAATGCATCCGAATTATTCCGTCAAATTTAAGTTCAACGTACATTGCTAAGCGTTGGCGTAAAGTGATCATATACGACGTTTTTAGAGAAAAACGTGGCGACGATTATGGTGAATGATGGGATATTGAATAACAATTACTCACGAAGCGTGTGTTATCCTGACTCAAATTGACGCTAAGTTGACACAAACGGAAAATGACCAGCCGAACTAAGCATTGGAAACAGATAAATCGGTTCTCACTTTTCTGTGCAGTCGTCCATGACCAGGCGCAATTTCTGCACCCAAAGAGTAAACATGAATCTTTTGCCGACATAACGTCATACACAACGATCTTGTCTGATGATATTCCAGAAAGTTGCAAATATGTTGAAACATTCATTTACCCTTACAGAATATACCTGAGAATAATTCGTTCAAAATTGACTCGTCAAGTCGTTTTGATGCATTTCAGAACCAAGTTTCCCGAATACTACAATCAGTGTTCTTGTAGATAAAAATCAAAAGCTTTTCTTTCGTAAACCAAACCATGTTAAGTTGTTCTATAAAAGTGACGTAAAACTTGCAGAAAATTACAAAATATATTAATAGATTCAATAAGTGATTCACAGGCTCAAAAATATGAAAAAGCGTCTGAATCTAGCTTAACAATACAGATATTTCACACGCCAATTATGTAATTATGTCAAATAATTTTTAAAGAAGAATTGATTTTTTCATTCTTCCTTTTACATTTTTATCAGAATTGTTTTTTGCATTTCAGTTTTCATTTTCGTTCGATACATCGATTTGAGGAGCAGTTGTAAATTAAGTTGTAACAAATAAAAAATGAAATGTACAAAACTTACCATTCTTTATGCATGCTCTCCGATCACATGTCTCAGCAAGGGTTATCCGGTTTGCTGATAAATTACTAGCAATACTAACATTGAGAACTTCATTATGTTCATATACAGTTATATGCCTTAAGCATCCTTTGTATGAAAATGGTGTATTCCAATTGTATGAAAATATCAAATATCCGAGACGATACTTTATTCTTGTTGATTTTTGTTCATAGCACATCATTGTTTTTGTTTGGCAATATTTAATATGGATATCAGTATATCTATAGCTCAATTTACCCAAGGAAACCCAAATGAATACTGAATACCATTTGAAATCGTTAACATTGTGATCAAATTCTACCATGTCTTCATCTCCGCTCCAAAGCAGTTTTCCATTGTATATTTGTAATGTTCCGAGGTGAAATCCATGTGAAATGGCAAGAAGGCTAGAAAAGGATACACATGTTCGAAATTGAAAAGAAATATTGCGCCATGGAAAGAAAAAGTTAGCATGATCCTTTGTTTTATCAAAAATTCTCATTTCGTTTGAATCATCATAAAAGGAATACACAGCGTCAGTGTTTTCCAGGCTTCCTGAAATCACAAATGAAATTCAAATGTAAAAAACAGCGCACAGATGAAGTCAACAGTTTCTCACCGAACACATTTTAACATTGATATTCTCAAAATATGTTATTCAATTTTGATCTAAAAGTATACATAAGATTGTGCTACTGCAGAGATGTTTGTTTCGCGTATTTTATTGCGTACTCCACTACAGCGGGACTTATTTGACGAACTTGAATATTCATGTTCAGTGAACACCATCACGATCCAAATACACTTTTTACTAGAGCTTTCACGGTTAACCGTCAATTCGCGGTTCAAGCTTGGTCGGTTCGATTCGGATCGTACTTAACGGATTTCGGTCATGATACATAGACTGTGATTGAGTACTTTGTCGTATTTCACCAAATGGAATCGGTTGTTTCACTTCTTGATTGTTAACGTGCACCTGTTTGTTTGACAGATAAAGCTTAAGAAGTCTTCTTAGTGTTCTAGTTTTGTTGATAAAATCTAGACAAAAAAATAACGCTTTCAAAGCAGAAAAATGATAAAAGAATTATTTGTTGATTTGTTTTTCTTACCATTAGTTCACTCTTTTATGGAAATAAACAACACAAACTCAAACAGAACCGAAAAAAACGAGAACCGCGTTTATTTTCCTGAACCGAACCGACTAAAGGCTGAACAGTGACAGCCCTAATTTTTAACTTCAAAAACATACATCTTCTGAAACGATGCAAGGGGACAAAGAACACCAAATAGAACATCAAAACACCAAACACAAAAAACAACAATAAACAACTGAGAACAAATACAAACGATGACGACTCAGTAGTGTGGATATTCGGATTACATGTACGTATAAACAACCCTTCTTCCTGTTTGTTTAACCAATGATCTTGAAGATCGCATAATTGGTGTGCATTAATGAAAAGATGTCAGTTGAAAAGGAGGGGATCTCCAACAACACTAGGTTGCGGCACCCACAGCCTCACAACAAAGCCCCAAAACACCCCATGCAAAAAACACAGAACAGACACCCACAGAAAGAGACGCAAAATGGACAAGGAACACCTACTCACACCATAGAAACATTAAACAAAAACATTACCATACATAAGCAGATGACACTGATAAGACATCAAACAACAGGGGCTATGGTAATAAACAGATGGTTACATGTATAAATTGATGTATATCATAGGGAGTATGAAAGTAGTCCGTTATCTGCTGGCTGTACATGCATATCTCACAAATGGAGTCCTACTGACATTCACATTGTACAGATGGTCTTATCTAACGAGGTATGGCCAGGTATGTCATGAAACTCCGTCTTCACAGTGAATCAAAGTGCGATTCTTTTAAAGAATTCTCGGTACAAAGCTATATATAGATTGTTCAAATGAGTTAATGAAGATCCTGACGATAAGTACCACAACGTTTGTCCTTCTGGTGACACCGATATTATATTCACGGAATAAAAGTAAATTTTCCCCGTGGTATAAAACCAAACGCTGAAAATACTGAATTTTCACATAAATGATTGATGATTATGATATATTTTCGATAGGAATTCTGTCTACATTTGATCCTCTTTATTTTTATTATAATTTAAAAACCGTATGACGATAGTTTAGGAATGCCATATTCATTCTCTTTTGCAATACAAACTTGAATGTATTTCTCCTTTTCGAATGTTGTGGTCAACATTGAGGTTCAAAAATGGCGTTTGAAGGTCAATTCTTCTCAAAATTTCATTGTAATATTTTTGTGAAAAGCAGGGTAGTCTGATAGTCAGGATATCCACTCCACCCACCTGGGAGTACCATAGAAACATTTCAAATCATCCTATTTTCTTAGCTTTTGAAGATTTTGGATTTTTTAGAAGTGTATAACAATAAGTCTGCAATAAGAGGCTAGGAGTAGGTACCCAAAGGGATCCCTACAACGTGCTTGTAGAGACTGCGATCAAATCTTACATAAGTTTCGTTAAACTTGTTAAACAGATGGACATAGCATCACACAAGTAACTACATTGTACATATCCATGATTTGTATGACTAGTAGTCCGTTGCGAAAAATAAGTTATCATTGTGTAGTTACCGTTTTACATCGATGACTTTATTCATAAGAAATTACAAACTATTCATCAAACAAACATATTTCAAAACTATAAGTATGTAAAAACTTAGTATGAAGAGGCAATATATTTTGAACGATTTATTATACAATGATGTAGATTTACTCATGTGCTCGATTAGAAATATTACCTACTGTATATCATTAAAGGTTCCTACCCCTATCAGCAAAACGAAATATTTTTTTCATTTAGAAAATATAGTTAAGTACAAATCCAAATAAGAATTAGACAGGGTTATACAGGAGCGACGTAAATTTGTTTTGGTCCATTTAGAATTCAGGAGAAAATTCCAAGCCAATAAGATTTCTTCATATGACTTCTCTAATATACACAACACCTCCTCACTACAAAATTAATGATCTATCACCTAAACTCATTAAATGGTGTTTTGATCGAGAGCGGAAAACTCACATTTTTACATTTGATTCAAAGGGTTTCTCAGACTACAACTCATACAAATCATGGACATGAAGTGATCTGGGTAATGCCTTGTCCTTCATCTTGGACAATATTTATGTTAGATTTGAATAGGATCTATACCAGCAGGTTGTAGGGATTACTATGTGTACTTACTGTGCGCCTCTTGTTGCAGATATATTTTTATGAGAACCCTTCCTTTCTTTACATAAAAGTTCACATGAAATATATGTGAAACGAGCACGAACATGAAATTTTCGTAAAATTTTTCACTTGAAATTCATATGAAGATTTTAACGTAGATGTTATGTGAATTCAGTTCATGTGAAATTCATGAACGTTTGGTCTCAAACAGTTGGTCTCACTCCCATATCGGGAGTTCGCTTCTTTTCATGTGATGGAGGTTTTTTTGTTTGTTTGCTTTGGTTCCTGTTTTATCCTGATTTTGTATGCCTTCGGTTTCTGATTTTCTGAATTATACAGTTTGTGCTGTATACAGGGACATGGTCATTATCCATATTTGTCTTTCATGTGAAGGAAATTTATGTGAAATTCATGTGAGTCGTATCTGAACCCAATTTAAAATAAAAAAAAGTTAAGTAAATATTTAAAGGTTTTTCAACAGCCTAATCGTTATGTGGACCTGTACTTAAAATAAATGTCAGCTCGAAATATGCAATTTAATAAAAGCATTAGTGTTATTTCAATTCAGATGTCAAACTGAAATTCTTCAGTATTTTATTAGTATTGTTTCAGTAAATTAGTATCATTAGTATTATTTCAGTAATATAAGTATTATTTCAGGAGACGCTGACTCTCCCCGAGAACCTGATCTCACTTCGGATTGTTGTTCATTCCGGGGTTCGCAACCGTTTCGATGGGAAATCTCACGATTTTGCCTTGCCTTCTCGACTTTGAGACTGAATAACGGTTGGGTACTTCTTTGATGTTTTTCAATTCAGTAATACTAGGATTATTTCAATTCAGATGTCAAAATGGAATTCTTACCTTCTACAAATTGAATAGGAATTTTTAACAATAGAAGAATTAACAGGATCATCATCACTCGTTTATTTCCACATTCAGTTAATCGGATGGTTTTGTAAAAAATGCCGAATTGATATTTTTGTTCCTCTTTTATACATCTTCTATATAGATACCATCAAGTGTCCATAAAATTGACTGAATTTTCATTCGTTTGTTATTTATATCTTATATATATTGTAATGCGCATGATTGAAAAAGGAAATGTATTTTGTTAGTACGGTTGGAATGCGGAAACTATATTGTAATCGATGAAGACTTATAGTAGGGTGACCAAGTGTCAAAAGAGCTCTAGTTTTCGACTTTAATTGACACTCAAGGTACAAGGCTAGAAATCATCTCAAATTAAAGCTTAAAGATTCCTCTTTAAAATCTAATGTGTCCTAAGAAAAATCTCGGGTGCGAAAGTTGTGTTTTAGGGCAAAACCGTCCAGTCAAGCAGAAACAAAACACTGAAAACAGGAAATGGCCTACCATTCTTTAGGAAATAAATTTAAAAATTTCAAAAAAATGTTGAAGTGTGGTGATTGGAATTATCTTCCAATTCTAGTAACACTCCATTTCAATTTCAGTACAAAAGCAAGTAATTTGGAACAAAAAAAGTAAATATTTTGGCAAATTTACAGAAAAAGTCAGATGAATTTTCTTATATATTTCGCTCGGTGGTCCGACATGTAGCAGCTTATGTATCATGCATGATTTTAAAAACAGCCTCCATGCCTGCTGTTCCAATATACAATCACACTTCTTTAATTAACTTTTCAATAATGAACAAATGAATTATCAACTCTCGACACCTCCGATTAAAAAGGGGGTGAGACCACGTGCCGAATTGAGTTAGTTCTAGTAAGAGAGTTTAATTTACATCCAAAGTACATAGGCATTTGATATATGAAATGAAAGCCTAAAGATTCCTCTTCAATATGTTATATGTCAAAAGAAAATTGACAGGTACAAAAATTGTTTTTTGGGACAAAATTCCCTATATTGGCAAGAAATCTCTGAAAATGGGAAGGCTGTGTTCAATTTCTGGGGAATGAATACAATGGAAATAAAATCATGTAAATATGTTGTGATTGGAAGTACCTTTCTTTTGTATTAACATTCAAAGTGAACTTCGACACAGAATGCGTATTTTTAGGCCCACATTTTATTCTTCTGCAAAATGCGCGGGAAAAAGATGGATAGAACAGCTCCTTCTCTTATGCATAGCAACATAGATTTTATTATAATTGAAACAATTACAATGCCTACTTTTCTACAAACATGAATTTTGGGATATTTTTCCAATTGAAACGTTGTTCGTTGAAGTAGAGAATTATTAAAATTTTCTCGATGGTAAGATATTAACCTTTTATTTCGGATAGTTAAAGGAAGGAATTTTCTTTTAATTTAAAATTAATTATAACACCATGTATATTAATGGAAATTATTCAATTTTGTGTTTTCATGGAAAAATATATTTTTTCATGAAAGCATAATAAAGCAGTAAGATCAATCAAATAAACTATTAAAACGAAACAGATTTTGCATTTTAGTCGAAGAAAAACACTATGAAAAAAAAATGAAATAAAAATTCGTGTATGATAAGTGGAATCCTTAGTGCGAATATGCATTTTTTTTTTTCTGTAATGGAGTCAATGAGATTTACAGTTGTGTTCCGTTGGAAACAAGTTCAGAATTTCATCTCCTTGAATAAGTTTGAAGGGTTGTGTAGGATTTTAATTCATTAATACAAGGATAGGAAAATTCTAGTATTTGAGAAATATGTCATTCAATTTAGATAGAGTGTGTAGCTTCTCTCTTTGGAAAGTGAATGAACAAATTTAAATCAAAAAAATATATAACCAGAGGGCGCAACTGAAATGAATTTTTGCGACTTATGAAAAGCACTTTGGCTGGAAGCATCACTGACGTGGATTTAATAGCCGAAACACGTGTCTGGTGCATAATAGATAAGTATGAGATTTTCTTCAAGAAGAAATGGAGTTGGAACACTTCAATATTATTGATTCAATAAATGAATAGAAAATTAAACTATGTATACTCAGAAATAGGACAGAAACCAACAGTAAACCCAATACAATCAGTCAGCTAGCAACCGAACATTTATGAATCCACTTTCGATAAGCACCTTAAAATTTATCATAACGATTTATTAGATCTATGACACCTTTTTCTAGGAAAATTATGTTCTTTTAACGTGTTATCTCAGTCAACATATATTCCCTCCCTCCTATGACGTAATAAAGATATATTGAAGGATCAACAAGTGATACATCTCATACGACAGAATCCTTCTAAAAGCTCGTACTTAAATGCAAACCACCAATTGGATAATCATAAAGGCAAATCGAAAATCACATATTAACTAATGTTCAACTTTGTTAAGGAACACATACGTACTATTTTTTCATTGCACTAAATGCTATCTTGATATTAACACATTTTTTTATTTCAATATTAAAGATTTTTAAAGTGTGAATGATAGATGATTTATAAAATAATCGAAAACCAACATTCCATAGGTGTAAAGAAAATGTCTACATAATTAAAAAAAAGAGTGAAATATTTCAATAGAGTGATACCAGGTGCATAGGAAGAGTAAGTATGCCATGCTTGTTATATTAAATTGTAAGCGATTCATTACAAGGTACAATATGAAAACAGAGATAACAGTAAGGGTTATTGCTATAAACAGTCTTCGAACAAATTTAGCAATTTGTACTAAAAAGTCAGTTGAAATGAGATGAAAGTCATCGATGAAAATGTCAAACGTCTACAAATTCAATAGCATAATTTAGGAAAAGATAATTTGAAGCATGGACCAGACATGCACGTTTCGGGTACTTCACCTTCGTCCATGATCCTCAATCTAAACAATGCAATATGGTAAAAAAGTGTGAAAGGTATTATGCCCAAAATTGTACCGAAAGACGTAGCAGGATGGATGGGATACGATGCTTAAAGCTGAACTAAGTCTTTAAAAACCCCAATGACGTAGTAAATTTTTTTAGGGAACGGAAATTGTTAGAAGTGAAACTAACAATCTCCGTCCCCTAGTTAAAAATACACTTGGTCATGTGTTGATTTGAACTTTCCCCCTGATGACGTTTTGCATACTAATGTATCGTGACCCAAAATCCACTACCTCGAGTACTCGAGCGGTATATAAAGAAGCCTGGACGCGTGGACATTGTCATTTGAATGAGATGTCGTCTACCTGTAAAGATGAGTTCAGAAATTAGTAAATTGCATAGAAAATCATACATTAAAATATATAATTTTCAAATAAGAATGAACTTATTTTCTCATATATAGTTATAATGAATGAGATCTGCCCCGGGTACGTGATAGAGGGAGGGGGACTCGGTGGGTCGGGAGTTGGGAGTTGGGGGGGGGGGGGGGGGGCTCCGGTACATGTTTCACATATACAGCACCTCCAAAAGAAATTATGGCGTATGCATAATGATATATACAAGTACTATGTTTAAAAATCAAAATAAAGGTACAGATTGGAAAAGTTGGGGGGGGGGGAGAGAATCATCATGAAATGTAGTAAATAACAAATGATTATTTACCAAGATAACATGATCACAAACTTATCACAATGCATATGCATGTAGGGAACTCAATGTTTCAAAATTTGGACAGATCAAGAGGGTTTGGGGTTGGGGGGGGGGGGGTTGATCGAATGGTAGCCCAAAATCAAAGCGTTGAAATAAAATATATGAAGCGAAATATTATTTGCTTGTAATTTACATAACAGATCCGGAAGAAAAAATATCTGGGAAAAAGAAGCGTTGTGAGGTTTCGAGTTCGCGGGAGGGGGGGGGGGGGGGGGGAGGTACGCGTTACAGGAAGGAAGTAATGCATACTCCAAATGTAATTCAAAATTACACTCTTTTACATACTGAAATGCTTCTTAGCTATGTCTGCCTATAAAATATTCATTTTCAGTATAGCTGTATCTTACACAATTACATAAATACACTTAGTGACCCACATTATATATTTACATTGTACCTGTTTACTAAACGTCTAAAATACAAAAAATTCTTAATTTCAAAATTTATTTTTAACAAGTCCATTGTCTCAATCTTCTAAAATTATATCAGAATAAAAAACTGTACATTGCATGGTTTTACTTACATGTTGATAAAGCAAATACAATCCTATATTACAAATGATCGGTACACATGTTACCATTTTACACGCATGTGAAAAAACCGCGTGTTCGATTAGAGCTTTAGTAATACTTGTCTTGTAAATAGTAAGTAAGATCACAGTTTCGTTATCCTAATGTTCTATGTTTAGGACAAAATAAGGAGTGCTACATCTAAATAAAAATGGCTCATATTTTGATGAATTAAAGCGATCTATACATTTTCCAAGGGGTGTTGTTTCCAAGTCGTCACTGTCAGTGTAGGGGTGGGGGTGTCCCCATTTGGGCATATATATGGTTATTAGTAAAATTCAACTTGAAAACGGAAAAAACCAGCAACTTTGGACAAATCACAAGAATGAGGGGGAGGGCCCCCATAGTTTGTGGGATTTGAAAGTATTTTCTGAAAGTATAAAGGCCCTACTCAAGAATGAATTTGATTTACATGTACACTTTACCAACTCAGGTATTTCGTAGAAATTTTGGGTTAAAAATAACAAATTTTATAAAAATGCTGAAAATTGAAAATGCTTTATTTTATTCAATACTTTGGAGTCTTCACATACTTTGGACAAGTACTCATATCAAAAGTAGTTAATGAATGTTTTCAGTCATCAAATTTCAATTTTGCAAATTGAATAAAATTAAGCAATTCCAACTCTGGGGTATCTTGAAGAAATCGGATCTATATTGGAATACCATATTTCCAACAACAACAACAACAAAAAATACAAAATTTCCAAAGATAAGTGCAAATATCAAACTTTAACTTTCAAATTACGTTAGTCTACCATATTTTACACATATCTAAAGCTTCAGAATCTGATGTGAATTTGTCCAAAAGACGGTGAAATTATTGAGTTTTCCCTTTTTCAGCGATTTTTGATAAAAATGAATAGTTTTTACCTCCAATTTTTTTTTTCTCGTAATAACGAGATTTCTTTTTTTTTTTTCGTAACTTCGAAATTTGTTTCTCGTAACAACGCTTTTTTTTCTCGTAACTACCACAATTTTTCTCGCAACTACGAATTATGACATGGTACGAACTGGCTTTTGTAGGAAATGCACGCTCATGGACTAGAATATTTTATACATATTGGGAGTATTTTATATTTACTTAGAACAAACAACTTTTTTTATCGCAAAGCGATACAAATCCCCTACCGGTATAAATCTGAGACAAATACTGAACTCAATGCATGTGCAGACAAATACCAGTTCGGTATCTATAATAGTATCAATAAAGAAAAGACAAGAAATCTGAAACTATAATGAAAATAACAAAGTCAAAGGGTAATTATATATGATAACTCTATTAAAACTAGGTCAGCTTCAGCAAATATTGAACATGATCTATCACAAACCAAAACACAGTTCAACATTTGCGATACATGTAATAGTTGAAAAAAAAAGGTCTGAATTATCAAATCTAGGAAAAACTTGAATTTTACTAGGTCCAAGAACAAGAACTCTTGTACAAATAGGTCAATTGAAACTAATTTTAACTTCCTCTAAATTACACCGACATATATATTCACATACTAGTGCCAAAAAGTAGTACAATAGCTTCAATAATGAAGAAAAAAAGTCCAGAAAAGTTAAAACATCATGAATGTAATAAGTACTTTTCGACGTGTAAAAAGGAATCAAGACTAAAACTCTATCTTTATAAATCTAAGATATACTCACATATCAAAACTTATTTCAATATATACAATAAAAGTTTCATAAAATTCGAAAAACTAAGGCACGGTCCATTTGATATTGGGGGGGGGGGGGGGGGGGGCTTTGGGTTTTTTTTTTCGAAAAAAAATTTTGCTCTGGATTTTGATGGAATAAATTAATTTGCTTATGGTGTGTCAGAAAAAAATAATTTTGTTTTCACAAGTAGTCTAAATTTGAAGAATTACCTTAAAATTTCGCTAAAAAATCCTGAAATTTTCCGGCTCGCTTCGTTCGCCACAGTTTTCAATTTATATAAAAAAAAGTTTGGCTCGCTTCGCTCGCTGTAGCTTTCTATCAAAACATTAATTTTTAATGGCAAAGATTATATTTGAAAATATCAAAAGAATGCATGTTAATGGGGAAAAGGGGCTTCCTTAGAGGATTATAAATATACTATGAATATAATGCATTACTATTACATGTAATAGATGCATGTTTCACCAGAATCTTATTCATATACAAGCTTCGAATGAGAACTTCAGTTTTTCCCCTAATTTACAATTCTTAATTCAGAATTTGTCTAGAAAATCCTCCCCTCAGACCCTCTTACAAGATATAAAATTTGTTTACTGAGGATTATATTGTAAATACTTCTATCTCTCTGTTTAGAAGTGAATTAAATTTTTCATAAAAATAAAGTAATATTTTAGTGTTTTGAATAAAAATCAATAATTTCTATTAAAACACAAACATTCTTTATATATTGCACATCACTTATTATAGAAAAAATTCCTTGCTCCAACTTTGCAAGAAAAAAATAATTTTGCCCCGGTATGGGGCGAAAAAAATAATCATGCTCCGACAAAAAAAATCCCAAGCCCCCCCCCCCCCAAATATTAAATGGACCATGCCTACAGACAGACACGCCTCGCTGAGAACGAGACGTTCAGTAGTTTTGGGGAAATCATGCATTCGAAAATCATTGATAAAAGGGAAAAAGGAACAGCTATTCAAAAATGAAACCATGTGAATGCATGTATAAAAGCTTTGATGAGTTTCAGATGAAATTACTTTTAAATTCCAATTCCTATACTTTAATGTGGATTAAAAAAAATCACAGAAATTCAAAGTAATTTTACTCTTTCTTCCAACATTTCAGCTCCAGAGTAGTGCATATGATGATCGTTCATGGATGATTTAGACCAAACAAAACCCCTCCAACTCGCCACTTTTAATTGGCCGGATCGAAAGCAATTCCGGTCTATAGATTGACGATGTCCGTCTGTCTGTCTGTCCGTCTTTCGGTTAAAGTTTATGGTTGCAGAAAATCTGAGGAACATTACGCAGTAGAAACTTTATATCATACATGAAGATTGCCCATGACAAGACCTTTCAATTTATGCCTTAACATTTGACCTAGTGACCTTGACCTGGAGCTTTGACCTAGTCATGGTTATGGTATCGGGAAAGTGTGTACATTGTAAGGCCACTATGCTCCCCATTCCATCAACATAAATTTTGGACCCGGCCCTGAAAAGAAAGGGCTATACAGAATTTGATGGGAGGGGGGGGGGGGGGGTTAGTTATTGAGATGGGGATATTGGGAGGAAACGGATCCAAGACATGGCCCAGGTAGAGTTGTTCGACGAAAAATAGTTTCAACACAAAGGAAACCTATAAACTATTGATAAATAGGATTTTCAAGAATTCTTTAAATTGTTTCTTTCCCATTTCCAATGCGAATTCCATCTGTTGCATCCCAAGGTCTCCACGTTCACGCCCCCCCCCCCTTTTAACACATCAATGGAAATAAGCATACACACGTATCATACAAACAAATCATAAATATAAATTCCAATGGATAATGAAGCTTATTCAAATATTCGGTAACTAGTATACATGTATATTTTAATTGATATGAATTTATAAAAGCCCATTTTCATTATGCAAATAGTCTAATCGAACACGCGATTTTCACATGTGTCTACACAATGAGGTCATGTATGTTGTAGAAAATTGTGTACCGACCATTGGCCTGTATTGGATTGTATTTTCTAAAATATCATGTAAGTAAAACACTATAATTATCTTGCAGTTTTGTATTCTCGAAATTTAGCTGATTAATTACATTTTCTAAAAGAAATTTTGAAATGAGGAAAATGCAGAGAAACAGCTATGTACTTGCCTTTCACAGTAAACATGTATATGTAACAAAATCTTATGTAATGAAAATAGAATATTATAGAAGAATTTAACTATCGTATTTTAATATGTTAATGTTTGTACTTTTATTGTGCTTTTTTGCATGACAGTGTTTCGATATAACACCCCCCTCCCCCACCCCCCCCCCCCCCACACACACACCGGCATCCCCCTCCCAACTACTCTTCCGTTTAATAAATTGCATGCCATTTTTTGATGTAAACTTTAAGCAGTATTTCACTTCAGATAATATGAATTTTCAATGACTTAACCCCCCCCCCTTTCCGGCCCAACATGTCTTGGTTGATCATTGAACATTGGGCTCCCTCTTCATCTACATGTATATTTGATCTCCTTTGCTTGTGAAAAATCATTTCAATTTACTTTCTTGTCTGCTGGTTTGAATAATATACTTGAATCCAACAACATCCCACCAAACCACTATTTCACATGTCATATGTACCAAATTTTGATCAATGTAAAACGTAGCATATAATTTTTTGACATTGTATATACATGTAACTATGAATATTTTGAATTCATTTTTTTGGTTCGCAATATTTTATATAAAACATATGAAAGAACCTACCCATCCGGTCCCGTCCTCATCCCGTTCTAAAACAACCCCCTCCCACCCATCCCCTTCCACATGTCCCCAAGATTACGTACCCGTCTTTTAATTATTTCAGTAAAACTGAAGATTTCCTGATTACTTTATCCATTTTCTATTTCAATGTATGGTTTTCTATGATATTTTCTAATTTCTGAACTCATCTTTACAGGTAGACGACATCTCATACAAATGACAATGTCCACGCGTCCAGGCTTCTTTATATACCGCTCGAGTACTCGAGGTAGTGGATTTTGGGTCACGATATATTAGTATGCAAAACGTCATCAGGGGGAAAGTTCAAATCAACACATGACCAAGTGTATTTTTAGCTAGGGGACGGAGATTGTTAGTTTCACTTCTAACAATTTCCGTTCCCTAAAAAATTTACTACGTCATGGGGGTTTTTAAAGACTTAGTTCAGCTTTAAGGACCCATGTTTTAGAAATTTCAAGAAGTTTTTGATAATAGGAATTTCGAATGCGTTGGAGAAACCGTTATTTAAAGTAATCCGTATCAGTTTATTTATTGACAGATCAAAAAAAAATCGTGTCTCCTTTAACAAATTAAAAAAAAAATCCCAGCATGAAAACAGAAGGACTGGATCGCAGCTTAGGTACAAACACATCCTCCTAGCCCGATAGAAACTACTTTGTCCTGTATTTCTAAAGAATGTAGTCACCCCAACGGTCCTAGCAAAAGTCGGGATTCAAAATCCTCAAAATGTTTGACTGATTAATGCAAAACTCACCAAAAATGAAATAATGACATCGAAGCATCCAACTTTTCACTTCATAAGGAATTATAAACCAAAAATCGGTTCTATCAAGCAATTAGGAATAAACTTATCCAGATTTGCGAAATTTGTATGATTTCTTCTTCACTGCAAAACCTTCTAACAAATCAAACTATTGCTGTGAAAAAAGCAAATTTTTAGGAAATTCATCGAATATAATTGCGTTTTTTAAAGTATGTTAATCTGACAACAAAGGCAAATGATAACATCCTTACTATTGATGTTTTTATTACAAGATGGTAGAAGACACTTCTTTGACCAGAATATAAAGAATTCCAATCACTTTTTGTAATACAGTGTTCCTATTTCATCACAAATATGTGGAGATGTTTAGAAAAAATTAATGTCGTGAATCAGCTGAAAGATTTTTGAATGTTTTACAAAAATGCACAGATTTTTGTTATTTTTGTATGAAAAAAGGTGTTTTCCACGTAATTGAAATGTACATTGTACAAACATAACTGTACTTATGTCATATATTAACAAAATACTAAAATCAAATACATTATGATCAGTGGAACATAAAGTCAAGCAGAACTAACTATTGAAGCGCTTGCTAAGTATGAAAGTATTACATATTTCAATAAGCCGGTTTAGATAAAAAAGATTCAAATTTTGCATATTTCGCAAAGAAAACTAAAACAAAAAATTGTATCAATAGAAAGAGTATACCTTGTATTTATTTTCTAAATCATAAAATTATCATTTAGGGGCAGCCCGGCTGCATAATGTTATGGAGAGACAACTACATCTGAAAATTACTTTTAATTTTATCAAATTTTCGTACAAAATCAAATTTATTGGCCTGAAGCACAAATATTTAGTTAGAGACAAATATTGATTTATACAAAATAAGAAAAAGCATTTCAAACATTATATTTTCAAATATTCTAATTTTTCAAATTTGAAGACATAAAAATATTGTAGATATTTTCCTGTTTCCAGTGATTTTCCTTCATAAAAATCATGTTGTCCCCAAAAACACCACTTTCGCACCTGATTCATTTCTTACGACACCTTGTATATGAAAGACAAGGCTTCAAACTTTTATTACATGTATTGATTAGCCATGTACCTTCAATGTCAATTAAAATGAATTTTTCATATCCTTGGTCACCGTGATATTAAAGGCTGTATTTTCGAGACAACGTATGCTTTATTTTCCTTTGTAGTATAACGTTGTTTCATGTATTTAGCCTACCAATGGTAAAACGAATTTTCATAAAAACGCAATGGCGTGAGGCGCCCATCTTAACAGGTCCATACTCCTCAAGGTTGGATTAAAACTATTGATGAGAAACAAGAAAGTGTTGCCACACAATCAAATGCTGTACATGATAATTAAATATCTGGCTTCTGTGAATTAGTTTAGCTATTGTTCTATCGTTGATTTAAAACTTTGCGTGAGATTTACAAAGACTGATAAATTATCGCCGGATTCCATCTCAGAAATTGAGAACTGTAAACTGGGAAATTTTCGAGTGGGTGTAATTTTCGCATTTTTCGCGGATCAAGGGACTTCGCGAAAATTCACCTCTCGCGAAAATATCCTCGCTGCATTCTTAAAATGACATTTTATCGCGAAAATATCCTCCAGCGAAAATAACCATGTTTACAGTAATTGTCCCACAATAAAACGGCTATTTCTGACAGTGGGATTATCTATTACCGTGTCAGTTGTATAAAGAGGTCCTTGACATCCAAGCTTAAAAAATCCTACCAATTAAATTTTCTGAAAATTACAATGTTAATAATTTGAAACATACTTTTTCTATATCCAAAGTTTCATTAATGTTTTCCTTGATCCTCAATCTTTTTCTAAAGGAGATATAGACACACTGATAGGTTCCTGTTGAAATCTGACTCTTAGTTTTAGCTCACCTGAGCCAATGGCTCAAAGTGAGCTATTGTCATACCGCTTCGTCTGTCGTTTATCGTCCGTCCGTCCGTAAACTTTTCACATTTTCAACTTCTTCTAAAAAACCACTGAAGCTATTTTTATGAAACTTGGTAAGAATGAAGTGCTCATGGTCCTCTACCAGTGTGTGTGTTTTTTGTCCGGAACTGTCAACAGGTGGCTTTTATATGTATCTGACGCAAAATGTTTATTTTTTATTTTTCATGAACTTTTATCCTATGTAAAAAGAAAATGGGAGGGGGGTATTTTCATATATAATGGACTGCTTCTCCAGAACCACTGAAGGGATTTTGATGAAACTTGGTAGGAATGAAGTACTAGTTCCACTCAGAAGTCAAATTTTTGACGCGTTTTTGACATGTTTGCTGACTTTGTCAGAAATGCTCATTTTTTCAAACTTTTTCTTGGGTATAATTATGCTCATGTGTAATTTTGTGCACTCATTTACTGCATATTTTCACATCTTAATTGTTCAGTGGCTTGGTATTGACTTTGAGTAAAACTTTTATTTTTTATATATATATTTTTTTAATTTTTATCTTATCTTAACAGGAGTGAGAGGGGAATTTTCAGACAAATTGGACTTCTTCTCCAGGACCAATGAAGGGATTTTGATGAAACTTTGAAAATATACCGAAAGATGTAGCAAGATGGCTGGGATATGATGCTACAGGACTCATGTTTCAGAAATTTGAGAAAATGTTGTAAGCAGAAACGACCAATTGACCGAAATTGATCGAATTTGGCTACATGTGCCCTCGGGGACTCCTGGTCCACCAGCAGTGACACTCACCACTCAGAAAATGACAGAAAAGGACTAGGTGCACTAACTCCTCATATCGGCCCTATAATTTCGATGAAAATGCTTTTGATAAATGAATTATTAATTATCAATTTTTTGCAATGTTGACTGTTTGAGAAAACAAGGCGTCATAGTTTTGAACGGCACGCGCGTGATGTATGACGTCATGTTTTGACGTCATTTACCCTGAATGACTCAAAGATAAGGAAGATCACCCTTTTTCACTGACAAATCTTCAAAATTCATCTACGCCCCAGGCCTCGCCCACGAATTTTTAAAAGGCCGTTCAGAAATCCATCGATTGATACAAAAATATTCCTGGGCAAGGCCTGGAGTGCTACTTAGTTTCATAGTTTTGTATCGAAATATCGCTCAATTATTGATATTTTCAATGATTTCAACGTTTTTAGATTTTTTGAGCGACGTATTATTCAATATAGGACTGTGAGATCGAAAAAGGCTTTCCTAATTTGGATTCACCATACATTTGACATTTTATAAACTAGAATATCATGGATACATAAACAAGTTTGAAAAAAGGGCCGAAATGGCAGATTACCGCACCTACTCCTTTACCTGTCTGCTTTTATTGTCCCCATTTGGCATTTAATTTAGTACCGCTAATGAGGATTTACTATCCCAAACACATGTCTGGTACATTAAAATTGGTTTGAAAAAGTAAACAGTCGGAACATCTCCTTATTATTGATAAAATGAATTTTAAGTACATAATATATCATGTGAATGAGTTTTGTAGTAAGATTCTCATAGGAATATTGAATTTAAAATTGGAAATTCATAGCTTTTTACTGGAATACTTCCAAGGGACATATATTCTCATTGTTATATATTAGATAACGTATAAATATTGGCTCTGTGGTGGGTTATGTAAAAAAATAATTCCCTGGTACTGAAAGATATGACTTTGATATCCTTACATGCTCTATGAACATTAATTCCTTTTATCCTGAAAATGTCAAACACGAGAAGGAAATGAAAATAATAAAAGGATGGAAGATTTACAATATTCATTGACTCTCTACGAAACAAAATACAAAACATTTATTCTTTTTGAAGAGATTGAAAATTATGATTTCTGGTATTCATTATTGAAAATCACGTATAGAATAAATGCGAAATATATAGGCTCTGTGGTGGGTTATATAGGTAATAATTTCCTGGTACCGAATTATATAACTTTTATTTCTTTACATACCCTATTAAAATTAATTCCTTTTTTCCTGAAAATACCCAACACGAGGAGGAAATGTAAATTTAATCTAAGGATGGAAGATTTACAACATTCATTAACTCTCAACGAAGCAAAATACAAAACACTTTTAAAGTGATAATGGCCAATGGATTTATACATGAACGATTAACCTACTTCAGATCTATTAACAATGTATGATAATGTCGAAAGGTTCCAGCTCTATACCTTCTTGAAGAAAATTCTAAACCAATTTCCATGCACCATTCTCATTTAGGCCAATAAATGGTTTTTAGATTAATGAAAATATCTTTATTTGACTCTGCACGAATAAAAAAAGATGAATTTTAACATTTGGGTTGCCAAGATATATGATTCATCTGTACTTTCGGACTCTTTCTTTCACAAATATTGACCAATTAATGGCTTTCAAATTTGTAAAAATCACTTCAATCTGTAAATTACTGTAACAAATTCTACAATTGAAAATTCAAATCACCATTCAGTTGACTCAGTGAAACACATGAAAGAAAACTAATAATTCGGCTTGCCCTGAACAAGGACTTAAATTACAGTTCTCTTCGTTGCACTGAAAAGATGAAGAAATATCAAAGGATAGACAAATTGAGGGTAAAATTTGAAATCATCATAAAATTTAAAATTAACATAAACGAGGGGGATATGGCATTTGTGGTCTTTTGTGTTTAATGTTTGATGTCGTGTTTGTGTCTTCCTTGCGTTTTCACTTGTTTTGTTGTGTTGTTGATGGTGCTGCAACCGAGTCTTGTTGAAGATCCCCTCCTTTCCTTTAATTGCAAAATACGGATAAAATATCTTCTCTGAGAATCAAATGACAACGAGTGTTCACAATGACAAAATACGGATAAAATATCTTCTCTGAGAATCAAATGACAAAGAGTGTTCACAAGCGGGGTCTTAAATCATGTAAAACCTGAGGCTTGCCGAGGGTGTGCAAGATTTTGAGAATCCGAGAGTAGAATCGATGTGTTTTTTACTGAAGAGTAAAGACCATGAAAAATTCTAAGTTCTTTTTCTATTATATTTATATTTATATATATTTTAAGTTAAAAATGAAATAGAAGAGACGATATCCGAATGAATATCAAGTTGATCTAATAGCAAAAGCATTTGCGATATTCGAAGACAGCGCCTCCGAAAATTGTATACTAAATTAGAATAAACTTCGAATATTAGGCTTGCCAAATTGTCAACCAAAAATACACAGAACGAGAGACCCAGGGGCAACATCGCTCACCTGAAAACATTGGAAAGCTTGCCCTTGTGGGATTTGAATGTGATTTATAATTGTATAATTCTAATGATATAATTAATATATTTAATTTAATAATGTGGGTGCTGTAAACGAGTGTTGTTGGAGATCCCCTCATTTCTTTACAATCTATCGTATATTTTCTTCATTCTATAGGGGACTATGACAGTAAAGTGAGCAATTTCTTAGAAGGATTCAAGTCCTTGTGCAGTTATGTGATATGTGATACATATGTTACTCCCATAGCCGTAATCCATAGGCCTGCATTGTAACATCACTGACGAGGGTTAAGTACCGGAAACGTGCGTGTTTGGTCCAGACTTAAGTCTTCGTCGTCAAATAAAGATAATCATCAACTAAAAGATAAAACTATTCAGTTTATTTACATTTAAAATGATTATTTTACAGCATGACTATCAAACTTCAATTAAACTCAATCACTTCATCACTAAAGTTCAAGTCCAATTAAAATAACGTAAATAAGAATAAAGTTATCTATATTCCTCCTATATTCATCTAATACTATACAACGTTCGTAAATGAAAATCACCATAAAAGGTCAAAGTCAGTAACAAACTGATTATATACAAGATACATGTACTCAATAAAGTCATGGAACAAATAAAACCTTTCAGTTTTTTTAAGTAGAAGGTTAAGAAGCATTTCATGCGACGCTATTTGCAGCATACATATGGGTCATTGCTAATTTAAAACACATCTCTATGGGTCGTATCTCCCAATGGAAAAAAATTATAGAGCATAATAGTCTAATGAATGTAATGCATGATAAATGAAAAAAGGCTGTCACCGAGGGCGCTACCTTCCGTAAAATTGTTGACAATGCTAAAGATTCATTTTTCTCTCTCCATTTCTATGAACTGTAAGCTAGCATATTTGTCTTGTTCTCACTATGAACAATGTGTTATAGTTTGAAAATACCAGTGGCAGGGCTAATTGTGTATTATGGGTACTGCTGAGATTGTCGTCAGGATCTTCATTAACTCATTTGTGTCACACTTATGCCCTTTGCCGTGTGGAGCTCGTTAAAAAGTTCCCAATGAGGGGTTCGACAGAAAGTGTTTTGAATATTTTCCCCTGACATGGTCGCCATGGCACTTTCTATATAGACATAACCTCAGGCAGTGCAAGTATTTCATATATTGTTTTTGTTTTCGTGTATGAACATCGACTGCGGGTGCGGCTGGCCAGTGTGGGATGCTTGCTCCTCCGGGGCACCATGTTCCACCTCTAGCTTGCTAGGGGTCCGTCGATGCTCAGTTTGGTGCTCTATTGTGAGTGCTGTTGAGATTGTCGTCAGGATCTTCTTTAACTCTTATGAAAATACATCTTATACCTTTTTTGTTCCAAATGATAAATCTCATACTAGTATTCAGCAATTGCTTTCATCAACTTATATCTTAATATAAAAAATGGGCTTTGTAAAAAATGTTATCTATCAATATATAAATTAATCGGGATCGATATGCAGCGTAGATTATTCACAAACAAGACAGGAAACCAGGTATGAAGGTAGTAATTATTTTTTCGGTCCCTTTAACATAGAGTTCTATGGGAAGGGGTTATCCCCATTGGGCCTCCATAACTCAGTAAAAAAAGTTGATTTGAAAAATATGCTAATCACCATAACAGAGATTAATAAATTATCTTACTTTTGACCAAAAAAAAATTGGGGGTTAACGTTGCTTTTCTCCCCTTAAATTTGGATTGAAAAAAGGGGGGATGAAATGAACTGTTTAAACTAAAAAGATACCCCCCATTTGGCACCCTAAATATTTCTATCTGAAATAAATTTCATGAAAATGCTGTACATGCAATGAAAGTCCACGATCAGTACTTTTCTTTCATATCTGTATTAATGAATATTATCCAATCACAGAAGCGCTATCTTTTACTCCTTGTCAAACTTTGGGTGGCCTCAGAAGGGAAGCGACTCGTTCGAAATAATTACTACCTTTATACCTAAAGGAAGCATAATAATGAAATTTAAAATGTCTTGAATTTGGCAAATTTGGTCCTACTGGAGAGATTATTCTATTTTCTATCTATAACATCATCATTTGTCGTGAAACTCTCTGATGGATGAAATTTTTGGGATACGAAAGTACCCAACCCCCTAACTGGAACCTTACGTTTTTCTGACTCGTCCAAAATACAGAAAATTTTGATTTAAAAAGGAATTTAAAGCCATTTGTCAAGGAATTGTGTTATATATAGCTCAATCAACACAATATTCAATTTTATCTAAACATAATCACGGAATGATAAAGACGAAAAGAGTATCATTGCAGGAGTTATCAGTTCTTGAAAAGTTTTGGTGGTGTTTTTACACCCAATTTCAAGAATCAGGCCTGTGCTCTTATCCTATCTCAATGTTGGATTTGAATTAGCATTATTTCAGAAGATTAAAGTGTGTACTTTCACATTCTTTACAGAAATACGTTTCCATGAACAAAGCATTCGCAGTAAAGGTCATCAATGCAGGTGACCCCCTCGTTAAATTACATCCAATTTTAGGGGGTATACTTACAAAAACCTCTCTGAGATGTAGAACCTTAATTAAATGTCTATGTTTGATGTATCAATTCTTTCACTGAGTACTAAGGAAATTTTCAGAATCAACCAAGGTAACGAAAAGGGCATGTATAAGGTTCCAAAGGGGAATAACTCTATAAAACTTAATGGAATTTGAAATTTACTACATTTATGTGAACATGTTGCAAAATCTTAAGATTTTAAAGGAAACTATGAAATATGTCTGAACATAAATAGCGATAAAGACTCAATGAACAATTCCTCGTGCGAGAGCTGCCAGGATTACTACTCTCCTGCTTACAAGCGGGCATTTCTGTAGATCTATAGCAAATTTTCAGCTGCATATGACGGCAAAACTTTAAGTGCCTAGATACGTTTATATGTCATTCCAGAGGAAGTTTATCGATTTCATATGCTTTTACACATCAATTCATTCAAATAAACACATAATCCTTTCAGCCAATTACTTAAACAAGATTTTATTTATTTTACGGAGCCCCTCCCCCCTTTTTTCCAACATTTTATTCAAATTGCCTATATATTAAAAAGTACGTCTTGAATGGAGCCAATTTGAATTTTGGATGATAAAATAATCTCAGCAGTACATTCCGGAACTACGTTTGCCAAATTGACACCCTTTTTTAGGTATGAAGGTAGTAATTATTTATTCGGTCCCTTTAACATAGATTTCTATGGGAAGGGGTTATCCCCATTGGGCCTCCATACCTCAGTAAAAAAAGTTGATTTGAAAAATATGCTAATCATCATAACAGAGATTAATAAATTATCTTACTTTTGACCAAAAAAAATTGGGGTTAACGTTGCTTTTCTCCCCTTGAATTTGGATTGAAAAAAGGGGGGATGAAATGAACTGTTTAAACTAAAAAAATACCCCCCATTTGGCACCCTAAATATTTCTATCTGAAATAAATTTCATGAAAATGCTGTACATGCAATGAAAGTCCACGATCAGTACTTTTCTTTCATATCTGTATTAATGAAAATTATCCAATCACAGAAGCGCTAACTTTTAATCCTTGTCAAACTTTGGGTGGCCTCAGAAGGGAAGCGACTCGTTCGAAATAATTACTACCTTTATGCCTAAAGGAAGCATAATAATGAAATTTAAAATGTCTTGAATTTGGCAAATTTGGTCCTACTGGAGAGATTATTCTATTTTCTATCTATAACATCATCATTTGTCGTGAAACTCTCTGATGGATGAAATTTTTGGGATACGAAAGTACCCAACCCCCTAACTGGAACCTTACGTTTTTCTGACTCGTCCAAAATACAGAAAATTTTGATTTAAAAAGGAATTTAAAGCCATTTGTCAAGGAATTGTGTTATATATAGCTCAATCAACACAATATTCAATTTTATCTTAACATAATCACGGAATGATAAAGACGAAAAGAGTATCATTGCAGGAGTTATCTGTTCTTGAAAAGTTTTGGTGGTGTTTTTACACCCAATTTCAAGAATCAGGCCTGTGCTCTTATCCTATCTCAATGTTGGATTTGAATTAGCATTATTTCAGAAGATTAAAGTGTGTACTTTCACATTCTTTACAGAAATACGTTTCCATGAACAAAGCATTCGCAGTAAAGGTCATCAATGCAGGTGACCCCCTCGTTAAATTACATCCAATTTTAGGGGGTATACTTACAAAAACCTCTCTGAGATGTAGAACCTTAATTAAATGTCTATGTTTGATGTATCAATTCTTTCACTGAGTACTAAGGAAATTTTCAGAATCAACCAAGGTAACGAAAAGGGCATGTATAAGGTTCCAAAGGGGAATAACTCTATAAAACTTAATGGAATTTGAAATTTACTACATTTATGTGAACATGTTGCAAAATCTTAAGATTTTAAAGGAAACTATGAAATATGTCTGAACATAAATAGCGATAAAGACTCAATGAACAATTCCTCGTGCGAGAGCTGCCAGGATTACTACTCTCCTGCTTACAAGCGGGCATTTCTGTAGATCTATAGCAAATTTTCAGCTGCATATGACGGCAAAACTTTAAGTGCCTAGATACGTTTATATGTCATTCCAGAGGAAGTTTATCGATTTCATATGCTTTTACACATCAATTCATTCAAATAAACACATAATCCTTTCAGCCAATTACTTAAACAAGATTTTATTTATTTTACGGAGCCCCTCCCTCCTTTTTTCCAACATTTTATTCAAATTGCCGATATATTAAAAAGTACGTCTTGAATGGAGCCAATTTGAATTTTGGATGATAAAATAATCTCAGCAGTACATTCCGGAACTACGTTTGCCAAATTGACACCCTTTTTTAGGTATGAAGGTAGTAATTATTTATTCGGTCCCTTTAACATAGAGTTCTATGGGAAGGGGTTATCCCCATTGGGCCTCCATACCTCAGTAAAAAAAGTTGATTTGAAAAATATGCTAATCATCATAACAGAGATTAATAAATTATCTTACTTTTGACCAAAAAAAAATTGGGGTTAACGTTGCTTTTCTCCCCTTGAATTTGGATTGAAAAAAGGGGGGATGAAATGAACTGTTTAAACTAAAAAAATACCCCCCATTTGGCACCCTAAATATTTCTATCTGAAATAAATTTCATGAAAATGCTGTACATGCAATGAAAGTCCACGATCAGTACTTTTCTTTCATATCTGTATTAATGAAAATTATCCAATCACAGAAGCGCTAACTTTTAATCCTTGTCAAACTTTGGGTGGCCTCAGAAGGGAAGCGACTCGTTCGAAATAATTACTACCTTTATGCCTAAAGGAAGCATAATAATGAAATTTAAAATGTCTTGAATTTGGCAAATTTGGTCCTACTGGAGAGATTATTCTATTTTCTATCTATAACATCATCATTTGTCGTGAAACTCTCTGATGGATGAAATTTTTGGGATACGAAAGTACCCAACCCCCTAACTGGAACCTTACGTTTTTCTGACTCGTCCAAAATACAGAAAATTTTGATTTAAAAAGGAATTTAAAGCCATTTGTCAAGGAATTGTGTTATATATAGCTCAATCAACACAATATTCAATTTTATCTTAACATAATCACGGAATGATAAAGACGAAAAGAGTATCATTGCAGGAGTTATCTGTTCTTGAAAAGTTTTGGTGGTGTTTTTACACCCAATTTCAAGAATCAGGCCTGTGCTCTTATCCTATCTCAATGTTGGATTTGAATTAGCATTATTTCAGAAGATTAAAGTGTGTACTTTCACATTCTTTACAGAAATACGTTTCCATGAACAAAGCATTCGCAGTAAAGGTCATCAATGCAGGTGACCCCCTCGTTAAATTACATCCAATTTTAGGGGGTATACTTACAAAAACCTCTCTGAGATGTAGAACCTTAATTAAATGTCTATGTTTGATGTATCAATTCTTTCACTGAGTACTAAGGAAATTTTCAGAATCAACCAAGGTAACGAAAAGGGCATGTATAAGGTTCCAAAGGGGAATAACTCTATAAAACTTAATGGAATTTGAAATTTACTACATTTATGTGAACATGTTGCAAAATCTTAAGATTTTAAAGGAAACTATGAAATATGTCTGAACATAAATAGCGATAAAGACTCAATGAACAATTCCTCGTGCGAGAGCTGCCAGGATTACTACTCTCCTGCTTACAAGCGGGCATTTCTGTAGATCTATAGCAAATTTTCAGCTGCATATGACGGCAAAACTTTAAGTGCCTAGATACGTTTATATGTCATTCCAGAGGAAGTTTATCGATTTCATATGCTTTTACACATCAATTCATTCAAATAAACACATAATCCTTTCAGCCAATTACTTAAACAAGATTTTATTTATTTTACGGAGCCCCTCCCTCCTTTTTTCCAACATTTTATTCAAATTGCCGATATATTAAAAAGTACGTCTTGAATGGAGCCAATTTGAATTTTGGATGATAAAATAATCTCAGCAGTACATTCCGGAACTACGTTTGCCAAATTGACACCCTTTTTTAGGTATGAAGGTAGTAATTATTTATTCGGTCCCTTTAACATAGAGTTCTATGGGAAGGGGTTATCCCCATTGGGCCTCCATACCTCAGTAAAAAAAGTTGATTTGAAAAATATGCTAATCATCATAACAGAGATTAATAAATTATCTTACTTTTGACCAAAAAAAAAATTGGGGTTAACGTTGCTTTTCTCCCCTTGAATTTGGATTGAAAAAAGGGGGGATGAAATGAACTGTTTAAACTAAAAAAATACCCCCCATTTGGCACCCTAAATATTTCTATCTGAAATAAATTTCATGAAAATGCTGTACATGCAATGAAAGTCCACGATCAGTACTTTTCTTTCATATCTGTATTAATGAAAATTATCCAATCACAGAAGCGCTAACTTTTAATCCTTGTCAAACTTTGGGTGGCCTCAGAAGGGAAGCGACTCGTTCGAAATAATTACTACCTTTATGCCTAAAGGAAGCATAATAATGAAATTTAAAATGTCTTGAATTTGGCAAATTTGGTCCTACTGGAGAGATTATTCTATTTTCTATCTATAACATCATCATTTGTCGTGAAACTCTCTGATGGATGAAATTTTTGGGATACGAAAGTACCCAACCCCCTAACTGGAACCTTACGTTTTTCTGACTCGTCCAAAATACAGAAAATTTTGATTTAAAAAGGAATTTAAAGCCATTTGTCAAGGAATTGTGTTATATATAGCTCAATCAACACAATATTCAATTTTATCTTAACATAATCACGGAATGATAAAGACGAAAAGAGTATCATTGCAGGAGTTATCTGTTCTTGAAAAGTTTTGGTGGTGTTTTTACACCCAATTTCAAGAATCAGGCCTGTGCTCTTATCCTATCTCAATGTTGGATTTGAATTAGCATTATTTCAGAAGATTAAAGTGTGTACTTTCACATTCTTTACAGAAATACGTTTCCATGAACAAAGCATTCGCAGTAAAGGTCATCAATGCAGGTGACCCCCTCGTTAAATTACATCCAATTTTAGGGGGTATACTTACAAAAACCTCTCTGAGATGTAGAACCTTAATTAAATGTCTATGTTTGATGTATCAATTCTTTCACTGAGTACTAAGGAAATTTTCAGAATCAACCAAGGTAACGAAAAGGGCATGTATAAGGTTCCAAAGGGGAATAACTCTATAAAACTTAATGGAATTTGAAATTTACTACATTTATGTGAACATGTTGCAAAATCTTAAGATTTTAAAGGAAACTATGAAATATGTCTGAACATAAATAGCGATAAAGACTCAATGAACAATTCCTCGTGCGAGAGCTGCCAGGATTACTACTCTCCTGCTTACAAGCGGGCATTTCTGTAGATCTATAGCAAATTTTCAGCTGCATATGACGGCAAAACTTTAAGTGCCTAGATACGTTTATATGTCATTCCAGAGGAAGTTTATCGATTTCATATGCTTTTACACATCAATTCATTCAAATAAACACATAATCCTTTCAGCCAATTACTTAAAAAAGATTTTATTTATTTTACGGAGCCCCTCCCTCCTTTTTTCCAACATTTTATTCAAATTGCCGATATATTAAAAAGTACGTCTTGAATGGAGCCAATTTGAATTTTGGATGATAAAATAATCTCAGCAGTACATTCCGGAACTACGTTTGCCAAATTGACACCCTTTTTTAGGTATGAAGGTAGTAATTATTTATTCGGTCCCTTTAACATAGAGTTCTATGGGAAGGGGTTATCCCCATTGGGCCTCCATACCTCAGTAAAAAAAGTTGATTTGAAAAATATGCTAATCATCATAACAGAGATTAATAAATTATCTTACTTTTGACCAAAAAAAAATTGGGGTTAACGTTGCTTTTCTCCCCTTGAATTTGGATTGAAAAAAGGGGGGATGAAATGAACTGTTTAAACTAAAAAAATACCTCCCATTTGGCACCCTAAATATTTCTATCTGAAATAAATTTCATGAAAATGCTGTACATGCAATGAAAGTCCACGATCAGTACTTTTCTTTCATATCTGTATTAATGAAAATTATCCAATCACAGAAGCGCTAACTTTTAATCCTTGTCAAACTTTGGGTGGCCTCAGAAGGGAAGCGACTCGTTCGAAATAATTACTACCTTTATGCCTAAAGGAAGCATAATAATGAAATTTAAAATGTCTTGAATTTGGCAAATTTGGTCCTACTGGAGAGATTATTCTATTTTCTATCTATAACATCATCATTTGTCGTGAAACTCTCTGATGGATGAAATTTTTGGGATACGAAAGTACCCAACCCCCTAACTGGAACCTTACGTTTTTCTGACTCGTCCAAAATACAGAAAATTTTGATTTAAAAAGGAATTTAAAGCCATTTGTCAAGGAATTGTGTTATATATAGCTCAATCAACACAATATTCAATTTTATCTTAACATAATCACGGAATGATAAAGACGAAAAGAGTATCATTGCAGGAGTTATCTGTTCTTGAAAAGTTTTGGTGGTGTTTTTACACCCAATTTCAAGAATCAGGCCTGTGCTCTTATCCTATCTCAATGTTGGATTTGAATTAGCATTATTTCAGAAGATTAAAGTGTGTACTTTCACATTCTTTACAGAAATACGTTTCCATGAACAAAGCATTCGCAGTAAAGGTCATCAATGCAGGTGACCCCCTCGTTAAATTACATCCAATTTTAGGGGGTATACTTACAAAAACCTCTCTGAGATGTAGAACCTTAATTAAATGTCTATGTTTGATGTATCAATTCTTTCACTGAGTACTAAGGAAATTTTCAGAATCAACCAAGGTAACGAAAAGGGCATGTATAAGGTTCCAAAGGGGAATAACTCTATAAAACTTAATGGAATTTGAAATTTACTACATTTATGTGAACATGTTGCAAAATCTTAAGATTTTAAAGGAAACTATGAAATATGTCTGAACATAAATAGCGATAAAGACTCAATGAACAATTCCTCGTGCGAGAGCTGCCAGGATTACTACTCTCCTGCTTACAAGCGGGCATTTCTGTAGATCTATAGCAAATTTTCAGCTGCATATGACGGCAAAACTTTAAGTGCCTAGATACGTTTATATGTCATTCCAGAGGAAGTTTATCGATTTCATATGCTTTTACACATCAATTCATTCAAATAAACACATAATCCTTTCAGCCAATTACTTAAACAAGATTTTATTTATTTTACGGAGCCCCTCCCTCCTTTTTTCCAACATTTTATTCAAATTGCCGATATATTAAAAAGTACGTCTAGAATGGAGCCAATTTGAATTTTGGATGATAAAATAATCTCAGCAGTACATTCCGGAACTACGTTTGCCAAATTGACACCCTTTTTTAGGTATGAAGGTAGTAATTATTTATTCGGTCCCTTTAACATAGAGTTCTATGGGAAGGGGTTATCCCCATTGGGCCTCCATACCTCAGTAAAAAAAGTTGATTTGAAAAATATGCTAATCATCATAACAGAGATTAATAAATTATCTTACTTTTGACCAAAAAAAAAATTGGGGTTAACGTTGCTTTTCTCCCCTTGAATTTGGATTGAAAAAAGGGGGGATGAAATGAACTGTTTAAACTAAAAAAATACCCCCCATTTGGCACCCTAAATATTTCTATCTGAAATAAATTTCATGAAAATGCTGTACATGCAATGAAAGTCCACGATCAGTACTTTTCTTTCATATCTGTATTAATGAAAATTATCCAATCACAGAAGCGCTAACTTTTAATCCTTGTCAAACTTTGGGTGGCCTCAGAAGGGAAGCGACTCGTTCGAAATAATTACTACCTTTATGCCTAAAGGAAGCATAATAATGAAATTTAAAATGTCTTGAATTTGGCAAATTTGGTCCTACTGGAGAGATTATTCTATTTTCTATCTATAACATCATCATTTGTCGTGAAACTCTCTGATGGATGAAATTTTTGGGATACGAAAGTACCCAACCCCCTAACTGGAACCTTACGTTTTTCTGACTCGTCCAAAATACAGAAAATTTTGATTTAAAAAGGAATTTAAAGCCATTTGTCAAGGAATTGTGTTATATATAGCTCAATCAACACAATATTCAATTTTATCTTAACATAATCACGGAATGATAAAGACGAAAAGAGTATCATTGCAGGAGTTATCTGTTCTTGAAAAGTTTTGGTGGTGTTTTTACACCCAATTTCAAGAATCAGGCCTGTGCTCTTATCCTATCTCAATGTTGGATTTGAATTAGCATTATTTCAGAAGATTAAAGTGTGTACTTTCACATTCTTTACAGAAATACGTTTCCATGAACAAAGCATTCGCAGTAAAGGTCATCAATGCAGGTGACCCCCTCGTTAAATTACATCCAATTTTAGGGGGTATACTTACAAAAACCTCTCTGAGATGTAGAACCTCAATTAAATGTCTATGTTTGATGTATCAATTCTTTCACTGAGTACTAAGGAAATTTTCAGAATCAACCAAGGTAACGAAAAGGGCATGTATAAGGTTCCAAAGGGGAATAACTCTATAAAACTTAATGGAATTTGAAATTTACTACATTTATGTGAACATGTTGCAAAATCTTAAGATTTTAAAGGAAACTATGAAATATGTCTGAACATAAATAGCGATAAAGACTCAATGAACAATTCCTCGTGCGAGAGCTGCCAGGATTACTACTCTCCTGCTTACAAGCGGGCATTTCTGTAGATCTATAGCAAATTTTCAGCTGCATATGACGGCAAAACTTTAAGTGCCTAGATACGTTTATATGTCATTCCAGAGGAAGTTTATCGATTTCATATGCTTTTACACATCAATTCATTCAAATAAACACATAATCCTTTCAGCCAATTACTTAAACAAGATTTTATTTATTTTACGGAGCCCCTCCCTCCTTTTTTCCAACATTTTATTCAAATTGCCGATATATTAAAAAGTACGTCTTGAATGGAGCCAATTTGAATTTTGGATGATAAAATAATCTCAGCAGTACATTCCGGAACTACGTTTGCCAAATTGACACCCTTTTTTAGGTATGAAGGTAGTAATTATTTATTCGGTCCCTTTAACATAGAGTTCTATGGGAAGGGGTTATCCCCATTGGGCCTCCATACCTCAGTAAAAAAAGTTGATTTGAAAAATATGCTAATCATCATAACAGAGATTAATAAATTATCTTACTTTTGACCAAAAAAAAATTGGGGTTAACGTTGCTTTTCTCCCCTTGAATTTGGATTGAAAAAAGGGGGGATGAAATGAACTGTTTAAACTAAAAAAATACCTCCCATTTGGCACCCTAAATATTTCTATCTGAAATAAATTTCATGAAAATGCTGTACATGCAATGAAAGTCCACGATCAGTACTTTTCTTTCATATCTGTATTAATGAAAATTATCCAATCACAGAAGCGCTAACTTTTAATCCTTGTCAAACTTTGGGTGGCCTCAGAAGGGAAGCGACTCGTTCGAAATAATTACTACCTTTATGCCTAAAGGAAGCATAATAATGAAATTTAAAATGTCTTGAATTTGGCAAATTTGGTCCTACTGGAGAGATTATTCTATTTTCTATCTATAACATCATCATTTGTCGTGAAACTCTCTGATGGATGAAATTTTTGGGATACGAAAGTACCCAACCCCCTAACTGGAACCTTACGTTTTTCTGACTCGTCCAAAATACAGAAAATTTTGATTTAAAAAGGAATTTAAAGCCATTTGTCAAGGAATTGTGTTATATATAGCTCAATCAACACAATATTCAATTTTATCTTAACATAATCACGGAATGATAAAGACGAAAAGAGTATCATTGCAGGAGTTATCTGTTCTTGAAAAGTTTTGGTGGTGTTTTTACACCCAATTTCAAGAATCAGGCCTGTGCTCTTATCCTATCTCAATGTTGGATTTGAATTAGCATTATTTCAGAAGATTAAAGTGTGTACTTTCACATTCTTTACAGAAATACGTTTCCATGAACAAAGCATTCGCAGTAAAGGTCATCAATGCAGGTGACCCCCTCGTTAAATTACATCCAATTTTAGGGGGTATACTTACAAAAACCTCTCTGAGATGTAGAACCTTAATTAAATGTCTATGTTTGATGTATCAATTCTTTCACTGAGTACTAAGGAAATTTTCAGAATCAACCAAGGTAACGAAAAGGGCATGTATAAGGTTCCAAAGGGGAATAACTCTATAAAACTTAATGGAATTTGAAATTTACTACATTTATGTGAACATGTTGCAAAATCTTAAGATTTTAAAGGAAACTATGAAATATGTCTGAACATAAATAGCGATAAAGACTCAATGAACAATTCCTCGTGCGAGAGCTGCCAGGATTACTACTCTCCTGCTTACAAGCGGGCATTTCTGTAGATCTATAGCAAATTTTCAGCTGCATATGACGGCAAAACTTTAAGTGCCTAGATACGTTTATATGTCATTCCAGAGGAAGTTTATCGATTTCATATGCTTTTACACATCAATTCATTCAAATAAACACATAATCCTTTCAGCCAATTACTTAAACAAGATTTTATTTATTTTACGGAGCCCCTCCCTCCTTTTTTCCAACATTTTATTCAAATTGCCGATATATTAAAAAGTACGTCTTGAATGGAGCCAATTTGAATTTTGGATGATAAAATAATCTCAGCAGTACATTCCGGAACTACGTTTGCCAAATTGACACCCTTTTTTAGGTATGAAGGTAGTAATTATTTATTCGGTCCCTTTAACATAGAGTTCTATGGGAAGGGGTTATCCCCATTGGGCCTCCATACCTCAGTAAAAAAAGTTGATTTGAAAAATATGCTAATCATCATAACAGAGATTAATAAATTATCTTACTTTTGACCAAAAAAAAATTGGGGTTAACGTTGCTTTTCTCCCCTTGAATTTGGATTGAAAAAAGGGGGGATGAAATGAACTGTTTAAACTAAAAAAATACCCCCCATTTGGCACCCTAAATATTTCTATCTGAAATAAATTTCATGAAAATGCTGTACATGCAATGAAAGTCCACGATCAGTACTTTTCTTTCATATCTGTATTAATGAAAATTATCCAATCACAGAAGCGCTAACTTTTAATCCTTGTCAAACTTTGGGTGGCCTCAGAAGGGAAGCGACTCGTTCGAAATAATTACTACCTTTATGCCTAAAGGAAGCATAATAATGAAATTTAAAATGTCTTGAATTTGGCAAATTTGGTCCTACTGGAGAGATTATTCTATTTTCTATCTATAACATCATCATTTGTCGTGAAACTCTCTGATGGATGAAATTTTTGGGATACGAAAGTACCCAACCCCCTAACTGGAACCTTACGTTTTTCTGACTCGTCCAAAATACAGAAAATTTTGATTTAAAAAGGAATTTAAAGCCATTTGTCAAGGAATTGTGTTATATATAGCTCAATCAACACAATATTCAATTTTATCTTAACATAATCACGGAATGATAAAGACGAAAAGAGTATCATTGCAGGAGTTATCTGTTCTTGAAAAGTTTTGGTGGTGTTTTTACACCCAATTTCAAGAATCAGGCCTGTGCTCTTATCCTATCTCAATGTTGGATTTGAATTAGCATTATTTCAGAAGATTAAAGTGTGTACTTTCACATTCTTTACAGAAATACGTTTCCATGAACAAAGCATTCGCAGTAAAGGTCATCAATGCAGGTGACCCCCTCGTTAAATTACATCCAATTTTAGGGGGTATACTTACAAAAACCTCTCTGAGATGTAGAACCTTAATTAAATGTCTATGTTTGATGTATCAATTCTTTCACTGAGTACTAAGGAAATTTTCAGAATCAACCAAGGTAACGAAAAGGGCATGTATAAGGTTCCAAAGGGGAATAACTCTATAAAACTTAATGGAATTTGAAATTTACTACATTTATGTGAACATGTTGCAAAATCTTAAGATTTTAAAGGAAACTATGAAATATGTCTGAACATAAATAGCGATAAAGACTCAATGAACAATTCCTCGTGCGAGAGCTGCCAGGATTACTACTCTCCTGCTTACAAGCGGGCATTTCTGTAGATCTATAGCAAATTTTCAGCTGCATATGACGGCAAAACTTTAAGTGCCTAGATACGTTTATATGTCATTCCAGAGGAAGTTTATCGATTTCATATGCTTTTACACATCAATTCATTCAAATAAACACATAATCCTTTCAGCCAATTACTTAAACAAGATTTTATTTATTTTACGGAGCCCCTCCCCCCTTTTTTCCAACATTTTATTCAAATTGCCTATATATTAAAAAGTACGTCTTGAATGGAACCAATTTGAATTTTGGATGATAAAATAATCTCAGCAGTACATTCCGGAACTACGTTTGCCAAATTGACACCCTTTTTTAGGTATGAAGGTAGTAATTATTTATTCGGTCCCTTTAACATAGAGTTCTATGGGAAGGGGTTATCCCCATTGGGCCTCCATAACTCAGTAAAAAAAGTTGATTTGAAAAATATGCTAATCATCATAACAGAGATTAATAAATTATCTTACTTTTGACCAAAAAAAAATTGGGGTTAACGTTGCTTTTCTCCCCTTGAATTTGGATTGAAAAAAGGGGGGATGAAATGAACTGTTTAAACTAAAAAAATACCCCCCATTTGGCACCCTAAATATTTCTATCTGAAATAAATTTCATGAAAATGCTGTACATGCAATGAAAGTCCACGATCAGTACTTTTCTTTCATATCTGTATTAATGAAAATTATCCAATCACAGAAGCGCTATCTTTTACTCCTTGTCAAACTTTGGGTGGCCTCAGAAGGGAAGCGACTCGTTCGAAATAATTACTACCTTTATACCTAAAGGAAGCATAATAATGAAATTTAGAATGTCTTGAATTTGGCAAATTTGGTCCTACTGGAGAGATTATTCTATTTTCTATCTATAACATCATCATTTGTCGTGAAACTCTCTGATGGATGAAATTTTTGGGATACGAAAGTACCCAACCCCCTAACTGGAACCTTACGTTTTTCTGACTCGTCCAAAATACAGAAAATTTTGATTTAAAAAGGAATTTAAAGCCATTTGTCAAGGAATTGTGTTATATATAGCTCAATCAACACAATATTCAATTTTATCTTAACATAATCACGGAATGATAAAGACGAAAAGAGTATCATTGCAGGAGTTATCTGTTCTTGAAAAGTTTTGGTGGTGTTTTTACACCCAATTTCAAGAATCAGGCCTGTGCTCTTATCCTATCTCAATGTTGGATTTGAATTAGCATTATTTCAGAAGATTAAAGTGTGTACTTTCACATTCTTTACAGAAATACGTTTCCATGAACAAAGCATTCGCAGTAAAGGTCATCAATGCAGGTGACCCCCTCGTTAAATTACATCCAATTTTAGGGGGTATACTTACAAAAACCTCTCTGAGATGTAGAACCTTAATTAAATGTCTATGTTTGATGTATCAATTCTTTCACTGAGTACTAAGGAAATTTTCAGAATCAACCAAGGTAACGAAAAGGGCATGTATAAGGTTCCAAAGGGGAATAACTCTATAAAACTTAATGGAATTTGAAATTTACTACATTTATGTGAACATGTTGCAAAATCTTAAGATTTTAAAGGAAACTATGAAATATGTCTGAACATAAATAGCGATAAAGACTCAATGAACAATTCCTCGTGCGAGAGCTGCCAGGATTACTACTCTCCTGCTTACAAGCGGGCATTTCTGTAGATCTATAGCAAATTTTCAGCTGCATATGACGGCAAAACTTTAAGTGCCTAGATACGTTTATATGTCATTCCAGAGGAAGTTTATCGATTTCATATGCTTTTACACATCAATTCATTCAAATAAACACATAATCCTTTCAGCCAATTACTTAAACAAGATTTTATTTATTTTACGGAGCCCCTCCCCCCTTTTTTCCAACATTTTATTCAAATTGCCTATATATTAAAAAGTACGTCTTGAATGGAGCCAATTTGAATTTTGGATGATAAAATAATCTCAGCAGTACATTCCGGAACTACGTTTGCCAAATTGACACCCTTTTTTAGGTATGAAGGTAGTAATTATTTATTCGGTCCCTTTAACATAGAGTTCTATGGGAAGGGGTTATCCCCATTGGGCCTCCATAACTCAGTAAAAAAAGTTGATTTGAAAAATATGCTAATCATCATAACAGAGATTAATAAATTATCTTACTTTTGACCAAAAAAAAATTGGGGTTAACGTTGCTTTTCTCCCCTTGAATTTGGATTGAAAAAAGGGGGGATGAAATGAACTGTTTAAACTAAAAAAATACCCCCCATTTGGCACCCTAAATATTTCTATCTGAAATAAATTTCATGAAAATGCTGTACATGCAATGAAAGTCCACGATCAGTACTTTTCTTTCATATCTGTATTAATGAAAATTATCCAATCACAGAAGCGCTATCTTTTACTCCTTGTCAAACTTTGGGTGGCCTCAGAAGGGAAGCGACTCGTTCGAAATAATTACTACCTTTATACCTAAAGGAATAATAATAATGAAATTTAGAATGTCTTGAATTTGGCAAATTTGGTCCTACTGGAGAGATTATTCTATTTTCTATCTATAACATCATCATTTGTCGTGAAACTCTCTGATGGATGAAATTTTTGGGATACGAAAGTACCCAACCCCCTAACTGGAACCTTACGTTTTTCTGACTCGTCCAAAATACAGAAAATTTTGATTTAAAAAGGAATTTAAAGCCATTTGTCAAGGAATTGTGTTATATATAGCTCAATCAACACAATATTCAATTTTATCTTAACATAATCACGGAATGATAAAGACGAAAAGAGTATCATTGCAGGAGTTATCTGTTCTTGAAAAGTTTTGGTGGTGTTTTTACACCCAATTTCAAGAATCAGGCCTGTGCTCTTATCCTATCTCAATGTTGGATTTGAATTAGCATTATTTCAGAAGATTAAAGTGTGTACTTTCACATTCTTTACAGAAATACGTTTCCATGAACAAAGCATTCGCAGTAAAGGTCATCAATGCAGGTGACCCCCTCGTTAAATTACATCCAATTTTAGGGGGTATACTTACAAAAACCTCTCTGAGATGTAGAACATTAATTAAATGTCTATGTTTGATGTATCAATTCTTTCACTGAGTACTAAGGAAATTTTCAGAATCAACCAAGGTAACGAAAAGGGCATGTATAAGGTTCCAAAGGGGAATAACTCTATAAAACTTAATGGAATTTGAAATTTACTACATTTATGTGAACATGTTGCAAAATCTTAAGATTTTAAAGGAAACTATGAAATATGTCTGAACATAAATAGCGATAAAGACTCAATGAACAATTCCTCGTGCGAGAGCTGCCAGGATTACTACTCTCCTGCTTACAAGCGGGCATTTCTGTAGATCTATAGCAAATTTTCAGCTGCATATGACGGCAAAACTTTAAGTGCCTAGATACGTTTATATGTCATTCCAGAGGAAGTTTATCGATTTCATATGCTTTTACACATCAATTCATTCAAATAAACACATAATCCTTTCAGCCAATTACTTAAACAAGATTTTATTTATTTTACGGAGCCCCTCCCCCCTTTTTTCCAACATTTTATTCAAATTGCCTATATATTAAAAAGTACGTCTTGAATGGAGCCAATTTGAATTTTGGATGATAAAATAATCTCAGCAGTACATTCCGGAACTACGTTTGCCAAATTGACACCCTTTTTTAGGTATGAAGGTAGTAATTATTTATTCGGTCCCTTTAACATAGAGTTCTATGGGAAGGGGTTATCCCCATTGGGCCTCCATAACTCAGTAAAAAAAGTTGATTTGAAAAATATGCTAATCATCATAACAGAGATTAATAAATTATCTTACTTTTGACCAAAAAAAAATTGGGGTTAACGTTGCTTTTCTCCCCTTGAATTTGGATTGAAAATAGGGGGGATGAAATGAACTGTTTAAACTAAAAAAATACCCCCCATTTGGCACCCTAAATATTTCTATCTGAAATAAATTTCATGAAAATGCTGTACATGCAATGAAAGTCCACGATCAGTACTTTTCTTTCATATCTGTATTAATGAAAATTATCCAATCACAGAAGCGCTATCTTTTACTCCTTGTCAAACTTTGGGTGGCCTCAGAAGGGAAGCGACTCGTTCGAAATAATTACTACCTTTATACCTAAAGGAAGCATAATAATGAAATTTAGAATGTCTTGAATTTGGCAAATTTGGTCCTACTGGAGAGATTATTCTATTTTCTATCTATAACATCATCATTTGTCGTGAAACTCTCTGATGGATGAAATTTTTGGGATACGAAAGTACCCAACCCCCTAACTGGAACCTTACGTTTTTCTGACTCGTCCAAAATACAGAAAATTTTGATTTAAAAAGGAATTTAAAGCCATTTGTCAAGGAATTGTGTTATATATAGCTCAATCAACACAATATTCAATTTTATCTTAACATAATCACGGAATGATAAAGACGAAAAGAGTATCATTGCAGGAGTTATCTGTTCTTGAAAAGTTTTGGTGGTGTTTTTACACCCAATTTCAAGAATCAGGCCTGTGCTCTTATCCTATCTCAATGTTGGATTTGAATTAGCATTATTTCAGAAGATTAAAGTGTGTACTTTCACATTCTTTACAGAAATACGTTTCCATGAACAAAGCATTCGCAGTAAAGGTCATCAATGCAGGTGACCCCCTCGTTAAATTACATCCAATTTTAGGGGGTATACTTACAAAAACCTCTCTGAGATGTAGAACATTAATTAAATGTCTATGTTTGATGTATCAATTCTTTCACTGAGTACTAAGGAAATTTTCAGAATCAACCAAGGTAACGAAAAGGGCATGTATAAGGTTCCAAAGGGGAATAACTCTATAAAACTTAATGGAATTTGAAATTTACTACATTTATGTGAACATGTTGCAAAATCTTAAGATTTTAAAGGAAACTATGAAATATGTCTGAACATAAATAGCGATAAAGACTCAATGAACAATTCCTCGTGCGAGAGCTGCCAGGATTACTACTCTCCTGCTTACAAGCGGGCATTTCTGTAGATCTATAGCAAATTTTCAGCTGCATATGACGGCAAAACTTTAAGTGCCTAGATACGTTTATATGTCATTCCAGAGGAAGTTTATCGATTTCATATGCTTTTACACATCAATTCATTCAAATAAACACATAATCCTTTCAGCCAATTACTTAAACAAGATTTTATTTATTTTACGGAGCCCCTCCCCCCTTTTTTCCAACATTTTATTCAAATTGCCTATATATTAAAAAGTACGTCTTGAATGGAGCCAATTTGAATTTTGGATGATAAAATAATCTCAGCAGTACATTCCGGAACTACGTTTGCCAAATTGACACCCTTTTTTAGGTATGAAGGTAGTAATTATTTATTCGGTCCCTTTAACATAGAGTTCTATGAAAAGGGGTTATCCCCATTGGGCCTCCATAACTCAGTAAAAAAAGTTGATTTGAAAAATATGCTAATCATCATAACAGAGATTAATAAATTATCTTACTTTTGACCAAAAAAAAATTGGGGTTAACGTTGCTTTTCTCCCCTTGAATTTGGATTGAAAAAAGGGGGGATGAAATGAACTGTTTAAACTAAAAAAATACCCCCCATTTGGCACCCTAAATATTTCTATCTAAAATAAATTTCATGAAAATGCTGTACATGCAATGAAAGTCCACGATCAGTACTTTTCTTTCATATCTGTATTAACGAATATTATCCAATCACAGAAGCGCTATCTTTTACTCCTTGTCAAACTTTGGGTGGCCTCAGAAGGGAAGCGACTCGTTCGAAATAATTACTACCTTTATACCACCAAATGCACAGATAAATGGACATCAAATGCATAAAGGCATTCGATAAACAGTCTGTGCTATATTCAATATCAAGTTCAAAATATAAACATAGTTCTTAGTATTGATTAGAAAAGTAATGGATATACAATAACATATTATTAGATTTTCTTATAAATAAATACAGTATTTTGTAACAGCAGATTCCACAAGAAAATACGTTTAAATTATTCGAGAGAGAAATTTAAACAAGCTTTTAGCTTCCTTTTGATCCTGGTTACTCGGATATTATAAATTGCATCATGATATATATGTGTATGTAGCATGCTTTTTGTAATATCTAAGCTGTAGTAATTTGCATGGCACGTGTTAAAAGCGCAACCTACAATGTATTCCATTCTTGCACTGGACACTGGAGATTGTTAATTATAACTAGTTGCCCTTCGTGCTTCTGTAGAGCTGTGTTGATGTCTACGTGTGTTTGCCTTATTAGTATTTTTTGTAGAATATGTAATCCTTTTGATTATGAGATTTCGAATTTGATTACGGCGTTTTGTGTTTGACTTTCATTCAGCGATGAAAGTAATAATATAGCAGTGTTCTAACTTTTTTCCTCCTTGGATGATTTCATGCTAATTCTCATGCACCAGACATGTGTAAGTAATGGAAATCTGACTAGAGTGATTAACATTTACAGTAGAACAAGATGATCATATGACAACTTATGAATCTTTCAAGGTGAATTAACAATGAGTTTAAGAAGATAGAGAACAAGATAGAGAACAATTCAACAAAACGCCGCCGCCAAACTAGACTAGAATTAAATCTTGAAAATTGATAAAAAGTTTCAGGGCTTTTAAATATGTACATTTAAATACATGAATACGAATTTTGCTCAACATAAATTAAACATGTAGCAGCGTATGAATTTAAAACTGCATATTATTCTATATTAGTAACAAGAGGATATAGCCTGTCGAGCTTAAGTACATTGCAGCTTCTGACTAGCATGAGAGTGTGTATGTATGTACTTGTGTCCAGACGAAATGAGGGCCGTACTGTTCCATGTTCCATCTGGACATAAGTACATATTCGTGTATCCAGACGGATTAAGGTATGTACTGTCCCTCTGCTGGGTTTAAACACGTTTAGTGTCGTCATCACTTGTACCTTTTTCGTGCTGTCTATTTTTTTCCAAGTGACATGCATTCGACCTTAATTGAAAGGATCCGACAATGTCCGACATTGTCTGAATAGTGAACGTGATTGCTTTTACCCCTTGTGTTCCTTTATTAGTGACAAGAGGAGGATAGCATCAGAATTTAAAACGTCATATTTTTCTATATAAGCACCAAGAGAATGATATATAACATCAGTATACCCGACCAAAATAGAAGTTGTACTGTAATCAGTCTGGTACCCTTAGTCTCATTGCTCCAGGTGACTTCATATTTTACTATATAAGCACCAAGAGAATAATGTATAACATCAGTATTCCAGACCAAAAAAGGAGTTGCACTGTGTTGGTATCGTCATTGCTCCATGTTACTTCAGGGCTCCATCCTGAAAGTAAAGAACGTCCTCAAGGATTATGTACAATGATTGATTTGATAGCAATTCATGAATGCCATTAAGTCGTAAGATATGTAATTATCTTTAAATTCGTGGGAAAATACAATGAAGTAACTATCCTTCATGGGACAATTTCTACTCTTGTTTTGCTCGTGACGTCGTCAAGGTTTTTATGGAGTCCCTGTTTAACGTCAAGATATACACTGCTATGATAGTAATTCTTACTTGATACATTCTGTGATACACAATGTTTTTTTCTGGTGCAACAAAAGTATTCTCCTTCCTCTTCCGTCTTGCATACATTTACATTTAGATTTACTGTTGGAAGAATTCTGTTTTTAAACATCTGCAAAGATTTTAAACGGTTCAAATAAAGAAATGGATAAAACACCTGGTTTTCCTTTCCCGTACGTTTTGTCCATTTGGAATATATCGGCGGATTTAAATTACTTTTGTACAAAGTGTTTGACATCACGAGATTACTTTCTCAAAAATTATGAAGTGTAAAAGACAGACATGTAATATTAGACTCTTAATTTTGGCATTTCTTACGACGTCTAATGTATTGTACAAAACATATAAAGCCCGCCGATGAAGACCAAAAGGCGCAAATGTAAGACCCCCCCCCCCCCTATAATAAGACGAAGTGCCCTATAGATTTTCAACGTCAAGATCAAACTTTAAGATTATTTTGGACTGCTAAAGCGGTTGGTGAAATATTCTTTAAAGTCTATAAAAATCTACTTTTCGCCGTATGTTTTGAAACTCTGTTAACTATAAGATTGATTCATGTTCTTTTACATGTAGTGCGGATTTTGATATTTTTTGCCATGCATAAAGGATGAGGAGGTTACATTTGTGCGATAGGCGACGTAAGAAATAAGAACCTTCAGTTTAAAACTTTAATTAATATAACAAGAAGAAAAGTTTAGACTTTCAAACTCAGTGATGAAAGACCAAGAGCTTCTGGCTAAAAATGCTTAATTGGAGAAAATTTTCTTAACATTCATCATACGCCTTCGAGCAATTCGCATTTACGAGGGCTGATTGAAATGTTATGAGCCTCGGTTGTCTGGGAAGTAGAAGGTATTCTACTGATAGATTCTCTCGATAAAGGACACATACTATGCTTAACTTCTGACACAGTGTCGGGGAAATATGAAGCTCAAGCGCCGCGGTGAGCTCACTAGTTAAAGGTGCACTGCTCCATCACGAGCCTGTCATGGCTGTCATTCATGATTGTGGCTTTAATTTGATTGAGCATCCGCCTTATTCCCCTGATCTTGCTCCATCACACTTTAACCTATTCACAAAATTGAAAGCAGCTATTTCTTGCACCCACTTTCAGTTAGATGATGACGTCAAACGTGCAGTTGATGGCTTTCTGACCAGTCAAGATAAGGAGTTCTTTAGAAGTGGTATCGAGACCCTTAAACACCGGTGGCGAACGTTTGTAGATACTGAAGGGGAATATGTAGAAAAATAATGCAAAATGTCTGATAAAATTCAAATTTTTCAATACGAGGCTCACATCATGATCAGCTGTCTACTTCACAGATAATGAAAATAAAAATCCAGCTGGCGTATTTTGCAGCGTTAGCGTTGAAGTATTATGTTTTGTTTAACGGTCCATTGACTAACTGTCTTGGTATTGAGTTGTCCTGAATAGTACAAGATTTTACTTTCCATGGAATGAATGTAAATGATGACATGTAGTGTGTTTTCGTATGAATACGTAAGTATCTCAAAAAATCGTATAACCATTACAATTTGTATTGGATATCGCAAATTGTCATCATGTCATTATCATATCTTTATTAACAGTAAGGGGATTAAGACATACATATATATTTTCTTAGATCTATAATTTGAAAAATCTTGAACATTTAATCCCCATAGCGACATAATTTGCATTATAGCTTGTGTAATCTGTAATTATGTCATGTTTTGACGAAATAAAAATCTCACCAAATATCCTCCGACTGATGTTAAGCAGGGTTTTGTCACACAATTCGTCTTTAGATTCAAACTTGATTCTCCGAAGCACGGTTCTGCACATCATAAAGGTTGTATTTAAGAATGAATAGAATGCAACTATTTTAAATTTGAATGCTAATATTCAGCATATGGAATTGCATCAATACTAACACTTTCGAAAAGAAACAATAAAATGGAGTAGGTGAATGACTGATTTGTCATCAGAAAGAACATTGGAACGAAGAAGTGTTAAGCATAGGTCCACGTAAGAATCGGGCAGGGGTGATACATCAAAAGTTTTTGCAAACTTTTTACTTTTTATTTCTGTTTTGAGACATGTATTTGGTACAAATCAAACATACGATACTAGTATTCATTTCTCAAGGTAGCGATGGTAAAGCGAGATATTCACCTTATAGTTTATAAAGGATTATGAAGGAAAACATGGCGGGAAAATTTTCTTTATATAATTCAACCATATTTGCCACTCCAATAACTTTCTTCACCATCCAAGTATGAGGAAAATTCCTTCAGAACATTCATATGGAGGCTGTTCTGAACACATTTCAAGAGAAAAAAGTTCTACAAAAATTTTAAGGTTTCTCAGCTGCCTGATTCTTACGTGGACCTGTACTTAAGGAAATAGGGGTATACTACTCTACTTCCGGTTCTTTTGATAACAGAAAAAGTAAATACCAGACAGTTGGCCAAAGACGCACGACTTCGGCAATTTTCGGGACCATACATTTACATGGCGAATTGAATGAAACGTTTAGAAAATATATCAAATATCCAAAAATAAGTAAAAATCATTTTCTTAAAGCTGTATGTCACGATATCGCCTTTCGTGTGCGTGAGAATTTCAGGGGAGCAAAATAGTCGACATTTTGTTCGTCCGTCTGTCCGTCTATCTGTCTGTCCAAGCTCATATCTCCTACACCCTACATCAGAAATTGATGATATTTCACAATATTATCCATTATGGTAGATCAGTTGAAGTAAAGGTCATTTGAGATAAATTAAAAAAGGTCAGGGTCATTAATAGGCTAAAACAGTTTTATTGTAATAAACAATTTAAGATTTATTAAAAAGCAGTGTTTTGTCCAAATGGTTAGACGTTTTGAATAATGAGAGTAAATTGCAAAATCTATTATACATGATTCGGATTTTGGGATTCTTGTATTGGGTTAATGAGAAATTGTGTGCTATAAAACGAGGAGGTTTATACAATAAATCAAGGGAATGTACAGAAATATATATCGGCTGCTTATGAGTATTTCATTATATATCTCACATCTGTTTATTAGGATAGCCCTTCAGGACAAAGGTTTCCTAATGTCTTCAAAAAGGTCAAGGTCATTTTCAGGCTGAAAATAGCTTTTCCTGTTCTTTGAATACATTTATAAAAAGATCTATTTCAAGTCAAAAGGTTTGTAATTTTGATTAGTAAAGGAGAAATGCATATTCGTTTATACATGTATATATTACAGTTTTCAACCTTTTTTATTGCATTGATGATAAATGTATACTATGACGGGGGGTGTATTATACCTAACTCCTGGGTAGTTATTTGTTCAAACTTCGCAAACTGTTTAGAAGGATGTGCATTCAGACAATACAATTTAAGGGGTAGAAGTCAAGGTCATTCATTTAAGAAATAATATATATATTTTTTCTATTGATGTAGGTATCACCTCATAAATTGGACAGAAAACTGTATCAATCGCGCTAAGCGCGTTGATGCAAAAGTTTTCTGTCCAATTTTTTGGGTGACACCTGCATCAATAGAAAAAAAAAGATTCATTTCTAATTAGTTTAGCTCACAGTAACGAAAGTCCGAAGAGCAAATGTCATACCCTCGGCGTCGTCGTCGTCGTCGTTGTCGGCGTTATCGTCGTCCGTAGACAAAACGTTAACCTGGGATATATCGTTATAAGGGAGAGGGCTTTTATATTTCACATGTAAATACCTTGTTACAAGACTTTTCATTTGAGGTCATTACCTTTGACCTAGTGACCTAGACCTTGGTCTTGAACTACTTTTCAAAATCTTACCATGAGCTCTATCTCTTGTACTAAAAGGGATATGTCTTTGATATTTCACATGTAGATACCTTGTGAAGAGACATTTCATTTGAGACCATGATCATTGATTTAGTGAACTTGGAGTAGACATACTTGTCAAAACCTTTAACATGGGCTATATCTCTTGAACTGTATGGGGTATTGTTTTAATATTTCACATGTAGATACCGGTACCTTGTGACGAGACCTCTCATTATGACCAAATGACCTTGAACTCTGACCTTTTATCAGAAAAAAAAACTTTTGATAACAAAATCATTTTGTTTTTGATTTTAAAAGAAAGGAAAGGAGACTCGGTTGCTGTACCAAATAGCAAAACAACAAAACGTCCTTCGCGAAAACACAGTAAACATGCACAAGAGATGTAAAAGAGAGAAGGAACACAAAATACGATATAGAAACATCAAACACAAAAGAACAAATATATGCAAAGAGACCCATGGACATCTGAAAGACTTGTGTCTCCTTTTAAACAATTTTAAACTTTTAATATTTTCAATTTTTAATACTGTACACGTGGTAATTTTCGCGGGGGGGATTTCACGATTTTAACATCAAGACTTTTCGCTTGGGGGACATTTTCGCGAAATCCCTCTATTCGTAAAACGCGAAAATTATCCCCACGCGAAAATTTCCACGTGAACAGTATTACTGGCGACTTTGCTCGTTTTCCTATGATGATGTATCGATTATTTAATCACATAATAAAAGCTGAGGGTATATATCATTTCTTTTGAACCTCACTTGTTATTCAATAAATTCTTGATAAAGAAGCAATTCTTTTTTAAACTTAAGAATTGTTAAAAGTTTGGTTGAAAACAACTTTAAGAGTACATGAAATTCACCTACCTTTGACTTGCAGATACGCAGTATAAAAAGGTTGAGATTCGTCTGGCTCCATGTAAATAGCAAATAGACCGCTTTTATACATCATCAAGTTTTCTACCAAAATGACATTACTATTTGTTGCAGATTGAAGGTTTCTGCCACTTTGTTTGAAATACGATTCATTTCCACTAAACATACTGTATGTCCAAAGTTCCCTATATCGTTTCCCTAAAAATTTAATATTTCCTCTGAAAGAGGTCTTAAATTTAGGTCGTTCAAGAGGGATGATTCCTGTTGACTTTACACATGCTTCTATGTGGTATTTTGGATCTGAAATACAAATGAAATCTATTGTTGATCTAAGGATCAATGATGCCCCCGCCTGGCATATTTTACATATAAGCAATGTATAAAAAGTTTGAAGGTGCACAATTCAACACAAAATTGAGGAACATGACCCTTTATTTGAACTTGACCTGTATTTCTAAATGTAAAGCTATATCTAAGAAATAAATATATTCCCTATTACAGTTTTCATTTAAATGTCAGGCAAGCACAAAATATTGTTTTTTTTCCAAGTTTGATGGGGCACAAGTCTGCATAAAATTGAGCCATATTCAAACCTAACCTGTAATTTTTGGTATAGCTACATTCAAGGGAAGAAGTTATTATCTGTAACATTTGTCCTCCTAATGTCCAGAAACCACAAAATTTTGAATTTGTCTAAGTTTCAAGGGGCATAACACTGCACGTAATTGAGGGACATGACCCATATTTGAAGTATCTGTTGGTGTAATAGCTATATGCAAGAAATAAATTGATTATCTGTAACGGTTTTCCTTTAAACATACGGAAACCGCAACATTTTGAATTTTTCTAAGTATCAAGGGGCATAACTCTACACATAATTGAGATGACCCATATTTGAACATGACCTGTATTTCTTGGTGTAAATGCTTTATGCAAAAAATGAATTGATCATCTATAACAGTTTACCTTTAAATGTCCGGAAACCACAAAATTTTGAATTTTTCTAAGTTTCAAGGGGCATAACTCTGCACAAAATTGAATGACATGACCCATATTCGAACTTGACCCGTATTTCTTGGTGTAAGAGCTATATCCAAGAAATGAATTGATAATCTGTAACCGTTTTCCTTCAAATGTACGGAAACCACAATATTTTGAATTTTTCCAAGTTTCAAGGGGCATAACTCTGCACGAAATGGAGGAACATGACCCATATTCGAACTTGTCTTGTATTTCTTTGTGTAAAAACTATATGCAAGAGATGAATTGATTATTTGTAAAGGTTTACCTTTAAATGTCCGGAAACCACAAAATGTTGAATTTTTCTCAGTTTCAAGGGGCATAACTCTGCACAAAATGAAAGGACATGACCCATATTCGAACTTGACCTGTATTTCTGGGTGTAAAAGCTATATGTAAGAAATGAATTGATTATCTATAACGGTTTACCCTTAAGGTGGTAGTCTCACCATAACTCCTACATTCAATTTCCTTCATAACTGCAATATTAATTAACTATGATGTCATGCATCTTTTGCTCAAGTTTGAAAGAAATCGAACCAATCGTTTTCCCTGTGTCGCAGTTCAAAATCTTCAAATTTTGTCCCCCTTTCAATGCAGAAAATGGCGACTTTGTCACGAAATTTGTTCTCAGATATTCAATGAGCCTACATATTTATTAAGCATCAGCTTTGTATTTCAAAGAAAACACATACATCTTTCTTTTTCAGAAAAATTTTCATGTTTTAATATCACCCTACTTAATTAAGAGGCGATTTTAATAGAAAATTAGGATAAACAATGTACTTTTCTGAAGTTCCGAAAATTGTCACATTTAAGGCCCCTTCACATATGGACGAAAGCCCTCCGACGTGAACTTGCGGAAACTGGCGAATAAGGTTTTTGCAAAATTCGTTTCAGTTTGCATATCAACGTTATACTTCGTTGTCGACTTCGCGCGGATTCGTTCGTGAGCGTCTTGATTCGTTCCGCTTATTTCTTTTCGTCGTTAATTTTTGAACATGTTCAAAATTTCTCAGCGAATAAAATTTTCGTCCATTATTCGTAAGTATTCGTTATAATGCGTTATAATGCGTTAATCATTCGGTATGCATTCGTTATATGTTCGTCGACGTTCGCAAGGGACTAGAATGTGACCTACTGTTTTGCATATTACACAACGTATTTGCATTCCAGGCGACTGAAAGCGCACCTTTGCGATATTTTACTTATTGGTGCGACCTGTAACGAATAGCGACGATGTGTAAATAATTCAATCGGAATGAAATGGCGAATAAAAACGAATTATTGCGATAGGTTGACACTACGAAACGAACAGCAAACGTTTTAGTAATAATCATTACGAAGGGTTACCACTCCATACGAATAGCAACGCAACGAAAACTGGAAAACTTTCGATGGCTTTTTGAAACATCTTACAAAATTTATTTTTATTGTGAAAAGGGAATTATTCTGGAAATTATTTGTTCAAAATGGAAGATATACACAACGTCTGGTTCTTCAGTGCTGCATTGACCATTGCTGCATCACGACATGTGGCGCCAATTTGGAATTTATGATCAACTCATGGTTGAGCTCAGGAGAGACAATCCTAGAACCTTCAAGAAATTAGACTTTTTGGCTGCATATCAATGCTTCTGCACCCCCCTCCCCAAATAGAATTGATAAAGAAAAATATACTCCCAAAACAATTCAATCTTAATGAACTTTTGTTTTCTGAGTGGCCTTGACATTCATGTGTTTGTTAATTCATTTTTCATATTAATAACCTGAAACGACAAGTTCATATCTATAACCTTGACCTTTAATCCTATAATTACCTTGAATACCTTTGAGGGAAAGCTAGCTCAGGTCATGCAAAACATTTTGTGAAGTCTGCTGAATTAGTATTTTCATATCCTACGAGGGTTGTCCCAGAAAATCGTAGACATCGACAATAAGAAAGTAGTGGCGCGTTGCATTTTTATAAACTTAGCATTTCTGTAAATGAAAAATCAATAGTTTATCTCTCATAGTAAAATGTTTATTGAAGAAATAAACACATCGGGTGACGTTCACTGGCGCATGAAAAATAACGTCATGGATTCCGGCGACTACGGCTAAGAATATGCCTAAAGACAGCGAATTACTATTCTATGTCTTATATTGATAAAAGACTTGGCATCCATTAAGCAAATATGCGAATCATATTTCATTTAATACTTGAAAGGATTTTCTACACATAAAATTAACTTATTTGGATCCTCTATAGTATTTCTTTTACTGTTCGACGCCGGTCTTCATCGATGGCGTTTTGGCCAAATTACTGTCTGACAATGGTCCCTCTTCTTGCACCCTTGTCTAGTTTTGTCTGTCCATTCGTCGGCAAATCTCTTGTTCCACTTCCGTACAAATGCTCTGCGAAAATTTCATACTTTTTTATCTTTTCATTTCTCACTTTGTCTAAAAAGGGTCAATCAACGATCAACGCAATATCGCAAGACCAGTTCTGCTCCGCTAATACAGATGACGTCGCCGACTTTTGAATGATTGATGAGGTGATTGCGTTATAAAATGCTCCATAATTTAATTATTTATTACGTCAATGACAAAAATACAGCTTCTATGTACCCGTAAAAATCAGTACTTTCCGTCGATTGGACTTTGTATACTATGTTAGTATGCATTGATCAGTTTTCAAATGGTTTTAACATTAATTCTTTTTTCGGCGCTTGAAAATTTCGTTCTGCGCCGGTAAGGTCCAACCGCAGTTCTAATAATTCAAATAATCTTTTATAACATTAGCAGACTTCAATTTAGTTAACATTTGATACTTCCCAGTTAGTTAAATTCAAATCCAGGAAAATCTTGTGTAGATTTAACGCGAAATACAGGAATTGTGAGCTATGTCTACACTTTTCTGGGACAACCCTCGTATATTACATTGTATCATTGGTTAACAAATGACCTTGATCTTTAAGAAATTGCCCATTTTAGTGACATACCCAAAAACTCACAATCAAAAACAATTTGTCGATGTATGATGATAATATGAACAGCCTATTCATAAGAAGTTGAGTGTGATCCCCTCTTGATAATAATCATAACTCATATATAATTACATGTATATAACACAAAGATGTATTTTTCTAACATTTTATATATTCTTTCATATCATATGGGCAAAAAATACATTTTAATGAATGTTTGAATAAGTTCATGCAGTAAATGCTATAATTTAGCTATAAAGTGACCTTGACTTCTGAACGACATTAAGTGACCTTTGACCCAAACTGGCGTAATCCGAATGAACAAACTTCTGAAAAAATCAAATTCTGATGTATACATACATTGTACATGTACCGTATTGTATAATGATGTACATGTATGACGGACAGAAAGAGAGGTGGACTAAATGACGGACTCAAAGACAGCTTTTTCGGTGATCATAAAAACATCAATAATTTGCTTTCAACAAATATATTATAATAGTTCATGGAGTTTATTTTCACGTTAAGTGTATATTACAAAAACAGTCACATAGTTCTTACGGACTACTAGGCCGATTTTCTGGCTGCTTCCTTCCCGATCCTCTACATGTACCTTTCCCCTTTCCTCTTGGCATAGTTGTACTAACGTCTGCTAGTCTACAGGAAATGTCGCGGCTAGCTTCGGAAGAGTTCGTACATTTTGTATCAATGCGCAACGCTGCGTAAACTTTCGCATATTGACGCTCCTAATCGCAAGTGAAAAAACAAATACACAATGCCCATTCTAACGTATCATAGCGCGAAGTCGTAACAATTCGCAGTGCTTCGTTTCTTATTCGCAATAAGCAGTTCCATTGCGTTTGCATTTCGTTATGATCATATTTTTGAAGACCGTTTTCGTTCAAAATTCGTCAAGTTTGACAAATTTTACTTATTCGCATGGCTTCGTTCTTTGGATTCGTCTATATGTGAAGGGGCCTTTATATAGCTCATGAAAAAAAACGTATCATTTAATTTCAATAAAAAAACTAATAGAAAAGGGATTAATAATCTATCTTAAATACGTGCACATTTCAGGGAAATCGAACCGATTTTTACCGAGTTAGCGCCATTTGGGTTACCCCTACACCCATTTTTTTACGTCGCAATTCGTAACGTCGAGGTTAAGCATAGCGTTGTATAATCAACATGGTTACGCGAAACTGTAAAATTAATTGGAATAAGCAACCAAACAAAAAGTAAAATAAGATTAAGAAGGAACAAAGGAAAAAAAAGATAAACGAAAAGGAAAAATTGGATGAATTGTCCAATGCGAGGGTATAGACGGAGTCGAATTGTTTGGAATCGAAACCACCACCCCCGGCCCCATCCTGGACCTCTCTCTTTGAAAGTTATACAAAATTTTTATTTTTCCGATCTTTTTTAATAAAAACTTATCGTTCCAGATTTCCGAGCCGGACACCTTTCCCCCTTTCTACGATACATTTTTTATTTCTAAATGATTTTCTTATCAAACGAAGGTATCGTATAAAGGTAAATGTACTCTATTTACACTAATCACGCTCAAATAAAATCGAAGTAATCGTGATAATCAGATGACATCAGATTTCTTTCGACATATACGTTAGGTCAAAGGATTAGTGTAGATACTGAAAATTTCAAAATAGTAAAGAAACGTATAAATCTCGGAAACATATTCAATCTATAAGTAATGCTCATTTTGACATGAAACAACGTGATGGCTATTGAAATCTGTATTCATTTATTACTGTAATTATGCATAAAATTTGTAATATATATAAAAGAAAGGAAGGGATCTCCAACAACACTCGGTTGCAGCACCCACAGCAAATCTCAAAAACACCCGTTGCAAAAAAAAAAAAAAAAAAAAAAAAAAGAAGACACGTAGAGAAAGAGACTCAAAAGGTACAAGAAACACCAAAATCACATATAAACATTCGACACAAATTAATACATATAAACCAACGGGACCAATGGGAAATTGGTGCCGACTTAGGACGGCCATCTGCCATGCTAGTAGCACAACCCTCCCACTTTTTCGATTACCCAGAGGTCTCGAAGAACGTACAATTGTACCCAAAATTTACCAACTCGTACCATTGCCATTTTCTACCATTACCAATTCGTACCAAATAAGAAAAAATTCGTACCTATTGCGAATTCACGGATACAGCTCGTACCCAATATACTCGTACCATAACCAACTAGTAACGCACAGAATATCGTACCCATTGACATTAACTGGTACCATAACCAACTCGTACCCAATTTTATTTCAACTCGCACCATTACATACATGTACAAGTACCATAACCAACTCGTACCTCACATAATCTCGTCCCCATTGACATTAATATTATAACCAACTCGATTCATCTAGAATCATTGACGTTAACTCGAATCATAATCAACTCGTACCACACATATTCTCGTACCCATTGACATGAACTCTTATCATAACCAACTCGAATCACCCAGAATCTCGTACCCATTAACATTTACTCGAATCATAACAAATTCGAATCACCCATCGATGTAGCATGTATATACATCTTTTGAATAAAGTATGAAATATTATGTAATGTATATAAGTTTAAATATGCTAATATGTCTGTATATTATATATCTTTATTATATAATTAGTCCCCTACCGGCAACGCCGAAGGGGACTCTTAGTTTCCTCTCGGTCTGTCTGTCTGTCCGTCCGTCCGTCCGTCCGTCCGTCTGTCCGTCTGTCCCATTTTCAGTTTTCCGGACTTTTTTTCGCTGTTGTTGCATATATTGAACTCATTTTTGGTATGTGGATATATCTCAATGTGATACAGATCAAGTTTGAGTTTGCTTTCGATCGACCTAATTTTACAAGAGTTATGGCCCTTGGACTTAGCAAATTTTATGAAAGTTTCAGTTTTCCGGACTTTTTTCCGCTGTTGTTGCATATATTGAACTCATTTTTGGTATGTGGATATATCTCAATGTGATACAGATCAAGTTTGAGTTTGCTTTCGATTGACCTAATTTTACAAGAGTTATGGCCCTTGGACTTAGCAAATTTTATGAAAATTTCAGTTTTCCGGACTTTTTTCCGCTGTTGTTGGATAAATTGAACTCATTTTTGGTATGTGGATATATCTCAATGGGATACAGGTCAAGTTTGAGTTTGCTTTAGATTCATCTATTTTTACAAGAGTTATGGCCCTTGGACTTAGCAAATTTAATGAAAATTTCAGTTTCCGGACTTTTCTTTAGTTCTATTGCAAATAATGCACTGATTTTTGGTAAATGAAGACATCTCAGTGTGATACAGACCAAGTTTGAGTTTGGTTTCCATTGGCCTATTTTTACAAGAGTTATGGCCCTTGGACTAAGCAAATTTCATGAAATTTTTAGTTTCCCGGACTTTTTCATGCCTGTTATTGCAGATAATGAGCTGATTTTTTGTATGTGAATACATTATAGTGTGATGCAGATTTGAGTTTAATTTAGACTGACTAATTTTCACAAGAGTTATGGCCATTGGACTTAGCAAATTTCGTGAATTCAGTTTCCCAGACTTTTCTTGGCTGTTGTTGCAGAAGATGAACTGATGAACAGAGATGCAAGTCATAAATTTATGCCACCGGTAGGGGACTTATATCGCACAGCGATCATTGCATTTTTGATTCAAACGTACTCTATATACGTAAAATACAACGCCCATCTGACCAGCGTAATCGGCAACTTACGCTGAGTTGCCAAAATATAGGCATCTCACGTCACCTGGCCCTGGAAAACGGATTCTCACGCCGGGTTGCCCCAGCGTAGCTATAAATAGCGGCGCGCAGCTGTCCCATATCAGTGTCTAGACAGTGTCTGTACAGTGTGCGCGTCGCTATCTTTCAATTGTTATACTTTGTTTCTATATCGTTTTAATCATATCGTAAACTTGTAAACAAACTAAGAAACTTTATTCGGATTTGGATATTATCTTTTCACAAAGGATTATCATCACACCGAGGATTTACACCACAATATTTGGATTTATATACATTGTACATACATTTTTACCGTGTACGCTACCAAATATTACATCTGTTATACAAATATTACTGAGTAACCGTAGTGGCCTACGTTACTACTGGTGGCATCGGTGGGATATAACCTACGTGATTTATGTATATCTTAAATCATTTTAGTGCATCTTTTTTTTCGTATGTGTAATTCTTCATTATGGATGTACAGGAACAGACAAAATTCGTACGCGTGTACGATTACACAGAATTTGGATATGTTCATTTCGTACGAAAAGTGCAAGTGAAATCGCGAGTGGAATGCGAAGAATGTTAGGCAGTATTTCCAAAGTGCTTGTACATTGATTCGGAAAAAACGATGTGAAGTGTGTGGAAGCAAAGTGAAACAATTTCCTTAAATTTTGTGATGAAAAGTAAGTATTTGTGTGATCGGTGAAAAGATAAGTGTGTTGCGTGTGGATTCAGTGCCTTAGTGTATATATTCCCCTGTGACCTATGTGTATATTATATCGTTGTTATATATTAGTGAAATTATCGATTCGTTTTTATTTAGTGTACGGTAAGTATATTGATATGTGTATTTGATACCGTACAAATTCTGTGGAGACGAAGTGATAGTGCGCGATCGCGTGTGATACATATATACTAGGTACAATGTATATATGTTTTGTGTTTTAATCAAGTGCGCGACCGTTTTACATTGATTTGTGCGAGTGCATATTTCAGTGATTTTGTTTGCGTGTGATATATATTTATATGTGAAAATTTCATGCGCGATAGTGTTTGTAATTTAATGACAATTTGTTTGTGCGCGATTCATTTTAATGTGTAAGATTTGTGACTGTTCGCGTGTGAAGTCATTTTGTGCAGAGGTTGCATAATACTGTTACGACTTATTATTGCGCGAATATTTTTCTTTTATGTTCTATCTTTATTTTGTGACTGTGCGTGATTGCGAGTGAAATGTTTTACTCGGTAGTGTGTAGATAAATTGATTTGTGCACAATAAGTCGTAAAACAAATGTGTGTGATCGCCTTATAGATGTGTATTTTATGAATCTGTGACCGATATATGTGTTGCGACATTGTGTGAAATCTGTGCGCGTATATCGTATAAAACATTATTTTGTCCGTAACTCTGTCGATTAGTGTCCGACAAATGCCTGTGTTTTGTGAATTCAATCAGTGAATAGTGCCGTGTTGTGTTCAATATTCGTGTGCATTTGCGTGATTCTTAAAATCTGTGACGAAACAGATTTTATTCACGTGTGTTATGTGCCTAGTGTGAATTTTTATTCAGCGATTCAAATTGGATTTCTTTGCGTTGTGTGGAATATTTGTGCATATCGTGATTATAATAAATGTGATGATGCAACACGATCAAACGACATATTCACCCCGTGAAATGGAACTTACAGGTGAGTTACAAAATGAACCAGGGGAGATAACCGGACAAAGACGAAAATCACCGGTTTCGATCAGGAGAAACTTATAAGATTTATTTAATGAAGCCGCAAATACATGTACACCGGTAGCTTCAAGCACACCTGTGCTTTCAGACCGACAAAATGTACCGTGTGATGCAAATAATACGCGATTCGATAATTCTGAGGATGGATGGACTTGGATTCTTAAACTATTGACGATCATTTCAGTTCTTATTGGATCACTGGTGCCATGTGCAATAAATACTTTCCTGGATATTTGTTGCTGGTGATGACAAAGGAAGTGCTTGTGACGAGTGCCTGTGTTTTCATAATAGGATTACTCATAGGACTTCTGTGGAAGTACTGTTTCCTAAAACGACAAAATATACGTAATCCAAGGAACGTAAGATTTGATTCTCCCCTCGGGAGTAATGTGAATTTCCCGAGATACGATTCATCATACTTAGACGAAAATATTGGTGCAATCGGTAACCCTGTGCAACGCGCTAGTTTCTCGCAACAAGTCCCTGTGAAACGGATATTCAAAGGAGACGGTGAGGATATATGGTCCGAATTTATTCGATATTTTTAAAATATTGCGACAATAAATGGCTGGAATGAGGAAAGAATTCGCATTATTTTCTTTACTGTGTTACGTGGTCAGGTAGAAACTTATGCTTATGGACTTCCTGTGGAAATAAGAAATAATTGGATTGAATTAAAACGGCCATGGACGATAGATTTGGTCACCGTGATATGAAAGAGAGCTATGTTGCTGAGGCTAAGATGCGGGAGAAGCAAAGTGAGACTTTAAGAGATAGGCCATAGAGGATTTATATCGCAAGGCATACCCCGGCAACAGAGATTACGTACAGTAAAGTAGCATGAAAATGTTTCTCGATAATTGCAGCGAAGATCACGAATTTCGTTTCGCAGTAAAACGAACAAGACCAAGGAATCTACAGGATGCCGTAACTGCCGCAATGCAAGAGGAATGCATTAGGTAAGGCGAAAATCGACGAGAAGAAATTGTGAGACCAAACAAACGTGTTTTGTATACTGGAAACGAGACGATGCAAAAAGTGCGCAATAAACACGATGTTCAGTCGAAAGCTGGTGAACTCCGAACATTTTCGCAAAAGAGATGTAATTCTGCAGACCATTTATTTAGGAACTGTCCGAAAAGAGATAATCGTAGAGGGAATTACCGTCAAAACCGCACCGACAACCATTCGAAGTCGTTAAACGACTTGAGACCTAGGCAGTAGGCCGTGCACCGGTCATAAAACCAGAAAGGCCTAGTACGTACAACGATACATTGTGATCCGATTTCCGATGAAGCAGAAGTAGTTAATGAAAGGATACACGGAAAGCACGGAAGTGTTATTCAGTCTGAGATTACTGGAGAGGTGTGTACCAACGAACCTGACTGGCGTTTAAAGTCGTCGTCAAACGCGTTGGATCGTTTCTGTGCAAATAAGGTTAGCCACGGTGATCAGTCAGTGTTCGAGAGCAGGAGCGAACTCAGGATTCCCGGAAGAAAAGGGTTCTTTGTGGATAGACTGATCCAGGGTGCTAATGTAACATGGAAAGTGGATAATGGTGCCCGTAGATCATTTATTACCGAGGATACCTACTATTACATGTTACCCGATAGTAGGCCAGTACTAGAACGAGTACGGAGTAAATTTATAGCGGCAGACGGACAATTTATAGACGTACTAGGGACAGCGATAATGATTCTAACTTTTGGAGGAATGAACTTTGAATTTTGGATATTTGTGGAAGGAGTTACCCAAGATCTTTTAGATGAAGATATTTATGTGAAATACAAGTGTAATTGGGACCATGACAACTCAAAATTCGTTGTGAAGTTTGATCCTAATGAAGGAGAACGAACAAATAAATTTTTTTCCGCCGAAACTATGGAATTCAATGCGGGACAAGAGGCTATTATTCCGTCATATCTTTCGTATGTAACAGAGGAAGAGGGATTACCTATGTGTTTACAGAAATTTGCTCAAGCTCATGAAATAGCTTTAGCGAGATCTTTACTTAGTGCGCGTGATTGTGATGTGTGTATCCGTGTTTACAATCCAGGAGTGGAACCAGTAGAAGTGAGGAGGGATACAGTTATTGCGTTATTTATTCCGGTTCAGTGTGTTAGTGAACCGATTAGTGCTACGAGTGATGTGAACGTAGTGTGTGAAGAATGTGAAACTACATGTAGTGATTTGCCGGTGCATTTAAAAGCTGCCTATGAGGAAGGATGTGAAAACCTCAACGAGGAAGCACTGTATGAAGTTTAAGGAATTCCTAATTAGAAGATGTAATGTGTTCGCGGATCCAAATGGGAAGTTAGAACGAGTAAAATTCTGAGAACACGACATAAAATTGAGTGATGAGAGACCATTTAAAGAAGCACCGCGTAGAGTACCTATATTCAAGAGGGTATTCTAGGCGCGGAGATAGAGAAGTTAGAGAAGGAGAGTCTCATCGAGAAATCGAATAGTCCGTGGTCTCACAGTTGAAAAGGACGGAAGTTGGCGTGCATGTGTAGATTACCGCCGTTTGAACGCTTTAACAGTGAAGAATGCGTACCCCATACCGAGGATAGAAGATGACCTTGATGCCCTGAGTGGATCAATGTGGTTTTCCTCACTAGATTTAAATATGGCGTATCACCAGGTTCCAATGTCAGAAAACGACAAACAGAAGACTGCATTCGCAACTCCTCGGGGAGGATTGTACGAATATACAGTGATTCCTTTCGGATTGTGCAATGCTCCTGCAACTTTTCAACGCATCATAGAGCGAGCATTGATAGGACTTCAGTGGAAAATAGCCGTTTTGTACTTAGATGACATCGTAGTTTTCGGCAGAAATTTTGACGAACATATGGAAAATTTGGAAAAAGTGTTCGATCGATTAGACGAAGTGAATCTTAAAGTGAAAGCGAAAAAATGTTCATTTTTTAAGGAGGAATTGAAATTTCTAGGACACGTAGTATCGGCTAGAGGAATACAAACCGATCCAGGAAAATCAGAATCATTAAAAACGCTGCAAAACCAAATAATGTAAGTGAACTTTGTATTTTTATAGGATAAGTGTCATACTATAGAAAGTTCATAAAGGATTTCGCAAATATTGCGCGATGTTTACATGGATTAACGAAAAAGGGAAAAAGATTGGAGTGGACGGAGGAGTGTGACCATGCCTTTCATACTCTGAAACAGAAATAAGTGAGTGCTCCGATCCTAGGATATCCGGATCCGGAAGGAGGACATTTTATTCTTGATACCGTTGCGAGTAATTCTGCGATTGGATGTGTTTTATCGCAAATTCAAGGTGACAGTGAAAAAGTGATCGCTTATGGAAGCCGGGCTCTGTCAACTGCTGAGTGTTATTATTGTGTGACGCGCAAAGAGATGCTTGCAGTGGTGTATTTCATGAAGTATTTTAAACACTATTTGCAAGGACGTGAGTTTGTGTTACGAACTGACCACGGATTTCTTACATGGTTGCATAGATTTAAAAGAAGGGAGGAGATCTCCAACAGGACCCCGGTAAAGAACCGGACGGTCAAATGTGCAGATGGTTACAACAAATAGGCCAGTTCAATTTTAAGATTGTGCACAGAGCCGGTAAAAAGCATAGTAATGCTGACGGACTTTCAAGGATTAAGATGACCGAAAATGACACCGTGTGTAGACAGTGCAAACGGAAATTAGATGATGAATATTACGGTGTGCGAGAGAGTCACATAGAGGACTTGCGAAGTGATTGAAGTGGTATTGATATACAAAGTGATCAAGCTATATGTGATATTCAATGTTTCTTTGCGATAAGTGACGATAAAGACGTGAAAGAGGCATTAAAATCAAAAAGAGGGCGACGAGAGAATCGACCTAGGAGAGCTAAACCTATTCCGGTGACAGATGCCGATTTATCGTTTTCCGGAATTCGAGAACTAAAGGTTAAAGACGACGTACTTGGACACATTATTGCTTTTATAGAAAAGCATGGATCCAAAGTTAAACCAAAATTCGAGTCGATAAGTCATTTACATCCAGCATTTAAGTTTTGGTTAGGACGTTGGGAAGTGCTAACCGTGTATAATGGAGTACTGTGTATTCAGTGGATTGAGGAGAGTGCTACGCGACTAAGAATATGTACGCCAAAAGTGTTACGAAGTGCAATTTTGTGGTATTCACACGACTCGCCGACATCTGGACATAAAAAAATTCAAAAGACAATAAACAGAGCAGATATGAGTTCATATTATTGGCCTAATTTTCATCGTGATATCACAGATTATGTGAATTCGTGTGATATATGTGAAGAAAAGAAGCATCCGAGGAGGAAATAGAGACATTTTATGAAAAAGTTATATTGCTGTAGGACGATTTCAGAGGATTGCAGCCGATTAAACAGGACCTTTACCTTAAACAGAGAATGGAAATGTGTACTTGTTAGTTGTGTCGGATTATTTCACGAAGTGGACCGAAGTGTATGCGTTACCGAATATTGAAGCCGAGACCGTGGCTGACGTGATTTTCCATGGTTGGATAAAGCGTTATGGATGCCTACTAGAACTCCATACAAATAAAGGTAGTCAGTTTGAGAGTCAGTTATTCTCTTCATTGTGCACTGTTCTGGATATAACAAAAACAAGGACTACCGCATTTCACCCTAGATCCAATGGTATGGTGGAGAGGTTAAATCGTACTTTCAAGGAAATGCTATCGAAATATGTGAATTTAGTGCAAATGGACTGGGATCGTTTTATAGAAACATTATGTATGGCATATAACACATCTGTTCACGAAACTACAGGAATAACGCCATATCGCATTGGATGTGAAATGAAAGTGCCGATATGTGTGATGAGCGATTTTACGTGTTTCGAGGAAGAAATTCCCGTCAATCGTAGTGATTATGTGCAGAAAATGTGTGAAAATCTCGATGGACATACTACGGAAGTTGCCCGGAATCCCCGTACTATATTTGGATATGCAATGTACATATGTTCATGTTTTATGTGTTATATAATAATATCAACGTTTGATGGACATACTACATACGTTGCCAGGAGTCCCCGTAGTATATTTGGATTTAAAGTGTATTTGTGTTTGAAGTGTAGTAATATTATACCATTTCAACGCTGGATGGACATACTACGGACGTTGCCCGGAATCCCCATAGTATATGTGGATTAAAGTGCAATCTTGTTATAAGTGTACCATATTTTCTATGTTGGATGTGGACATACTACGAATGTTGCCTGGAATCCCCGTAATGTAATGTTTATGTGATATTAGTGTACCATTTTACGAATGTAAACTTGTGACTTCGTAGTATAACTATCTATTGTGAGCTGATGGTGTCTTAAATTGTTGAATGGACGTACTACGGACATTACCTTGGATCTCCGTAGTATATGGAAAGATGATTGGAGTCTGGACATACTACGGACGTTTGAGGTAACAATCTAAAGAAGTCGTTTAGCTTAAGGTACGAACCGATGAAGGTCTATGTAAATCTGGATAGTAAGGTGTAGATATAACATTCAACTGCTCCAATAGTTTAATATGCGAAAAACATATAATATCGAAACATGCAAAACCTCGACGAAGAAGGAATCCTTAATGTTTATCAAAATGGTTATAAACGAAATCATGACCAATCATTGCTTATAATACAATAGTAAGCATGGATATTTCTATTGAACGTACGTGTTCTGTTGCTACGTCCATATCATTAAGCTATGACCTCATTTGATCAAATATCACATAAAGTGATGGTGCTTCATGCAAAAGTAGCGCAAACTTGTGAATTAACCTGTTAAATTATAAACCTACTTGTCGTTTCCTATATAAAAAGATACACATTAAATCTAGCTGTAATTTTCTTGATAAGACTATATCCCTGCAAAGGGTACGTTAGTTGGGAAGACGTGCTTACTCCATACATGTACTTTAACTCTGTACTGTATGGTGACTTGTACTGCAGCTGAGGTTTTTCTTGTCTACGACATGGGAGAGCACTATGAACGAGGAACGACGAATTCTCATTCCTCGTGTACCCATTTTTCGTGTCTTTGATTTATAGTCTTGCAATAATGTGAACTTTCAGATTGGGAGTACAACATCACTTCCTTACGGTTCTATAATATTATACGAGTCTAGATCTTGCTCTCTTAATTGATGTTTTCCTAGGATCTTCATAGTGACGTCATATACCTTTTCATATACTAAGCTAAGTTTGAGGTCATCTACACTTTTTTAAAAAGTGTAAAGGTTCATGCGCGAAAAATTATTCTCAATCGATACTTCATAATATGTCCTAGGGTTTTTGCTTTCACAAACTAGTAAAGACTTTCTGGAATTTTTACAAAAATTATTGTGAACTTCTTTTGAAATTCGGACCCATACAAGCAAAAGAGTATATTACTTTGGGTATTTCACAACCTTGATTTTATGGTGTCATAATTATCAAAATAAGAAGGATCAAAGGTAGATAGCATAACCATATGCGTCAAAATCCAAAAACGCCTTTTATACCGTGGATATGATCCTAATATCACCAGACGGACACTAGGCTTGGTATACGTATTTGACCAATCTACAGTTTTGTACAAGCGCAATCTTAAGACTTGCGCTCTGACTGACTGTGACGACGGGACTCCATGACGGGCCCTGTTCAAACCTCGTTAGAGAAGACAGGGCCCTGATCACCTGTCTTCTCTGAATGTCAGTCGGACTCCTCGGATGACAACATACATGAGCTCATTACAGTCGGTAGAACACGAAATGTATTACGTAGGCCTTCCTTTTATATCTATTTAAATATTCATCTGTGTTGCTTGGGCCAAAACGTTTTGTGGTCTTGTTTGTGTGCAATCATGTAACAGTGAGGAGGTTGTTTTACACCACAACTGTACATTCTTCGAAACCTCTGGGTAATCGGACAGTCGTTCATTGTACTATTTCTGTCTCATTCTGTACGTGTCTGCTTTGTGTTTTTGCGTTGTGCGTTTTGGGGTTTTGCTGTTGGTGCTGCAACCGAGTGTTGTTGGCTCCCCTCCTTTATTGTAACACAGTAGTCCCTTTATCCTCTAGGCTTTATCAACAGATATAAATGATAAATAGTAAGATTTCTGTAAATCTATTTTAGGACGACAGATTATCTCTTTACATAGTAATGGAAAAGAGGAACTGCGGTTGGAACTTACTATAATTATTTATTTTTCTATATACAAAATTAAGTACTTTACTTGAAATCTATTATGAAATATAATGTATTTCCATTCCGAATACAGGAAATGTTACGCAGTGGTTCATTATTTTTTTCAGTTTTGTAACTGATCGAAGGAATGGGATGCATAACAATTTCACAGGTCAAGTAATCTGATATAACCATCATTTGAAGTATTGAAATATTAACTTCTGGAAAACTATAAAAACTTCAGATTATGCAGAAATGCGCCCGAAGTGTTGCATCAAGGCTTTGTTCAACGTACCACGCGAAGCGTTAACCTAAATTGATAGACGAAGAAGACGTTTTTAGAGGAAATGCCGCGATAATACAGTGAAAGTAGTGATTTAACGAAGTGCGTGTTATCCTGACTCAAATTGACGCTGCGTTGAGACTAGCCGAACTCAGACTCGGAGAGAGGTAAACGTCAAAGGCAATGACATCGTCTGTTAATGTTCCAAAATGTTGCAAATATGTTTAAAACATACTACTAGAGAGTATGTTCCTGAGAATAATTCATTCACAATTGCCTCGTCACATCGGTATTACACAGCCAATTGTGCCTCATATGAAATTCATGTGAAATTTACATGAACTTTACATGAAAGTTCACATGAAATATATGTGAAACGAGCACGAACATGAAATTCACATGAAATTTTTCACATGAAATTCATGTGAAGATTTATACACAGATGTTATGAGAATTCAGTTTCCTGTGAAGATCACAAAGAAAAATTCATATGAAACTCATGTGAAGGAAATTTATGTGAAATTCATGTGAAATATTTTTCACATAAATCTTATGTGAAATTGATATGACTTTTACATGAACTTTCATGTAAAATTCATATAATACTCATTTCATATGAACTTCATGTGAGGCACAATTGGCTTTTTCGGCATCTCAGAACCACGTTTCCAGAATACAAGAAATCAGCGTTGAATTCTTGTGCCATTAATTTTTTTTCTTTAACCTAACAATGTTTCTTTTTTTCTGTGAAAAACCTGAAACTTGCAGAAAATGACAAGAAAATTAATTAAAAAGTCATTGCGTAATGTGGGCTCGAAAATACGAAAAAGCGTCTCAATCTCAATGATAACGATATTTAACACGCAAATCATGTAATTATGTCATACAAACGGTCAATTTGGCAACTTATTGCAATAGTTACAAATTCAATTGTTCTTTGTTTATTAAAGTAGATAAAGCATCCCTATAAAAAAGATTAGAAAAAAATTATACAGGGGAAAGTTGTTTCTTTGACAATGAAAGTTTTGTTTTAATCTATTTAAATATAGAACCGCTTCTGCTTGATGGTAAAGGTCCGAATACTGCGCTTGCGCCATTTCTACGGAGTTTATCGTACATATATTTTTTAAAAATTGATATTTTGACCAGTTTTACTTTAAAAAAAATGACTTGGTAACTGCATGGAATCTCTGTCAAAATATGTTTATTAATAGAATAATATAACAACACTATCTCTCCATTTTTGATTTTGAATTACGGAAATCGATAACTTATACTTGGTATGGTGGGTAACTACAGTACGCTATATACAGTCAGGGGCATCACTGATTTCAGTCCTCTTTAGAAATGACTGAGACTTATAATTTATCTTTCGATTTCCTTTGTTATTAATCGTGATCAAAGATATTCATTTTGCAAAATGATAGAAATCAGTTACATAAAAATGATTGAATCCCGTCATATTCCTAAGTTTGTCCATTTGATTGCCTTTACTTCACTATTTAGGGTAATCTAATTCCAAGATTGTGTACTTTCTACTCTGCACCCAATGAACTCATAAAATGAAAATGCGCAGGAATGAATTTCTAGAAATAAGAATGTGCGCAAAAAGTGTGGAATTCAGTAATTTGGAGGTAAAGCAGCAAGTAAAGTCAAAATAAAAAATTACTGATGTTAGTAATTTCTGAAAGGGTACTGAAATCAGTGATTCCCCTGACTGTATATTGTAAATATACTGACGTGTAACTTATATGATTATGAAGTATTCTGGTTCAATAAAATGTATAACAGAATTTTCAGTTTCATTTCAATTTCAATTTAACTGTAATTGAAAACGTACACGTAAAATCATGTTTAATCTATGGATAAATTCCCTCACACATTCCGTTTGCACGTTGGTTTGTTTTCAGTTTGGCGTAATGTGAATCTATAACTGCTGAATGTTGCATCTATAATCTATTGTATCAAAAAATATTTTTGAATTGTACAATTCAAAAGAACTATATAATTGATCTTTATTATTTTTATCGTAAAATGTGTACATGTAATCATTCCAAAAAACTCAGTAACCCCCCTCGCTAAATCGACATAGATAAAAACCTGTTTGAAAACCAACCACAGAAGAATGATGGTTTCATAATCTTCACAATAAGCGAAAGTATATGTAAATCGAAAGAGAAAAAAAAGATAAAGGGGGGGGGGGGGAGGGGGCGGGTTGAAAATCGTACATACTAGGCATCGATTATTCTTGTACAGTATTTATAAAACTTTAAAACTTTACGGACAGACGTCAATTGAATTGACTAGTGTATTATCTTAAAAATTATGCTTGAGCGAAATATCTAAATGATTATTTGAATTTGTACAATATTCTGACAAAATTGTAAATTGAAATCAATGGAACTTGAGCCCTATTCGTCAAATGTATATGTATAACTCGCAAATTTAATAAAGAATGTCAGATTTAATTGAAATGTTCTATAATTGACTAGATAGCCTTTAATTGTACAATTAATTTTTTTTTCAAAGATAGGAAGACGTTGAGCACTGCCATATGATAATTATATTGCACAAATAGTAGATTGATTAATGTATACCGCACAGTAAACCCCGAAACGCACAAGATTTCCGAAAATTCGGACTTTTTCTTTGAAGGCAAGGGCTTTTTATTTTTGGATTCTAGCACAATTTTGATCGTTCAAATAACGACTTTCCCCTGAATAAATTTTTCTAAACTTTTTATATGTTGTATATACGGTATATTACTTCATTTTCCCCGCATAGAAATAAACTGTTGCAATTAGTTAACATCTCCCCGTAGTTTGACTAGACTATCAGATATTATTTTAAAGTAGAAGGATAGTGCTGTGATTTTACATCCATATTTACTGTGAAATACACATAGGTGGGAACATGAAAATTTCTTAATTTTTTTTTTCAGTATGAATCTCCGACATGAGTTTGATTGATAAAATACTAGTTTTGTCTCTTTTATGTCATATGATATATGATTGTATTATCTAGGCGTACAATTTTGAGCCGTCGAAGCCCAATATTTGAACATTATTTAGGCCTTTCAACGACCGCTAGGTTTCTTCTGAGAGTAACGACAACTCGTACCCTAAGTGTCAGAAATCGGGACATTTCGAGCTTCTTCATAAACATAATGGGCAAAAATCACTTCAAATCATGAAATTTCTCATTTATTTATCTCTTTATGGTTGTTGGACAAAGTTGGTATGATTAAGCTCAATACTTTGATTTGTTTCATGTACTTAAAACAATAAATGGACAGAGAAAGATAGCACAAATTTGCACATTCGATTTTTAGACCGAAAAAAAAATTCCTTGTGGTAAAACATTTGAAGGGAGGTAACTCCTTAATAATATCTGTCAAACTCGGGGACCTTTAAACTAAGAAACGAAATGAAAAGGAACGAAATGAAACGAAAAAAATAAATATGAATTTTTTAAATCATTCGTTTACGATCAAACAGTGGTGATATTTTCCCTTGTATTCTGCTCCCATATGCCGCGGGAACAAGTGCATATTATAGTTTCTACATTTCAGCCGTGTTTTAAGAAAGGTCATCAAACAAAACTAAATGACAAGTTTTAATCTAGGCATAACTGTTACCGATTTCGTTAAAATCTAACGAGGAGTTCTACGTACATAAATTGGAAAATGATGGTAAAAGGTGCGCTAACGAAAAATAAACATTGAAAATAAAATTGGCAGATATACATGTATGTATCTAGATAAATGGCATTGACATAATATTTAAAAAAAAAATGAAATGTGTCGATAAGTATGCATAAGCGAAGACAGCATCAATAGTGATCGGAAACTGACGAGACAAATAAAAAAAAAATAAATTCTAAAAAATAATGATAAAAAGTAATGGTCGTACAGACTCACACTGTTAGTTGCAAGACTTCGAGATTTATCCCCTTTATGAATGTTAATCAGAACATTTGTCGACGAAGTAGAAAAAAAAAACTTCAGTTTTTTTCTGATTTGTGAGCTGCGTGGACAGTAGATGCTGACGTAATGTTTGCGGACGGGAAATACTGATTATACGGTGCAAACATCCGATTATGTGTTAGTATTTGAAAATATTTCAATGTTACAATTTTTTTTATCAAAATGAAATCATGTTGTAATTTAACCCCTTGCTAACTAAAGATGTAGGGTGTAACACCACCACCCCCCCGCCCTATCTCCTGCGATAAATGATAAAATCTGCGAATATGCATGATATACATTGTCTTTTTATAGCATTCATTTTGTTATATTTTCTTGTTTCAATACTTTATAGATTTAAAGAACGCTATATACTTCTTTATAAGTTTGAATTGAATAAACGTATACTCAAAACATGTTTAAACATGTCACCTAAACTTGCAAGCGTGGATCTAGAGTATGATGGGTTTGAGAGGGGGTCTGAACCACCCCCAACCAATCCGCAGTGATGTTTGCAAAAAAAAAGAGAGACTTTTCCAGATTTTGTTCAAAATCATAGGTATGACAAAAAAGAATCGGCTGAGCCTTCATAATGGTCTTTCTTTTCATATGAAAGTTTACATTCTCATTTGTATAAATTCTTTTCAGACAAATCTAACGCATACATTCGCAGTTTTAGCCGTTTGAAAATATAATTTTGAATTTGGGGAGTGCAGCTTTAATTCATTCCACTGGCGCCACCTACAATGCATTGCATTTTTACAATAGAGATATATAGAGAGATTTAATTATACAAATTCAGCAATATTGGGGTCGTTACAGCATATTTTCAAATAAAACTTTTTATGGCTCCTTTTTTTCCTCAATCTAGACCCATCGGAATAAAATTTACGTTTTCAATTAGATTTATTTTCAGGGAAACTCCATCTTTAAAAAAAAACAAAACAAAACTAAACAAATTAAAACAAATAAAAACAAAACGCAACCCCCCCCCCCCCAAAAAAAAAAACCAAAGTTGAAAGATTTTTTTTCACTTCTTTTCAGACTAAACTTAAAAGACTGGATTTGCTATATCTGGGGGTCGGTTAGTTCTTTGGTTATTTTCACCTGTTTGATTATTTTTCAGAGACTTCCGCGTTTTAACAGTCATGAGAAATAAACTTGCTATACCGACACTGTTAAGTGTTGACCCTTAAAAGACTGACAGACGTACATGGAATAGAAGAAATATCTAGTAAAAATGGAGGGGATAGAAATATGTAGGAAAAAACATATCTAGCTGTCTTGTAATAATACATACATCTCCCCAAAAACGCACCGAAATTTGGTTTTTCATGTGAATCGTTATTTGTAAACGAAATGACATCAAAGTATATGTTTTTTGTTTGCTTGTCAGTTTATCTGTGAACAATTTTCTTCGAGCTGAAACCTTGTGCCCCCCTTTGAAATCCCAGATCCGCCACTGAAACCGGTTCCTCCTGCATTCCCATGAGAGGGAGTGTCGTAGATGGCGCCACTGAATGACTTTTTTGTCTACCATGAGACAATTCAGAGTAATTTTTTTTCATTTATTGATTTTCATTAGTGTTGTATAATCGTACAAATTTCATAATCAGAATTCTAATCGATTTTTTTAAATTCAATTGGGTTTTCATATTTGATATTTTCACAAAAAAGTTACCAAAAGGGATGATATAACTTCAATAAGTAAGATACTCCTATGCATGACAAAACAGTCTAGAAAATATTTCTACCACAAAATGATAAGAATTCGCTCAGTACATGCAAAGAACGGGTGAATTGGCAAATCTCTTAAGCTTGTCCTTACTACTAAAAAAGCTCTGTTCGGTCGGCATAGCTGTTTACTCCGTTAATCTTTAATGTTACGTATTGGGGGGGGGGGGGGGTTACATCCAACCTTAGTGTCTTGTTTAAGTAATTTTATGGGAACAAAGCAAAACATTCATGCGATTTTCGAGCGAATGAACACCAATGACCTACATGTATTCTTTAAATTCTACGAAGCGTTTGGTCCTCGTAACTTTTTTCCTTACGCATCTCGAGTTGAGACCAGGGAACTTCGCATCAAAGTATCTTGAGAAGAATCCGGATCCTATTCATAGTATTCCTGGGCTTACAACGAAACTGATAGAAAATGTACCGGACCTTTCAAATTATTTACGGTACGCATGTAGGTTGAACTCATGGATACCATACCCGAACGTACATGTAAATAATCCGGTTACTTTTCCTCCTTTTCTACGTTTTGAATTTCCAATTATAAAAATCTGTATAAATATTTTCTTTGCCAAAGAAAAAAAAAACCCATTTCGTTTCGTTGCTTTTCATTTCTTTTCTTGTGCGTTTCACAATTTAAAGGAGCCCGTTAAACTCGGTTAATCAAGAGGTGTCCCGGAAACCAAGTGTTTGTCAAATAGCACAGTTTGAATTGTTTCCCTTCTTTAGCAGATTTTATGTAGAACTTGGTATTTAAAATTAATTAATTTTTAAAAATTCGCATGTCTTTATCAATTCAAAGTTCTTTAATGCTCTCCAGACACAGATTCAAATGTTGTGAAGCACTTTTAAAGGAATTTTCTTAGATTTGAAAATTTAGTTGAAAGATCTACATTATTGCACTTTAATTTCTAATATACATGAAATGAATTTATATCACTGAATTGGCTTTATTTGCCGAAGAACTTTTGAATTGTGATTATTCTTAGGATATAAACACCTTAAATAGTTGTCGTACCTACAATTGGCTAAATATTGGTAATTTGCCACAGAGGGTGTATGAAATATCTGTGATATATCTCATGATAATTTATGGGAAGCCATACATTTTACAAATCACTTACAAAAAATTGTATATCACAAGTAGATTCAGAATTAGACAGCCACCTTCAGTAGAATTAACCTTTTCATTCTTCCTTTTACATTTCTATCAGAATTATTTTCGTATCAGAGTTTCTTTTTTCCGGTAAAAACGACAGTTAAAGGAGTAGTTGTAAATTAAGTTGTAGCAAATAAAATGAAAATGTATTCTAACTTACCATTTTTTATGCATGCTCTCCGATCACATGTCTCAGCAAGTATTATCCGGTTTGCTGATAAATTACTAGCAATACCAACATTAAAAACTTCATCATGTTCATATACAGTTATATGGATATGTCTCAAGCAACCTTTGTAGCGGAGCATTGTTTCGTAGTTGTAAGAAAATGTCAAACGTCCGACAAATTCGGGAAAAGGAAATATTCTTGTTGATTTTTGTCCATAGCACAACATTGTTTTGGTATAGCAGTATTCAATATGGACATAAACGGTTTTATTGCTCCAGGTATCCCAAAGGAATACTGAATACCATTTGAAATCGTTAACATTGTGATCAAATTCCACAATGTCTTTATCTCCGCTCAAAAGCAGTTTCCCATTGTATATTCCTAAGTGAAATATATGACTGCCAAATTCATTTATAGAGGCAAGAAGGCTAGAAAAGGATACACATGTTCGAAACTGAAAAGAAATATTGACCCTTGCCGTGTAGAAAATATCATCAGATTCATTGCTTTTATCAAAAATTCTCATTTCTTTTGAATCATCATAAAAGGCATACACAGCATCAGAGTTTTCCAGGCTTCCTGAAATCACAAAATGAATTGTAATTGTAAAACAGCACATAGTCAACAATTGATATTCTCAAAAATATGTTATTTAATTATGATCTAAAAGTAGCTTACATGTACATTGTCGTTTATTTTTCGCATTTTTATGCGTACGTAATCCAGGATAACCACACCATTTGTTACCTGTGTAGCAGATGGCCGTCCTAAGTCGGCACCGGTTGCCCATTGGTCTCGTTGGTGTATGTGTAGTCTTTTGTGTTTATTGTTTCTATGTCGTGTGTCTCTTTGTCGTCTCTTGCTGTACTCGTCTTCTGTGTTTGCGCTTTGCAGTCATTCTAAATTTTTCTGGCCACCTTTTTTGTACTAAAGTTGAAAAAATGAGTTTATCAAAACTGGATCTGAAGGTTTATTTCTTAAAATTCGATATCTCTAGTTACCTAAATCATCAAAACTTTCCAGCAATCTGTCATGATGCTGAAAATCTATACATTTGAAATAACCCCATATTGTGTAGTAACGGATGTTAAATTGTCTATCATCATATGTTCAAACCTATGCAAAGTATAAGTATCGTAGTCCTCCCTTTTATCAAAGTGTTTTATTCCAACATAAAGGTGTTATAAGTAAAATGATTCCAAATTGGATCACCATTACGACCAAAACTGTCCGAAACGAAGAACAACCCATAACACACGTTTCTTCCCATTGCTTGCGAGTTTTTCTTCCATATTTGACTGTTTCAAACTTGACAAAAAAGCACAATTTAAAAGTTTGCTGAATATTAACATAACTGTGAAATATTAAATTACATTTGTGCACAGACTTTCTACACCTAAATCTTATAACAATACTAAAAGTGCCGATACTAAAGTGACACAAAAAAAGTAACGGATGTTATATGAAAATAATCGAGGTCCATTCTCTGTAGGGTTAATGTATGGGACCGCCATATGGCAATAATATGATATATTTTCCATAAAAAGGAACAAAGGATATCAATAAAGTATGTTGAAATTCGAGAATCTCATAAAAATGACATCATGACTTCACTCAAGGTAACGGATGTTAATGTTCTTTTCTTTATTCCTTTGAATGGCTAATTGATTGGTTACGAACTATCCCTTCTTTAACTCACAGAGTCTCACACCTTTAATTTCCCTTCGTAGATATATTCTGAACCATAAGGATCTTCCCGAAGCGCTCAATATTACTTCATTCATCTAGAGATATTTTAACATCCGTTACGACATACAGTAATATATCTTACTGATTTTTCACCTTACTGACTACTTGTTCATATCCATATGACCATGTGTTTTCCAGAATGTTTTCGCATACAATGTATTTGTCATGACGAAATACAAAAACAAAAATCATATTGGCACACATTGTCTACATCTTATTTTACATATGAATACCATTATCAATCGGCTCTGCATAGGATTTTTCAATAAAAACCAGCAATATATTTAACAAACATGATTTAATTTACATTTCATATTCGATAAGTAAATTGAATAGGGTATGCTACATTAGACTTTTTCTCAGAAATTCAGGTATTTCAATTAGAACATATCATTTGTACAATTTTTATGATATTCTAACATCCGTTACAATTTTTGTCTTGATTGCAATGCCTTTTTAATTACCATACATCGTTCATGGTTTTCATAATCAATTGGGTACATGTAACGTGCATGTATCTGGCAATTCTCCGATTTGAAATATTATAAAATGTTGTCACATATACGTTTTTATTTCGTTATTGACTGTAACATTGACATATTTTACATATACCAACACTACCACTTCCTGTGTTCATATTTCCCCCTTATATGCCTAGCTATTTGTAATAAAAGCTAAAGCGAATATCGTAATGGCAGAACAGGATCCTATACATACGTTTACTACACCATAAATACAGTTTTTTTGTGTCTTGGAACAAAATCAATTATAGAGTAACGCTTGTTAACAGTCACGGATGTTAACAATTTTGATATAAAAGAAGAGAATATGACAGGATATATCAATAACCACTGGATTTTTTCAATTAAGATTAAAGATTTTGTCTCACTCATCCCAAAAAAGGCAATAAATTCAGTCCGGATGAGTACTTAGTCCATAGTGCATCGGTAACGCGTGTTAAATGCTTAACGGCGACAGTAGAAGTTGAATCTTTGACGGACACTACTTCCTGGTAAAAAGAATTGACAGTCAATTAACTTTTGCACGAACGTATTATTATTACTAAGGTTTGATTTAATGAAATATGTGAGAAAGACAATGTTTTATTTTAGATATTAAAGCCTCATAATGGAATGTAACGCTTGTTAATTCCAGTCTGGTGACGTTATTAGTATACTGACTTAACTTTGAACTCAAAAGGAAAGTTACAAAAGTTGTCTGTTAGAGGTTCATTTGTGAATAATGAATAAGCGAAATTATACTTTTATCCTTTTCAAGATCATTGATCGCATTTATTCATTGATACAATTTATTTCTCATCTAGCGACATGGGTTTTAAAGCACTTTTGATGATCGCTACGCTAAATGCGTTGATTATGCAGCACTACAACTATCCCAAACCACTATTAGGGAGCAACCATTTTATTTTTAGGGGGGGGGGGCAGGAAGACTTTTGCCGGCCGGAATTTTTTTTCGGCCATTTTAAGAGCAGGAAAAAATTTTTATTCCGGCCCTTAGGGCCGGATTATTTTTTTAGAATAATTTTCCAATGTTGAAAATTACTCTAAAGTTTAAATAATTCAGCATGATTTTTCAGCCATATTAAACATCAAACACACAATGAGTTCATCTCTTGCCAGCAGATCACTTCATTTTAATTTCTTGAATGGCATATGGTGCCTATAATCTGTTTACTAAAATGATACTCAACGGAGACAGGCTATATGGTGCTAATGACTTTTGAATTTTATTTATTCACTCCAAATTGCGTAAAGTTTGTTATTTTTTATACTTTGTTTATGATACACAAAAAAAGTGTTTATTTGGCAGTGGAAAGGTTGGAAGAGAGGGGGAGGGGTAATTTCATGATCCGGAAATTTTTTTTCGCCAGTCCTTCGGGCCGGAAATTTTTTTTCCCTAAAATTTCGATCCGGAAAATTATTTTTGCAAAGTCTTCCTGCCCCCCCCCCCATTAAAAATCAAATGGTTGCTCCCTTATTTCATTATATGACATAATTACCTTCGTAAATAATCTTGTGGACATACAAAATATACGTATTATAATCTTTATCAATTTGTAAAGACAAGCGGCATGCTTTTTTCCGTGTTGGCCGTTTAAATTGAGAATGACTGTTACAGTTGTTTTGGAATTTTGTTGTTGGTACTGCAACGAGGTCTGGTTGGAGATCATCTCCCTTCTTCTTCGCTATACAGAGTGGGACTTTTTTGACGAACTTGGCTAACCTCACTCAGTTTACAACATCACGATCAAAATACACTTTTTACATCAAAACAAATAAAAGATAAATCCTCTTTACTGTAAAAACGTTAGAACCCGGTTTAAGTATGATTAGCAAAACAAGGCGCGCTTGTTGATGACAGCCTTTCTTTGACGCCGAAGTTAAGGAGGCTCAATAATCGGGTGACATTATCAAAGTCCCGGTGTCAGCACTTGTTCGAATAATATCGAGTACGGTAACTTTCCGCGCATGCTACGCATAGAAGGCAAGATACCGTGTTGTTCGGGACAAATTAGAAGTAAAGGTAATTTTATTTAAAAGTCCCATTTGCAAAAATTACAAAAAACCCCAAGAGAAATAAATGTACCTTCTGATTGTCTAAAACAGCGCCTCTATAAAACAATAGAACCTACTTTTCGCGCGGCCCACCTCGGAAACTGGACAAATGCGATTTTGACTATAATATCAGACAAAAGATTAAATGAAATTGATACCATTTAATAGATGTCACTTAGTCGTAAATTTTGGTATAAGTTATATGATAGTCGGTGCTCGCAATCAAACGTTACAGACAAAACAAGATTTAGATGGGTCATTTCATATGCTGATTTTTCCATGACGACGTGGCACTCTCCATAGGCTCAATGTTAAACCATAGACGTATATATGTATATGGATATACATTTATTGTTAAACTCGGCGACGTCACGCTGAAATTAAACATTGAAATCTCCCCATCTAAAAACAATTGTGTATGTGTGATATGATTGAATAAACCCACGTCCACATGATAGATATAAGCGAGTTCTATCCAATGATATAGATTTTATCTTAATTTGTGCATGACAAAGCAATCAAAATAATGTGTGTTCGGTTTCCGAAGAGAGCCACGCGGACTGTAGGATGACATCATCCGAGATATAGATATAACATTCCAACAGCTCTACATGTGCTAAAATAGATCAACAATGTTTTATCAGTCTTAAAAGAATGATTTGATTCATTTTGTCGATAACTTAGAAAACGAAATGATAAAGGATATGCTTTTGTGAAACACGAATGCCCAAGTCGGCATTTAATCTATATATTTTTGAAAAAAGCTTAGTTCTTTCACAGGGGCTACAGTACACAGAGAGTAAACAAAGAATAGATACCCACCCCCTACTAATACATAACGCACATTTCCCTCCTTTTTATACACAATACACTCAAAGTGTGTGTATGATATATCAGTAAGGGGGTATTTATTTGTTTATCGAATTTTTAAAAATTAAATGTTAAAGGAAATGTTTTTGTGAAACACGAATTCCCAAGTCGGCATTTTTATCTATATAAAAGCTTAGTTCTATCACAGGGGCTAAAATACCTGCCCCTATACATAACGCACATTTCCCTCCTTTTTATGCACAATACACTCAAAGTGTGTGTATTAAATATTAGTAAGGGGGTATTTATTCTTTGTTTACTCTATGTGTACTGTTATCTGCTAAAACTCCAAAGCTCGTATAGAGACTAATTTACTTTGACGTATAAAATGATCGTTATGGTGATTTAAAATGAGTTTTAAACTTCATGTTATAAAACCATTACTTCATTTTTACCAAGGTGAATAATGAAAAAATTGAATTAATGTAGCGAATTTTTGATATTGTAACAATTTTACCTTTAATACATCACTTAACTTCGGATATTTCATGTTTTCTTAATCATTTTTATAAGTATCATTTAGCACTTGTATAACACTTATTTTTACTCCTCCGAAATGACCTACTTATTTATGTAACTTTTCTGCTCCTCCGAATTATTCCCGCTTAAATATAAATATTTGTATTGTTGCCATGCTACTGGAGGAGGAAATTTTGTCTCATATAAACACCGCGACCTTAATTTTCTTCAGTCTAAATTATTTTTCCAAGCTTTCAGGACGTACAAAATGTGATTTTTAACTTGACTATTTCGGACTTTTATTGTGATTATTTTTGTGACTTTGTGCCGGCATATTTGACTTTCATTGTAAATATTCATCATCATCATGTTTTTCCGTTAATAAATTATGAACTTGTTACTTGTGATTTCAACTTGGAATTTATCCTGTGCTACAGTGGTTATTAGTGTGTTCGTCCGTCGTTAGTCAGAGATGTGTCCGTCTGTCAGTGTCATGAACATTATAATACAAATGGTGGCAGCGACTGTGTGATCATCCGGATATATAAACTGAATATGTTACTGTGCGTAATAATGGTGCCCGACCGTTCGTCCGTCCACGCTACATTAAAAAAATAAGGGAAAAATATGTAAGAATATCCCTCAAAACCCCATTATGATGCCAATGTTTAACGTCTTCAAATTCATTAGCATCATTTTAGAGCGGATAAATTTACAACATTGATCAGACATGCACGTTTCAGGTATTTAACCCTCGTCAGTGATCCTTATTCTAAGCAATGTAATATGGCCAAACTCTGTGAAAAGTATGTCCTGAATATACCAAAAGCTGTAGAAAGATGGCTCAGATATGATAAGGGAACAGAGCATTCCGGGAGTACCATAGAAACATTTCGAATCATCCGATTTTCTCAGCTTTTGAAGGGTTTGGATATTTTTTCAGAAGTCTATATAAATAGATCTGCGATAAGAGGCTCCCAGCATGTACCAAAAGGGTCCCTACAACGTGCTTGTAGAGATTGCTATCAAATCTTACATAAGTTTTGTTAAACCTGTTACACAGAAACAACATAGCATCACAATAGTAACTACATGACATATATGGAGAAAGACCATATCCTTGTATACAGCACAGAATCGAAAGTTCAGAAAATCAGAAATCGAAGGCATACAAAACCAGGAAAAAAAAGAACCAAAGCAAACAAACAAAAGCCTCAACCATAAAAAAGAAGCGAACTTTCGATATGAGAGGGAGGCCAGGAAGAGTAAGCATCTCCTGCTTGCATGCAACACCCGCTGCTTCAATTCGGTAGAGCTGTCACATTCGTTTACTTCCATTTCGGAAGACATAGAGTACAATCTTTGGTTGGATGGTTCAAATGGCCTATGACAAAATATCATCCACCATTCTGGACAGTGGGACATCATAGAGAATGACGAGTTCCCAATATCGACAGTAGAACTTCCTCAATGACGATGTTAGTCGGTCACAAACATATCCCTGACTGAGAAGCTTATCTGAAAGACGCCTAGCTCTCAGAATAAAATCCGTTTATTTGGTACTTACTCTGGCATAGCGTATCAACTGAGATATGAACACGCCATAAGCAAGCGATGAAAGGATGTTGCTACTCAGAAAAGGAAAGTTTGTAATGCTGAAATTGAAGTCGTCATGTTTGTCATAGAGTGAGGTGTTCATGTGACCATCAGTGTCGTAGGACAACATTATGTCCAAATAGGATGCTGAATTATTTGTCTCTGTAGTTTCTATGACTTCAAGCTCCGAAGGATAAATACTTCTGAGGTAATCCACGAATTTTGGATTATTGATGGACAACACATCGTCTATATATCTGTAAGTGAAGTTGAAGTCAGAAGCTGAGTATCATTTCCCTTCAGAGACCAAAGATTGAATGAATTCAGCTTCGTACGAGTGAAGGAAAATGTCAGCAAGGAGTGGGGCACAATTGGTCCCCATTGGAACACCGACAATTCGCTGGAAGACCTCTCCTCCAAACACACAAAAATGTTGTCGATCAGAAAGTTTAACATCTGAATAGTATCTGTTTCTGCTAACTTATTTTCAGAATCGGACTTTTTCTTTTACAAAGTAGGTTTGTCATAGTTAACAACAATAAATTTGTATTTGCGATTGCCGTTCTTGCTTGTAAATTCATTACTTAAAAATTTTGCGAGTCTTTCTTTAAATTTAGAATGTGGGATTGTAGTGTAAAGTGTCGAAAAATCAAAGGCTTTGATCGAACGGACTTTACTAAAATGAGTGATTTCAGATGTTCTAAAAGTTCCTTCAAATTCTTTAAAATCCACATCTGGTTGATACCATTGCGAGAATATACTGTCGAATAATATTTTTGAAGCCCACAGATAAAACTTTGGTGAGTAAGATCGATACAGATATTGTAGAACATTTTGAGGAACCAGCGATGAAACGTTGTTTGTACGGATTCTTATGCATTTTAGGTATGCAGTATAAGTATGGTAAATCTAAATCTAAATCATGATTTGTATGATTTGTAGTCCGTTGCGGAAAATAAGTTACCATTTTGCATTTTTCATGTTACATCGATGACTTTATTCATAGGAAATTACAAACTATTCATCCAACAAACCTATTTCAAAACCATATGTATGTAAAAACCCAGTATGATGAGGCAATATCTTTTTGACCGAATGATAATACAATCAGGTAGAATTACTCATGTGCTCGATTAGAAATATTGACTAGTATTTATCATTAACATTCCCTATCCCTATCAGCCTTATCAGTCTTAATAAATATTGTTTCATGTAGAAAATGTAATTAAAATGTAGTTAAGTACGTATCCAAATAAGAATCAGGCAGGGATGATACAGGAACGACGTAAATTTTTTTTAGTCTATTAAGAATTCAGGGTAAATTTCCAAGCCAATACGATTTCTTCATACGACTTCTCTAATATGTACACCACACCTCCTCATGACAAAATGAATGATCGATTACCTAAACCTCATTAAATGGTGTTTTGATCGAGTGCGAAAAACTCACATTTGTACATCTGAATCAAAGGGTTTCTCTTCCTCGACAGGCTACAAATCATGGACATGTAGTGATCTTTGTAATTCCTTGTCCTTCCTCTTGGACAATATTATGTTAGATTTGGTGAGGATCTATACAGGCAGATTGCAGGGATTCCTATGGGTACTTACTGTGCACCTCTTGTGTAAGATTTATTTCATACACTTACGAAAAATAATTTATCAAAAATCTTCAAAAGCAAAGAAAGTTTGATGATTTGAAATGTTTCAATAATACTTCTAGGTATCTGGAAGATATTCTAACTATTGACAATCCTGCTTTTGAATTATATAAGAATGAAATTTATCCACAAGAGATAACACTTAAAAAGGCAAACGTTACAAATGCAGATGCACCATTTTTTGATCTAAAAATCAAAATTGTAAACGGAAAGATTCATACAAGTGTATATGACAAAAGAGATGATTTTGGATTCAACATAGTAAATTTCCCCTGGTTTGACGGTGAAAATTCCAAGACTTCCGTCATACGGCATTTACATATCACAGCTCATCCGGTACGCTAGAGCATGTACTCATATTTTGGATTTTACAGTAGACATTTACAAATTACCATGAAACTGTTAGATCAAGATTTCATAAACTAGTAAAGACTTTTTTTTTAGATTTAACAAAAAATTACAGTCAACTTCTTTAAAATTTTTGATCTATACAGAGTATATTACATTGGGTATTACACAACCTGCCTTTTATGGTGATATTATAAACAAAATTAGAAGGATCAAAGGTAGACAGCATAACCATAAAAAAATCATCAGAATCATCAAACGCTTTTATTTTTTTTTTCATTCTTTATTTTCATCCAGTATGTGTATATCAAAACATAGAAATCAATTCATCTTTCAAAAAAAAAAACTGAGAATTATTTTAAATAAATAACAAAAAAAAAAAAAAAGAAAAAAAAAATCTTTCATACACACATCTACACACATCTACACACATTCACTTTACAATATATACCAATCTGAGATTATATGAGATTGAATATTTTGATAATGAATAATGAATATCAACTCATATTTGCTTATAAATGTATGAAAAATTGATAACGTACAAAGCCTACTAGATATCAAATATCATTTCCCACTCTCCCCATAGTCTTACAAAGCTCCGCTCCTTTTTCTCCCGAACAGAAATGTACTTCTGTATTTTATAGTTGAAATGAATAAATTTTAATAGAGGGTCAAAAATGAACACATTTTTCTTGTCTTGAGCATCTATAAATAAAATATTTAGCATGTAGGATTATGAAATTTATTGGAATATTCGACTTGGAATGGACATCTCCGAATAAGATATTTTGAACATTAAAACCTACTCCTTTACTAGTTTTATCATAAATATGAAGACTGAGTCTCGTCCAGATTTGAGAAATACTCGGGCAAGTAACAAATGCATGAATTATATCTTCTTTATCATCACAAAACCAACATGCATCTGAAGATTTAATGTCTATATTTTTTAGATATCTATTGATTGGAAGTATTCGATGAAAAAGTCTAAATTGGAACCATTGTAAAGAGGTATCATTTGTTGTGAAAAAGCATACTTTGAACGCTTCCATTGAACTTTGAGTATTATATAAAAAGGATAAGTCTTGTTCCCATCTTTGAAAAGAAGTTGGTTTTACACTCTCGTTTTTATTCATGATTTTATATATATATCTAGTACATTTTTCTTCAGTTATAATATTTTTCAAGTAGTAAGGTAAAACTGGAAAAGATGGATAGATGAAAGTATCCTTTTTAAAATCATGCTTCCTAAAAAATGACAGAATGGCTGATTTGAGGCTATTATAATACATGATATCTACTTGAATGTTATATTTGTTCTCTAGTTCTGATTTTTGTAATATATTTCCATGTACATCCATGAAATCTACAATGAATTTAATACCATTAGAATACAAACTCTTATTGAAAACTGACTTTTTATTTATGGTAATTTCGGAATTGTACCATACTGGTATAAGTGTAGGATCTGTTGTGGATTTTATTAGAGAATTTCTTTTTATGATCACCTCCTTCCAAGATGTGAAAACATTTATCCAAAAAGAGTTATTGAAACTTTTTATAAGTTTATTTATGTAATCATCCCCAAAGTTTTGTAAATTGGAAGAAATCTGTTTGTCAGAGCTTAATTCAAGTAAGTTCATCCAGAGTTGCCCCCCCATTGATGATTCTTTTAACCCATGAACATTTCATGGCTATTATATGATTCTCTACATTTGTCATATTAAAACCACCGAGGACTTTATCTTGCGTTATTAAGCTTCTCTTGACCTTATCACAATTGGCGTTCCATATGAAATGAAAAAGTGTACTGTTAAGGTCAGCTATAAATTATCAAACGCTTTTATACCGTGGATATGATCCAAATGTCACCAGACGGACATTAAGCTTGTCACCTTACCAATCCTCAGTCATCTACCAGCGCAATCTTGAGATTTGCACTCTGACTGACTATGACGACGGGACGGCCCTGTCCAAACCCCTTTACAGAAGACAGGGCTCCGACCATCTGTCCTCTCTGAATGTCGGTCGGACTCCTGGGTGATAATATACATGAGCTCGCTACAGCCGGCAGAGCACGGACTGTATTACATACGCCCTCTTTTTATGTCCATCTACATATTCATCTGTGTTGCTTTGGCCCCTGCGTTTTGTGGTCTTGTTTTTGTGTGATCAGCTAACAGTGAGGGGGTTATTTTGCACCAAAATTGGACGTTCTTCGAGACCTCTGGGCAAATGGAGAAGTGAGAGGGTTTTGCGCATGTAATCCAGGATAACCACACCATTTTCTACTTGTGTGACAAATGGCCGCCAAAAGTATGGCACCGGTTACCCAATGGTCTCGTTGGTTTGTGTGTAGTCTTTTGTGTTTGATGCTTCTGTGTTGTATTTCTCTTTTTCGTTTCTTAGTATGCTCGTCTTTGTGTTTTCGCAACGGGTGTTTTTGTTTTTTGCTGTCGGTGCTGCAACAGGGTCTTGTTGGAGATCACCTCCCTTCTTTCATTAAATATTTTTGATGAACTTTTTATTCCTGTTTAAGATTTTCGGATTTTAACTACTCTCCTTGTGGACACGTTATTACTGGTGACCTTAGTATAATCAAGAACGACAAGTTGAGAGAATTGTTAAAAAAGGGTCCCAAATACAGAGAAAGTATGTCCTTTACATGGAACCAAAATGTCAAAATTATCATGGACTCTTGTGAGGAATATGCAAGACGTTGGGCAAAGAAAGAGGATGTACAGCTCGACACCCTTTCCGAGTGGATAAAATCCATCAGAGGGTTACTTTTATCTAGAATTAACCGATTAAAATCAACTGTGAACACCAGATTCAAGTCTATATTTAAAGACCCTGATGTTATCACAGAGCTTACCTATCTCCAAGAACATTATGTCATCACACCAGCGGACAAAGCCTCAAATAATTACACATTTACTTGCAAAAAGTACTACTTCGACAGTCTAGTTACAGTGGTGATCGCGGGAGATTACACACTTTCACCGAAGTTTCCGAGGCTTAACCTAAGTTTCCGAATTTCGGAAAAATCCTACCTAAGTTTCCGAATCCTAACTTTACGAAAATTACCGCTTTGACCGAAGTTTCCGAATTATTAAAATTCGGTAGGAAATTTAGGGTAAACCGTGAAAGTTAGGTATTTTCGTTAGGTTTTTTAGGAAAAAGTGTAATATTTCGGGTTTTTCGGGGTAATGGTAGTTTTAAGATTGATTTCAACAAAACGAAATTTCCATTATGTTCACAAAAGGAATGAAACATGTGTTCGGGAATTCTGGGGTGAAATTGAAAAAAGGGGGGGGGGGGGTATATCCCTTGAAAATTTCCAAACATAGTCATATACTTTTTTATTAGCAATTTGCAATACTAGGGCTCACGCTGTTATAACTCTTCCCCTCCCCTGATTGTCTAGAGTCGCACATACATCATGATGTATACAAGTCAAATTTGGTATTGAATAAATTACAGGGGGCCGTAGCCAGATTATTTTTATTTCCATGAAATCATTCTGCAATCAAAATCCCCCCCCCCCCCTTTCCCTCGATTCATTTAATCAGCTATGTACAACGATTTCCCACAGATTGTATATTAAAGATATATGGAATCTGCGGAAAATCGCTGTACGTTACGTAGCTGATTAAATGGAAAGAGGGACACGTCAGTCATTGAAATATTTAAAAAAAACCTTGCTTCGGCCCCCCTGTGTACAATAAATTAAAAAAAAAACAGAAAAGATCCGATATTAGAAAAGTATTAAAAGAAAAGATCGTTGAACTAAAGAAAAGATCTTATCTAAGAAAAGATCGTTCAATATAAACAATTCGAATTTCCTCTGATCGACGAAGTTGTACTTTTCGCAGTGGAAACACTTTGGCATTTTCAAAAATTCTTGGAGATTTCTTAATTTCAAATTGAGAAAACTAATGTAATTTCAAAAGACAATAAGTAATATATTGTATTCCTACATAAAAAGCCGATTTTACACTGTGTACCGACTATAAACCGAGCTAATGATCGAACTTGTTTGCAAATTTCAGGCAAGTTCTGTGTTTTTTGTTTCTTTTAAAATAATTCCTCATCGTGTGTTTGTGTGTGTGGTATTTTTTTTTTTTTTTTTTTTTTTTTTTTGATTTTCTAGAATTTCAGCTGTCCTTAGACGGGGAGGTATATAATCCGTCCCTGCCGTGGCTTTTAAAAATAACAGCATTTTGTACAATGGAGAGGCGTGGAGGGTTTTGTTGTTGTTTTTTTATTTTGGAGACCCTCGATCAGGGCAAGGACTGTTTATAAGTCCTTGATCAGGGCCCGATTTTTTTTTCTGTTCTTTAGCGGATGCATGACCAAAGATAATTCAGCAGACCCTTCGGGCTAGATTCTTTTTGTAGAGGTGCAAACTTTCTGGACATTTTTCTTGGGGAGGGATGCAGTCTTCCTGCCCCTCCCCTCATAAAATCATATGGGGTTCCTTTGTCCTTCTCAATATTTTATAATTTGTTCGACAAATCTGTTAAAATTTTTGTCTTACTACCATTATCCATTACATGTACAACTCTATATCTAACAAATTCCTTTCCAAGGTGTTCTCAATCTTATGACAGTCCTTTGCACTAATTAATTGTGATAGGCAGAATGAAAAATGTGGCCGGTCCGGGAATCAAACCTGAGACCTTATGCTATGGAGGCAGACGCTCTTAGCAACTGAGCTAACCGGGCACGATAACCGTACCGTCACACACTATTTATAATTTTTTTACAAGTCCCGAGATACAAATATGTTGCCGGACTCTGTCCGAAAACCTGTGATTGTCTGCAATCTTGAGGTAAAAACTCCTATGCAAGATCTGTCATAAAGGAATGAATTATACCCAACTATTCATTCAAAGTATTCATACTGAATCTTCTAAACAGTTTCATAAAAAAAGTATATTATGACCTTGACCTCTTACTTTTATTTAAGAGGATAATACACCCTTGGGTCCTAAGAGTAATAATGTCAAATGTTTTTGAAAACCATGTAGAGGGGAAATAGTTTTGTCACAAAGTTTTGCCAAGAAAGTCTATTGTTACCTTGACCTCTGATCTAGATTCAGGTCATTAAAAAACCCTTGAGTGCTACATATACGTAGCAATTCTGCAAACAACATAATAAAATTGATAACCAGGAGGACTGGAAACTGATTTGCTCAAGGAAAGGGCAAGTTGCTCGTTGCAGATTGACCCTCAATATGTGACTTTGATTTTGAAGATAACCTTGACATAGATACTGAATAACAGACATTGAATAAAGTTTTCCGCATATATGCACAGTGTATTTGCTTTGCAGTGAGTAAAGTAGAAATCAAAAGGAAGTGTAACATAATGAACTGATGAGCATGATCATGTATAAACAGATATTCAAATAAGTGATCTAATGATTCTAATCACATCATAAACATAAATTTACATGTGTAAACATGATCTATAGACCTTTGGCTAATCCAACTTCTGTATGTGCTCGGTATTTGTTTTGCATTTTGTGCTGACATGTTTGTGTATATATAATTTTGCAAAGATTTTTAACCCTTTCAATTTCATTGTAATTGTAATTATTATAGCTTATTCAGCTCAAGTACAATGTGGATCAATATTCAACACCTTCTAGGTCAAGAAGATATAGCTCAAAAAATTAATATTAGATACCAAAATCCAGTTGCTTTACAATTTATTTCCTTTCTTGCAACTGATGAAGTACATGTAGAATACTATCAATCTGACAATAAGAAATATACAACTGTAACTGTCAAAAGACAGCAAGTGTGAATGGCAGTAGATGGTAAATTACTGTCTACATTTGAGTACAAGATTAACACTGTTCAAGAACAGGTATGTCACCTGTCACATGTTTGACCCTAAAACATTGCCTTGACCTTGAAAATGACCTTGAGCTAGACTATAGCCTCTAAACATACTTCATTATGATGCATATCAATTAGCTATAGATACTGTAGCCATATATATATATATATATATATATATATATGATCATGTATCTTCAATGAACATCCCCCTCCCTTTTCACTTAAGTTCACAACTATGTGACACATGATCTAAAAACCTGTGACATATATCATAGGGCTGGTACAATACTCTGATTCATCAATGCATCACAATATTTTTTTTCTCGATCCAAGTATCGATATATCCAAACACGCCAAAGTTAAAATTTTACAAAATTTTTTTTATTGAATTTTCTGGATTTTTGTCCACCACAACAAAAACAAAAATAACTTTCAGAGAAAATGAAAGTACATGTAAACATTTTGTTACCTGGTTTATAAAGTACATGTTATAGGAATCAGAAAAATTTCTGGTCAGAAAGCTAGTATTGAATACATATAACCTGTTGAATGAAAAAAAGCTACTTATATATGATGAATATAAATAGTATCAAATAGGATTTTGAGAAGGTTTTATCAATTTATAAAGTATTGCGATACATATTATATCCGATATCGGGTATCATGATACGTATTTTATCGGCTGGGTGCAGTATTGTCCCTGCCCTAATGTATCAATGCCGATTTCTTGAATTATACAATGTTTCAAAACATTTTGATGAAAAATAAATGAAATTTTAAAATTTTTAATTAAAAATGCTTCGTAATGATCTTTGACCTTGAAAGTGACCTTGACCTGCTGAGTCTCATCATGCTTTACTATCTCTGCAAGTTTAAAAAAAAATGTTTGAATGATGTATATCAAGTAAGTTACAGACAAATATGTGACAGACTGACAAACGGACGTACAGTCAGAGACAGATGAACAAACAGCCTAACTAAGTGATTTTTATATGGCGACATTAAATTTCTCAATCTGAGTACATCAGAAACCACATGTTTTGCCATTCCACATACATGTATTACATGCAATATAAATCTGTTAATTTTTCTTCATCTTGTCTTGATTCTGGTGTCCAAGATACACAAATTATGAAGGAAGGAAGCTATGCCGCACCAATCCATGATCACTCACTTCTGTTTGACCATGTTGTATGTGTTGACTCTCATTATCCTGAAATAAAACAAGTACAAAAAAAAATGTGATGATAACAAACATCTAAATCACATCATCTAACAATAAATCATAAAGGTAAATTCCTATTATTACCAAATAGATATCATTGTATAGTTCTCACTTAGTCGTAAATTATATGGTTATATGGTAGAGGAATGCAATAATGCAATTATATTTTATAAACAAATAAAACACTGTTAAAGACAGTATGGCCGGATTGCAAAGTAAGTTTTTGTCACTAACTCGGTCAAGGTCAGGTTAAATGTTATGGCATAAATTGAAAGGATTTGTCAGAGGCAACCAATAAGTATAATATTATGTTTCTACTATGTATATAGCTCCTGAGATTTTGGTTCAATGAGAAACTTAAGCAAAATCATTAACTAGGTCAAAGCCCAAGGTCAAGGTCACTAGGTCAAATGTTACGAGATAAATTGAAAGGTCCTGTCAAAGGCAACCTACATGTATAACATAAAGTTTCTACTGCATAAAGTTCATTAGATTTTGCTTTAACTAGAAACTTCAACCACAATCTTTAACTATGTCAAAGTCAAAGGTCAAGGTAGAGTTTCTTAGATTTTGCTTTAAGTAAGTTTAACCAGAAACTTTAACCAAAATGTTGACAACGGATGACAGACACTGAGACAGACGGATAGACAGACAGGCGGACATCGTCAATCTATAGACTGGAATTGCTTTGCAATCAAGCCAAATACTTTTTAGATGGGGGCATTTTCAATGTCTAGCTTGTCTTCGGGCCAGTGGTTGAATTTTTTTGTAAAGACTGGTGGACAGTGATTTAAATCACAATCTCTTAATTTTGTTATTCAGGCACAAACTGTTCTAATATGCTGCTATTTACTGATAGTCCTAACCCGAGTAACGATTGATTTATCAGTCAATTATATATTATACTGCCGTCGACTTACTCGAGTAAGGACTATCGGTCAACGGTAACATAATAACCGTTATATTACACTGCCGTTGACTGATAGTCCCTACCCGAGTAAGGATTATCAGTCAACAGCAGCATAATAAAACGGTCCAAGCCCGAATCACAAACAAAATTAAACATTATCAGATCATTTTACATGTCCTACGTGTACTAACCTACCGTTGAATTTCCAGAATACCGGGCCGTACGTAGAAACGTACGTCAATCGTTGATTGTTGGATTAAATGCAGTGGTTCCGACAGTAGTTTGCGATTCCTTCATTATGTTTGTTGTTGTTTTTGATACGTACTATATACTATACGTCCCTGGTACCATTCATCAGTACATGTACATGCATGCCATGATGCAACAATTCTACCATGCACATCTTGCAGATTCTTGGATACCTTGCTGTCAGTACTAATATTTACCAGTCTGTTCTTCAATATGTAACACGGCTATGATCATTCTTCATCAAATTCCTGACTGTTTCGTGCATTTCATCAAGGGAGAAATATAAAACATCAAGTTTTACTGCTACAAAAATTCGATCGTAGTAATGTTTTGAAACCGAAAGTAGACCTAGAACATTCCGAATCCGACAAAATGCAGAGCTATTCATATAAAAAAAAGGGGGGAAAATAAGATAAAGAGTGAGAGAGATAAAGCTCTTTTATTATCATCATTATGCAATATGTAATTTCTCGGTAGTGAGTGAAAAAATGTACATGTATGTCTGTGTTTGATTGGGGAGAGGGGGGGGTGACCCATACCACGTCTAAAGGCAGAGGAGAGGGATCACTTGTCTAATTTTATATTAAAATTATCCTTGAATATATATTATTTTCTAAAATTTGAGGAAATTAACCTCGACTTATCGGCAAAAAATTACAGATCCGTGGTTTGCAATGATAGAAAACGAAAATGAATTTTATCGCCACTTTATGGTGCAAATGATGCTCGTTAAACAATCAAATTGAATCAGTTGTACATTTGATGCCTTCAAATGAAAAACAATTTCGAAATAATATATTTATTAAAAGAAATAAACAATAATAATAAATATTAACGCAGCCTCGTTTTGGATTTCGGGTAAATACAATTATTTAGGTTATTCCGGTGAAATTCGGAAAGTTAGGAATTTTAGGTAACATCGGTAAATTTAGGGCGGAATTTTGCCCGAAGTTTCCGAATTACCAGTTTTTCCTAACGAAGTTTCCGAGGTGTGCCCGAAGTTTCCGAAAAACAGTGTGTAAACTACTACGATCACCACTGTAAAGGGTTTGGTTTAAATTCGACACTTGGAAATCCCACTTACATCCCAACAAACCTTTCTGCCTCTGAAATAATTGATAACCACAAATCAGCTCTTACTTCATTTGGCTTCGACATGAACAATTTAGATTTAGATTTGCCATACTTATACTGCATACCTAAAATGCATAAGAATCCGTACAAACAACGTTTCATCGCTGGTTCCTCAAAATGTTCTACCAAATCTGTATCGATCTTACTCACCAAAGTTTTATCTGTTCAAAATCAAATCTGGGCTTCAAAAATATTATTCGACAGTATATTCTCGCAATGGTATCAACCAGATGTGGATTTTAAAGAATTTGAAGGAACTTTTAGAACATCTGAAATCCACTCATTTTAGAAGAGTCCATTCGATCAAAAACCTTTGAGTTTTCGACACTTTTCAATTCCACATCCTAAATTCAAAGAAAGACTCGCAAAAATTATAAGTAATGCGTTTACAAGTAAGAACGGTAATCGCAAATAAAAATTTATTGTTGTTAACTATGACAAAACCTACATTGTAAAAGAAAAGTCCGATTCTGAAAATAAGTACACTGAAACAGATATTATTCAGATGTTAAACTTTCTGATCGACAACATTTTTGTGGTGTTTGGAGGAAAGGTCTTCCAGCAAATTGTCGGAATTCCAATGGGGACCAATTGTGCCCCACTCCTTGCCGATATTTTTCTTTACTCGTACGAAGCTGAATTCATTCAATCTCTGGTCTCTGAAGGGAAAAGATACTTAGCTTCTGACTTCAACTTCACTTTCAGATACATAGACGATGTGTTGTCCATCAATAATCCAAAATTCGCGGATTACCTGAGCAGTATCTATCCTTCAGAGCTTGAAGTCAAAGAAACTACAGAGACAAATAATTCACCATCCTATTTGGACATAATGTTGTCCTACGACACTGTTGGTCACATGAACACCTCACTCTATGACAAACGTGACGACTTCAATTTCAGTATTACAAACTTTCCTTTTCTGAGTAGCAACATCCCTTCATCGCCTGCTTATGGCGTGTTCATATCTCAGTTGATACGCTATGCCAGAGCAAGTACCAAATATACGGATTTTGTTCTGAGAGCTAGGCGTCTTTCAGATAAACTTCTCAGTCAGGGATATGTTTGTGACCGACTAACATCGTCACTGAGGAAGTTCGGGGAACTCGTCATTCACTATGATGTCCCACTTTCCAGAATGGTGGGTGATATTCTGTCATAGACCATTTGAACCATCCAACCAAAGATTGTACTCTATGTCTTCCGAAATGGAAGTTACCGGATGTGACAGTTCTACCGAATTGAAGCGGCGGATGTTGCATGCAAGCAGGAGATGCTTACTCTTCCTGGGCACCTGGTCTCACTCCCATATCGGGAGTTCGCTTCTTTTCATATGGTGGAGGTTTTTGTTTGTTTGCTTTGGTTCCTGTTTTGTCCTGATTTTGTATGCCTTCGGTTTCTGATTTTTGAATTATCCATTTTGTGCTGTATACAGGGATATGGTCATTATCCATATTTGTCATTAGACTAATTGGTGGTACAGAAAAACATAGTGATATTCATTTCTCAAGTTTCTGATTGTGAAGCGAGATATTCACCTCATATTTTATAAAGGATTATGAATGACACAAAAAATAGCAGGAAAATTATCCTTATATAATTCAACCAAATTGGCTATTTCTATAACTTTCTTCACCATCCAAGTATGAGGACAATTCCTTCAAAACAATCATATGGAGGTGTGTTTGAATACAATTTAAAAGAAAAAGAGTTTAACAAAAATTTTAGGGTTTTTAAAGTGCCTAATTCTAACGTGGACATGTACTTAAATAACGGTCAGTTCGAAAATGCAATCAAATAGAAGCAGGATCAGGAATCATTGCCGATTTTGCTTATTTCTGATTGGTCGAGACGCTGTTTGATAGAGTTTACCCGAGAGAAAGTTGACCGCTAACGCTCCAAAGCTGTCTATTCGGGATTAGCGCTTGCTTGTCCAGCGCGTGCATTGATTTTTGTAGCACTTGTTAGATCTTTGTCTTTTCGTATCATTACAATGTAAATATTAATAAAATCCTGGTAATTTAATAAAACAGTTATTGACTTCGGCCTCGGTCAGCCAATACCTGACCAGGTGTGTATAGGCACGAGAAGACCTCATCAAAAACGATAAATGTATATAGCATTTGTTCCATTCACATGTTAAACAAAGATTTTCTTACCTTCTGCAAACTGAATAGTAATTTTTATTACCAGAAGTATTAACAGGATCATCATCACGCGTTTATTTCCACACTTAGTTAATTGGATGGTTTTGTATAAATGCCGAATTGATATTTTTGTTCCTCTTTTATACATCTTCTATATACACACCATCAAGTGTCCATAAAATAGACTGAATTTTCATTCGTTTGTTATTTATATATTATATATATTGTAATGCGCATGATTGGAAAAGGAAATGTATTTTGTTAATACGGTTGGAATGCGGAAACTAAATTATACTCGACGAAGACTTATAGTAGGGTGACCAAGTGTCAAAAAGAGCTCTAGTTTTCGACTTTAATTGACACTCAAGGTAAAAGGCTAAAAATCATCTCAAATTAAAGCTAAAAGATTCCTCTTTAAAATGTGTTGCGTCCTTAGTAAAATCTCTGATGCGAAAGTTGTGTCTTAGGGCAAAAACCGTCCAATCAAGCAGTAAAACACTGAAAACAGGAAAAAGCCTACAATTATTTAGGGAATGGATTTTAAAATTTCAAAAAAATGTTGAAGTGTCTTGATTGGAATTATCTTCCAATTTTGGTAACACTCCATTTCAATTTCAATACAGAAGCAAGTAATTTTGGACAAGAAAAATCATATTTTGGCAAATTAAGAGAAAAAGTCAGATTAATTTTCTTATACATTTCGCTCCGTGGTCCGACATGTAGCAATTTATGTATCATGCATGATTTCAAAAGTAGCCTCCATGCCTGCTGTTCCAATAGGCAATCACACTTCTTTTATCAACTTTTCAATAATTAACAAAATGAATCATTAACTCTCGACCTCTCCGATTAAAAAGGGATGAGACTACGTTCAAAAGTGAATGTGTTCTCTTCAATATGTAATATGTCAAAAGAAAATTGACAGGTGCAAAAATCTTTTTTTGGGACAAAATTCCCTATATTGGCCAGAAAATCTCTGAAAACGGGATGACTGTATACAATTTCTGGAGAATGAATGCAATGGAAATAAAATCATGTAAATATGATGTGATTGGAAGTACCTTTCTTTTGTAATATGAATCAAGGCAAAGCCTTTTTGTGCGAGCGGAGAGAAAATAGATATGATTATATAAAATAAAAAAAGATCTTTCTTTTCTATTTTGACTATGATGGTTTATCTTATCCTACAAAACTTTCTGTTTGATGATTGCCAAAAAATGTAGTATAAGGCGAGTGGAAACACGGAAGCATTTGTAAAATTGATCTAGACCAGCAGATGAACATTTTAAAGGGGGGGGGGAGGGGCTTAAAATATGGTTAATTAAAAATATGGTTCTTTATAATTCATTTTTATTTTGTAAGAATAATGTTTAGGCTAGCTGAAAATAAATTACTTAAGAACAAAAGAAAAAAACAAGCATATTCCGACTTCTGACAGTACGAAACCACCCGAGACGAGAAAAGCAATCAGAGCGAAACGTCTCGTTTAAAACCGGAAATGTCGGATTTCCCGTGGTTACGCCACCTTGTTGATGCTTTATCCTTACCTGATGTACGAAAAATATTTTCAATAAATTCAACTTATAAACAAAAATTGAGTATAACATATACGTCTACTTGGAGTCGAAAAAAAAATTAAAATGGCAATATTCAGCATCTCCGCAGCAACTCTGTCTGCGAGGGGACGAAAGTTTTTGAAAGCATAGTAGTACATAAAGCAGTAAGATCAATCAAATAAACTATTAAGACAAAATAGATTTTGCATTTTAGTCGAAGAAAAACACTCTATGAAAAAAATGAAATAAAAATTCGTGTATGATAAGTGGAAATCTTATTGCGAATATGCATTTTTTTTCTGTGATGGAAAATGCTATACATTTCAGTCAGTGAGATTTACAGTTGTGTTCCGTTGGAAACAAGTTCAGAATATCATCTCCTTGAATAAGTTTGAAGGCTTGTGTAGGATTTTTATTTATTAATACAAGGAAAGGAAAATTCTAGTATTTAAGAAAAATATCATGCAATTTAGATAGAGTGTGTAGCTTTACTCTTTGGAAAGTGAATGCACAAATTTAAATTAAGAAAAATATATATAACCAGAGGGCGCAACTGAAATGAATTTTGGCGGCTTATGAAAAGCACTTTGGCTGGAAGCATAACTGACGTGGATTAAATAGCAGAAACACATGTCTGGTGCATGATAGATAAATTTGAGATTTTCTTCAAGAAGATATAGAGTTGGAACACTTTCATATTATTGATTCAATAAATGAATAGAAAATTAAACTATGTATACTCAGAAATAGGACAGAAACCAACAGTACACCCAATGCAATCAGTCAACCAGCAACCGAACATTTATGAATCCACTTTCGATAAGCACCTTAAAATTTATCATAACGATTTATTAGTTCTATGACGACGTTTGCTAAGAAATTTATGTTCTTTTAACTTGTTATCTCAGACAACATATATTCCCTCCCTCCTATGACATATAAAGATATATTGAAGGATCAACAAGTGATACATCTCATACGACAGAATCCTTCTTAAAAGCACATACTTAAATGCAAACCACCAATTGGATAATCATAAAGGCAAATCGAAAATCACATATTAACTAATGTTCAACCCTATTAAGGAACACATACGTACTATTACTTCATTGCACTAAATGCTATCTTGATATTGACACATTTTTTCTATCAATATTATAGATTTTAAAGTGTGAAGTGTGAATGATAGAAGATTTATAAAATAATCGAAAACCAACATTCCATAGGTGTAAAGAAAATGTCTACATAATTAAAAAAAAGAGTGAAATATTTCAATAGAGTGATACCAGGTGCATAGGAAGAGTAAGTATGCCATGCTTATTATATTTAATTGTAAGCGATTCATTACAAGGTACAATATGAAAACAGAGATAACAGTAAGGGTTATTGGTATAAACAGTCTTCGAACAAATTTAGCAATTTGTACTGAAAAGTCAGTTGAAATGAGATGAAAGTCATCGATGAAAATGTTAAACTTCTACAAATTCAATAGCATAATTTAGGAAAAGATAAATTTGAAGCATGGACCAGATGTAAACGTCTTCAAATTGAATAGCATCATTTAGGAACAGATAAAATGGCAACGTGGACCAGACATGCACGTTTCGGGTACTTAACCCTCGTCAGTGATCCTCAAACCTAAACAATGAAGTATGCCAAAAAAGTAAGAAAGTTACTATGTCGAAAAGGTGTATCGAAAGACGTAGCAGGATTGGTGGGATATGATACATGCACGTTTCGGGTACTTCACCTTCGTCCATGATCCTCAATCTAAACAATGCAATATGGTAAAAAAGTGTGAAAGTTATTATGCCCAAAATTGTACCGAAAGACGTAGCAGGATGGATGGGAAACGATGCTCAAGGACCCATGTTTTAGAAATTTCAAGAAGTTTTTGATCATAGGAATTTCGAATGCGTTAAAGAAACCGTTATTTAAAGTAATCCGTATAAGTTTATTTATTGACAGATTAAAAAAATCGTGTCTCCTTTAACAAATTAAAAAAAAATCCAAGCATGAAAACAGAAGGACTGGATCTCAGGTTAGGTACAAACACATCCTCCTAGCCCGATAGAAACTACTTTGTCCGGTATTTCTAAAGAATGTAGTTACCCCAACGGTCCTAGCAAAAGTCGGGATTCAAAATCCTCAAAATGTTTGACTGATTAATGCAAAACTCACAAAAAATGAAATAATGACATCGAAGCATCTAACTTTTCACTTCATAAGGAATTATAAACCAAAAATCGGTGCTATAGAGCAATTAGGAATAAACTTATCCAGATATGCGAAATTTGTATGATTTCTTCTTCACTGCAAAACCTTCTAACAAATCAAACTATTGCTGTGAAAAAAGCAAATTTTTAGGAAATTCATCGAATATTGCGTTTTTTAAAGTATGTTAATCTGACGACAAAGGCAAATGATAACATCCTTACTATTGATGTTTTTATTACTCGATGGTACAGTACCGACAACGTTATCTTACATGCAATAAACGAACGAAAACGATTAACGACCCAGATGTAACGAACGCATAACGCATAACGATTAAGGAAAAACGAACGGTAACGTTTAACGTTGTGGGAATCGTTTCGTTTTAATCGTTATCCGTTATTCGTTTTCCGTTTTCCGTTAATCGTTATTCGTTTTCCGTTTTCCGTTATCCGTTATTCGTTAATCGTTTTCTATTATGCGTTATGCGTTATTCGATTTTTTAAACGTTATTTGTTCGTTATAAACAGAAAGATATATAAAAAGAATCAACGAGATTTATTAAATCAGCAACGTACATGTAAAATGTATATCACTAATGTACGATTTTTGAATTATAGTGCGATTTTATTTATTTATTTATTTATTTATTTATTTTTTTTTTTTTGCATGTTAGTTTTTATATTCATGTTCGAATATTTATAACTTTTTCTCATTGGCGGATCCAGTGCCGCCTTTTTTGTCCATCCCAATCAGAACTTGCTGACAATTTGACAAAATATACATATATGGATTGAAGGATTGGTCACTTCCAGGAGGAAAGGAAGTCGGACGCCGCCTCTGTACCCCATGAATCCATATCTCTGTTATTATTAGTTTTTATATGTACCGTATGGTTAGAAGGTGTGCAAGTGTACAGTGTACGAATGTCATACTTGTTATTATCAATACAGTGTGCATGTACGTATACGTAAATTACGCAAGGTGTTATCTACCGCCAGGGTCACTTCAATGTCTTTAAAAGATCTGTCCCTTATCTAGACAGAGCATATTGTGAAAAGTAGAATTATCAAATATATTTTGATAGAAAATTTAACTGAAGAAAGAAATAAAAAGATAAAATAGAAAGAAAAAAGAAAGCGATTTCCATCATTTTCAAATTATCGAAACTTTGCAATTCAGATTTCTTGTCTCCTCGCTATCTTTTATATCTAAAATCTTTTGCATGTATGCCTATTTTTGTCGGAGTCCGTAGACGTAGATATTTACAGAGTATTTGTGATATACATTATAAAATAATTGTAATTGTATTGCAGAAAGGAACAAAAAAAAAAGAGAGAATAAATAATAAATAAATTACAATGTACAAGATGAAGTTCAAGGTGTCTTCCTGTTTCTCCCACTTTTGTAAAAAATATATATTGAAGGTTGGAATTGAGGTGGGAAGAACAGGAATAATTACTTAGATAACGGGGTTGCTAGAATAACATACTTAACCAATTAACTAATTAACTTACTGAAATTTTACCTGTATTTTGTGCAAGTTTACCTGAATTTTTCTTTATTTCTAGCTTATTATCACCTTGTAGACGTACTTGTAGTAAGGGGGGGTGTTGCAAAATTGTGGTCACTCTGGTGACAGTTAACTTTAGATTGTCATCGAACTTTGCCTTATGATTTGCCCATTGGAAGTGGATTTAACCTTGATTTTCAACTTCAAAACATAGTTAGGATCCAAAATGGCAATAATTTAAGAAACCTCTTCAATAGAATTTCCACTTAAGACTTATTATATCCCAGAAGGATTTTTTTCAAGGTCGTATGTCAGTGATCAAGGTCACAGATCGATGATTTTTCAAGGCTGTATTTGAGGCCAATTGTCAAGATTATTGGACTCATTCCCTAAGCAGAAATGACAAATATTTTCTAAATATTTGAAGGAAATTTCCCATTATCAAATATTTTAATAAAGTGTCTTTTTCTAACTTTCAGAATATTCATGAGTTCACTTTTAAAGTTTCAGAATTGAAGGTTAGAAACAGACAGTAGTATTACATTCCATAGTTTAGGCATTGTACAAATGTATGATAATCAGTACCATGTGTGGATATGTACTTTAAATTGAAAAGAACTTTGGAATATTTTGGAGCGGAAAATGCATTTTTATATGTGTTTGTATTTTTTCAAATATCAAATTGAGACAACAGAATGTATTTTTCATATTCCTTTGATTTGATGTCGTATAAAGATGAGAGAAACCTGTTGATTTACTTTTACAGTACCGTTGTCAAGGAAAAGCATTTTTTTTTTTTTTGTATTTTCTGGGCCCGATTATCCATTTTACGATACGGATTATACTGAAAGAGGGCGATTTTTTTTATAGTAGAACTAGCTGCTTATGATTTCTTATCTGGTAAGGCTTATGACTCGGAGAAGATACTTCATACATGTGCCTACTGATCTTCAAAATCATTCGCGCAAGGTCATTCTGAGAAATCCTTATACAGCATACAGGACTCCTTAAGGAGTTAAAAAAAAAAACATATTCTGACTCAGAGTTGCAGGAAAATAAGTATTATCTTGGCGGCTCTTCATTAGAAATAAATAATCTGACCCAGAAAAATTGCCAGCCCCCATCCCTCCCCTTAGAATCAGATTGTCGTCCGCTCATATCATATTACGAGAAGATGCCCTTGTTTGAAAAAAAAAATCTGCAATTTATCTTCAGTAAAACGTTTTCATGAAAATACTTTTTCCTAAAAAGCTAGATTTTCACCAGTTACAATATGTTTTTACACTAATTAGTATCAACTAGATAAACAACTACTAAGTTAATTACTTTCTTTTGTTATATGAAGTGGGAGAAACAGGAATATATATTTTTCAAAAGTGGGAAAAACGGGAAGTAACCAAGTTCAATAGCCCCAAAGCATTGGTTAATCTTCTATTGTATACATACAGGGGGAAGAAAATATGCGATATCCATAGCACAATGTACGAGTGTACAATTTTCGCTTGATTGATCACACAGTTTACCGGCTGACTGTCCATTGTGGTCCGTGTGATAGATAATTATGATTGACAGTTGGTCACTCAGAATCAGATATCTATAGGCGTGGCATAGATCTCGAGTTGGGAATTTTCTGCGATCAAATGCATGTACATTGCAAGTGTTTATTACAAAAAAGTTCGGGCCAAACTGGTCTTAATAAAATTATTTTTATTTTTACATTTCAGCTACGATACGACTTTTTTTCTATTTTATTTTTTCATCTTTTAGACTCGATACTTTTTATTAAAATCCTAGACTTTTTAATCAATATCCGTCAGATGATATATAGTAAAATAAACTCCTGTGACATCTCCTGTTTGAAAATTGACCGAAAAATTGTAGATTTATGGTACATAATGTTGCTATTTTAAGGTATCCTTCTTTATAGACTTTCTGAATAATTTAGCTATTCTGATCCATCCTCAACGTACATGAAGACATTTAACTCAAACCATATGTACTTGTTAATGATAGAGGGTATAGAAAGTATTTTCTGATAAGTCAATATTTTGCTAAAGAAAATTTCCTGGCTCGCTACCGCTCGCCAGATATTTATTCATGTACTTAGAATTTAGAATTGCGCCAGAAATATTAAAATTTGTGCATGAAACCCCATATTTTTAAAAAAAATCTCGTCCTCCTCCTCCCACCTATTTTTTTTTTTTTTTTTTTTTTTTTTACTTTTTCTTTTTTTTTTTTTTTTTTTTTTTTTTTTTTTTTTGCTTGTTAGAAATTTTCGGATGTTGTGCCCCTCCACTTTTCAGGCAGAGCTACGCCATTTCTTTAAAAGATAATAAAACAGATATAGATTATTTGTGTAGTCAATAGCGCACACTATAAGGTAGTATTGCGAAACAGAAGCTTTTGATAGTATGCATTCATTAGCCCCCCCCCCCTTTCAAAATCTTCAACCCCCCCCTTTGAAAAAATCCTAGATCCGCCTATGTGTTCTCTCTCTCTTTCTCTCTCTCTCTCTCTCTCTCTCTCTCTCTCTCTCTCTCTCCGGACTCACACATATATATACATATAGGCAGAAGATTTTTATTGTTCCGCGAGAGCGAGGAAGACAGGTTAACTCTTGAATATAACGACATTTCCCACTAATTTAGATAGTATATTATTTTATAAAATGTTCGTGTGTTCATTAATTAGTTTCTTTTTTTCCAATTCTTTTTTTTTTTTCTTTTACACGCCTTCCTTCTTTCAAACAAACGAACAAACCAAATGTAGTCTCATTTAAACACTTCAATAAAAGCTCCTAAATCTAAATATAGCTTCTTGTATAGTATCTTGCCTATGAAGTCTTCTGATTTTCAGAAAAACCTAAAGCATCCGATAATGCAAAAAATAAAAAAAAAAAAAAAAAAAAAAAAATAATAATAAAAAAACCAAAAAAAATAAACCACACACACACACACACCCTTCCTCACACACACAAAACAAAAAATGCTAGAGCCTTGTTCTGGTACTTCAAACGACTCCAATCAAGTCCGTAAAAATTTGATTTTTCATGAAAGATGAATCGTGTAAATAAATAAAAAAAAACCCGCAGTTTTTCAGAATCGGAATAAAGCGGTTAGACAATAATATATATATAACATAAATATGTACATTTATACAAAAAATTAAAATTCCAGGGGCGTTCCGGACCCTCGACCCCCCCCCCCCCCCCCCCCCCTCCGCCGCGCTTGCAAAGAAAACAAAACAAATAACACAAGATAAACTAGAAACATCGCTTTTATGAAGATAGCCTAATAATAAAACTAATGTAATATAATACCCCCCCCCCCTCTTTTTTTTCCCACTGAATTTCAAAAGTTAAACTCAATGCCAAATCTACGAACAATGCCTCACAAGTTGTTCATACTTTTTTCATTACACTGCGCTTCTATCATCTCCTGTACATCTTATGGAATGTGGGGTACGCCCATATAAGGTCACGTGACTATAATTCTACGGAGTGAAACCTGCCTGAAATTAAATATCAACACATTTGCCGTTCTACTCGACAGCTTTTTGTTTTAACATGTTTAATTCTCGGAAATTCCCGTATCCCAGTTCAAAGAGCAAAACCAAGGTCGAGTATTATCTTTCATCTTCTTAATTGCAGATTTCAACATACAACTACAATGGCAAAAAAAGTTCAATGTGTTTTATCTATATATAAAGAGGAAGTCCCCCCTCCCCCCCTTCTGGATACACTCTATCATTGGTATTAAATATATTTCATTTAAAAAATAAGGTTATAGTAGTCAGACTGACAAGTGTTAAAACAAATGAACACAAAATTAGCTGAAAAGAATATACCACTGAAAATAGGTTATCAAAGATAACAAAGCTCACCTGATGGGAGCATGTTATCATGGCAGCAAAATATACTAGTATTAAATAATAAACCAAATGCTGTGTCACGGGTTTTTCCGTCTTTATCAAAGTCCGCTATAGGTTTTCCGAAGAGTTATATATTAGGCACGGTCCATATGATATTCTAGGGATAGGGGAAGGGGGGGAGGGAGGGCACTTGGGTTGATTCCGGGCTATATTGGTTTTTTTTTGCCCCAAACAGGGGAAAAATTTTTCGAAGAAAGAATCTTGATTTTGATATACAAGAATGTCTTAGTTTTATCATAGCACACAAAATTGTGAATACGACTTTTTGTAAATGCAAAATTGCAATCATGCAAATAAATATCAGCAATGTGTAAGCCAATCAAGAAACCATTTTTCCACTCGTTCCCTTGGAAGCCATGGACGTCCTTCGAGGCAAACTAAACTGAAGGTTTTATATACGCCCCTGACATCTCTTAGGCGAATTAATTGACTAAGGGGCGTATCCAAGGTCGGGAGCGGGAGTTTGTAACGGGCCGATTTGAGACACGAAGTTAAGATGGAGGAGGGATTACGGGATGGGGATGCCTCCTCTTTTAATCGAAGTCCGGTGGAGGCCCCAAAGAATGTATAACTTATTATCTATCTGAATCTTGAACGAATCAGAAAAGTGTAAGGAAATTTCTGTAAAATAAGTAAAATATTCCCTTTTTCTTAATTTCGATGTGATCACACGCGCTCGAAGAGGTTTCGATCTACTAGGGTACATCAATGTACTTGCACACCATATCCCGATTGTTATGCTGTAGAATTTTCTTCTCCTTATGGTCCAATATATCAATAAATATGAAAATCTATTTGCAATGATTTTTTTTTTTGGGGGGGGGGGGGGGGGGTTATAGGTTTTCTTTCTCTCTCTTTTTTTTTCTTGGATTTCTAACAATATTTTTTACTTTGTTTCTTGTCCCATTTACATGTAAAACATAATTCATAAAGACAAGACTGTTGTGACTCTTTGACATGCATATCGTCTATATGGCATTTATCCCTGTCCCGTACAATATTGTCGAATTAACATCCCGAGAGTGTCACGTTTCCTGGTAAACTACGCGATATAAAATACCCTGAACCTTGTAACTATGGTTACCAGGTACGATTAAATGGGGCCCTCTACGGGGAACGTATTTGCCAATAAGTACAATCATTGTAAATAAAGCGATAAGTTATTAAAACGAATGAATGTTGTGTATGTGAATATGTCCAGCAAAGAAACTTTTCTATTTCGGTGCATATTTTTCTAGATTCACATACATATATATCAAATTTTGTTTAAAAAAGAAGAAACTAAGTTTTTGATATGTCCATAATTATACATAAAATCAACGATTAATTTGTAAACTGATTTTTTTTTCGCGCGCACTAGAGGGAGATTTCTTTAAGTTCGTGCCGAAATTTGACCCCATCCCGGCAATGAATTACGCTCGGAGTCTACCCCTCAAACCTTTTGGCAATTTTTTTGGGTCAATACATGTCAATAAATCGTCAAATATAGTCTCCTATCACCTGCAAAGGGGACGCTGGATCCACCAGTCTGGTGAGCGTTGTGTTTTATTTATTTATTCTTTTTTCTTGGTACATGTACATGATTAAAATTGTTTGGTCGCCGGCAGGGATTGGTAAAGCTGCGACCTGCAACATGTGCAACATAGTCTCATTCCTATCAAAAATTGTCCATTACATCTGCAAATTGCTGCGCCCTGGTGCGCTTTATTATGCGGTATCCATTTTAAAATTAGCATTTATTTATTTATTTATTTGTTGGTCTATTTAAGTTTAGTACTAATATTTACGACTTGACGTAGATCTGATCTTATTCAGAAATGTATTGATTTTTCTCCGACATTCTTTTTTATCCTTGTTCTGCGCCTGAGATATAAATCTCCAACTTTCACTTACCTTATCTGTGTATGCGTTCGTCTGAAAAATTATCATGTCATTTTGAAGTGGTCATGCAATCAATGGGTACAAATTGAAGTGTTAAAAATGTACAGAAATGTCAATCACAGTTGAGTCCCTCTTCATCTACGCACCGACATAAAATTTGACTTGGCTGTTAAAAAAGGTAAAATTTGGAATTTCAACCCCCTCCCCCCCAAATAATGATAATAAATAAAAATAAAACGTGCTGAAGTAAAAATGAATTTCTATTCATTGTTTAACAGATTTGTCCGATGTATTGAAGCTTTTCGAAAATTGATTATTTTTGGAATTGCCCTTTCGTGAGGAAAGATGGCCCATTGTTTTTGAGAATAGCCCATTGTTTTTGAGAATGCGTGGCCCATTTAAGTTCAAGTGGAAGGGGCTATAGTCTCATTGAACAAGTTTACCTTCCCGATCACTGTTTATAAAAAAAAAATGCATGCTTGAAATCAATATATACTTGTAATAATATATTAAGAGCGAAATTCAGTATGCAAAAGATTTACTGGTATATATTATGTATAGATACATGTAGCTCTAGAAACTCTTCCACGGGGTGGGGGGGGGGGTCCAATCCTGCTTTGAAAAGAATCAAGGACATTTTTTGATATAAACACAGAACATTGAAGAGTATATGTCGGCCGACCCGTGGTCATAGCAAGGCTCGAACCAGCAATCTTAGAATTACAAGCCCGACGCCCTATCCGCTAGATCACGGCGCCGCAGGATGTCTGTTTATAAGTCCTTGGTTGACAGTGTTGTAGAAGAACTGATCAAGTCAACAAGTGTTTGACTACATATACATGCTATACTAGAACGTGTTGAGGTTATATCAGTGACGGATTCAGGGGGGGGGGGGGGGCGTAGGGGGCGTACGCTCCCCCTAATTTTTTCCAATCATGGATAAAACGATCATTTTCAATCAAATAAATATTAGTTAATATTAAATACATGTACATGTACCTGTTAGTAAATATAATTTTTAGATGCATAAATTTTCACTCTTTAATCAATTACAGTCACGAAAATGGGTCCTAAAATGCAGAAATTCAAGAGCTTCCGGGGGGACTTTGCCCCCCCCCCCCCCCCCCTGGTACCCCTACCAGGGCTTTGCCCTGGACCCGCTGCGAACCCCAGACCCCTCGCCAATTCTTTACGCCCTCCCCCCCCAAAAAAAACTTAAAAGCTGGATCCGCCACTGTATATGTTCAAAATTCTTAAACGTACATGCACACTATTTTGCAATAAACATGTGTATAATACTGTCGTAACAAATGTCAAAATATTGCAGTTTAGCGGTACTTTGATCGGTGAAATCAAAGAGGCGGCATAATTTTTGAAGCGCACGGGCATTGAAGGAATTAACATATGACTGAGGTTGATTATTTACATGTAAGGTACTTATAACTGATTCATCATATTGATCTTACTGTTTCAGCAATAATGTACGAACTTCGTTTTCTGCACTTTTTTGTCACACCATACACTAATTTATTTTTTTTTAGTTTCATAGAGCAAAATACCCCCCCCCCCCCAAAAAAAAATAATAATCTACCCTAAGGCCCCCTCCCGGGATATAAAATGGACCGTACTTCCGTCATGTTCAGATCATAGTCGAATAAAGTGTTTCTTCTAGTCCTAGGTCTACTATTAAAACATATTGCTGACCCAATGTGGAGATAGACTTATACAATGACTGCTTGTCATTTGGAAAGCCGGGGTTACATCTTCTATTCGATTTGGGCTGCCTGTCAATAACCCTTTACTTGTCATTTGTACATGTGATTTTGAGAAGTGGGGGGGGGGGGGGTATTCCATGTATTAATTTTTATGTATACGGACTAAATAAACTTCCACTAAATAAATAAATAAATAAATAAATAAATAAATAAATAAATAAATAAATAAATAAATAAATAAATAAATAAATAAATAAATAAATGTACATCTTATTTTAAATCAACACCGTCTGCTATTTAAATCGCTTTGCAACCGAGGGTTGATAAAGAGGCTGTGCTATGTATATTAAATCCATGTATATTATGCAGAACGTGACAGGTGGTAAATAAAGAAGCAAGAAGTGGTAGACAAATATTTATTTACGACGGACATGCGCCAGGTGTTTTATTTATTTTTTTTAAGTAAAGTTTTTTTTAAGTAACGTTATTTCCCTCTGGACACTTTCATTCGTTGATCATTTATTAAATGTCCGGACTCCCTCAGCTTGATCACAAGAACTTTATTTTCAGTATACTAAAATTTCATCAATTAAGAAACATTAGAAATTCTTGAACAGCGATTTGTCATCTTTCAAAGCTATCATGAATATATGTTATATATGGGAACGGTACTAACGATTAACGGATAACTTAAAACGGATTACGATTAACGAATAACGAATAACGGATAAAGCATAACGCAAAACGAAAAACGGATAACGATTAACGGATAACGATTAACGATCCAGAGCACCCCTAAACGAACGGAAACGATTAACGATTCAGAGCAAACGAACGCATAACGCAAAACGATTAAGAAAAAACGAACGAAAACGATTAACGCATGTAAGATAACGTTGTCGATACTGTATAAGACACTTCTTTGACCAGAATATAAAGAATTCCAATCACTTTTTGTAATACAGTGTTCCTATTTCATCACAAATATGTGGAGATGTTTAGAAAAAATGAATGTCGTGAATCAGCTGAAAGAATTTTGAATGTTTTACAAAAATGCACAGAATTTGGTTATTTTTGTATGAAAAAAGGTGTTTTCCACGTAATTGAAATGTACATTGTACAAACATAAATGTACTTATGTCATATATTTACAAAATACTAAAATCAAATACATTATGATCAGTGGAACATTAAGTCAAGCAGAACTCACTATTGAAGCGCTTGCTAAGTATGAAAGTATTACATATTTCAAAAAGCCGGTTTAGATAAAAAAGATTCAAATTTTGCATATTTCGCAAAGAAAACTAAAACAAAAAATTGTATCAATAGAAAGTGTATACCTTGTATTTATTTGCTAAATCATAAAATTATCATTTAGGGGCAGCCCGGCTGCATAATGTTATGGAGAGACAACTACATCTGAAACTTACTTTTAATTTTATCTAATTTTCGTACAAAATCAATTTTATTGGCCTGAAGCACAAATAGTTAGTTAGAGACAAATATTGATTTAAAAAGCATTTCAAACACTATATTTTGAAATATTCTAATTTTTCAAATTTGAAGACATAAAAATATTGTAGATATTTTCCTGTTTCTAGTGATTTTCCTTCACAAAAATCATGTTGTCCCCAAAAACACCACATTCGCACCTGATTCATTTCTTACGACACCTTGTATATGAAAGACAAGGCTTCAAACTTTTATTACATGTATTGATTAGCCATGTACCTTCAATGTCAATTAAAATGAATTTTTCATATTCTTGGTCACCGTGATATTAGAGGCTGCATTTTCGAGACAACGTATGCTTTATTTTCCTTTGTAGTATAACGTTGTTTCATGTATTTAGCCTACCAATGGTAAAACGAATTTTCATAAAAACGCTATGGCATGAGGCGCCCATCTTAACAGGTCCATACTCCTCAAGGTTGGATTAAAACTATTGAGAAACAAGAAAGTGTTGCCACACAATCAAATGCTGTACATGATTATTAAATATCTGCCTTCTGTGAATTAGTTTAGCTATTGTTCTATCGTTGATTTAAAACTTTGCGTGAGATTTACAAAGACTGATAAATTATCGCCGGCTTCCATCTCAGAAATTGAGAACTGTAAACGGGGAAATTTTCGAGTGGGTGTAATTTTCGCATTTTTCGCGGATCAAGGGACTTCGCGAAAATTCACCTCTCGCGAAAATATCCCCGCTGCATTCTCAAAATGACATTTTATCGCGAAAATATCCTCCAGCGAAAATAACCATGTTTACAGTAATTGTCCCACAATAAAACGGCTATTTCTGACAGTGGGATTATCTATTACCGTGTCAGTTGTATAAAGAGGTCCTTGACAGCCAAGCTTAAAAAATCCTACCAATAGAATTTTCTGAAAATTACAATGTTAATAATTTGAAACATACTTTTTCTATATCCAAAGTTTCATCAATGTTTTCCTTGATCCTCAATCTTTTTCCAAAGGAGATATAGACACACTGATAGGTTCCTGTTGAAATCTGACTCTTAGTTTTAGCTCACCTGAGCCAATGGCTCAAAGTGAGCTATTGTTTTACCGCTTCGTCTGTCGTTTATTCGTCCGTCCGTCTGTAAACTTTTCACGTTTTCAACTTCTTCTAAAAAACCACTGAAGCTATTTTTATGAAACTTGGTAAGAATGAAGTGCTCATGGTCCTCTACCAGTGTGTGTGTTTTTTGTCCGGAACTGTCAACAGGTGGCTTTTACATGTATCTGATGCAAAATGTTTATTTTTGATTTTTCATGAACTTTTATCCTATGTAAAAAGAAAATGGGGGGGGGGGGGGGGTATTTTCATATATAATGGACTGCTTCTCCAGAACCACTGAAGGGATTTTGATGAAACTTGGTAGGAATGAAGTACTATTTCGACTCAGAAGTCAAATTTTTGACGCGTTTTTGACATGTTTGCTGACATTGTCAGAAATGCTCATTTTTTCAAACTTTTTCTTTGGTATAATTATGCTAATGTGTAATTTTGTGCACTCATTTACTGCTTATTTGTCACATCTTAATTGTTCAGTGGCTTGGTATTGACTTTGAGTAAAACTTTTATTTTTAATATATATATATTTTAATTTTTATCTTATCTTAACAGGAGTGAGAGGGGAATTTTCAGACAAATTGGACTTCTTCTCCAGGACCAATGAAGGGATTTTGATGAAACTTTGAAAATATACAGAAAGATGTAGCAAGATGGCTGGGATATGATGCTACAGGACTCAGGTTTCAGAAATTTGAGAAAATGTTGTAAACAGAAACGACCAATTGACCGAAATTGATCGAATTTGGCTACATGTGCCCTCGGGGATTCCTGGTCCACCAGCAGTGACACTCACCACTCAGAAAATGACAGAAAAGGACTAGGTGCACTAAATCCTCATATCGGCCCTATAATTTCGATAAAAATGCTTTTGATAAATGAATTATTAATTATCAATTTTTGCAATGTTGACTGTTTGAGAAAACAAGGCGTCATAGTTTTAAACGGCACGCGCGTGATGTATGACGTCATGTTTTGACGTCATTTACCCTGAATGACTCAAAGATAAGGAAGATCACCCTTTTTCACTGACAAATCTTCAAAATTCATCTACGCTCCAGGCCTCGCCCACGAATTTTTAAAAGGCCGTTCAGAAATCCATCGATTGATACAAAAATATTCCTTGGCAAGGCCTGGAGTGCTACTTAATTTTATAGTTTTGTATCGAAATATCGCTCAATTATTGATATTTTCAATGATTTCAACGTTTTTAGATTTTTTGAGCGACGTATTATTCAGTATAGGACTGTGAGATCGAAAAAGGCTTTCCTGATTTGGATTCACCATACATTTGACATTTTATAAACTAGAATATCATGGATATATAAACAAGTTTGAAAATAGGGCCGAAATGGCAGATTACCGCACCTACTCCTTTACCTGTCTGCTTTTATTATCCCCATTCGGCATTTAATTTAGTACCGCTAATGAGGATTTACTATCCCAAACACGTATCTGGTACATTAAAATTGGTTTGAAAAAGTAAACAGTCGGAACATCTCCTTATTATTGATAAAATGAATTTTAAGTACATAGTATATCATGTGAATAAGTTTTGTAGTAAGATTCTCATGGGAATATTAAATTTAAAATTGGAAATTCACAGCTTATTACTGGAACACTTCCAAGGGACATATATTCTCAAAGTTATGTATTAGATAAAGTATAAATATTTGCTCTCAAGTGGGTTATGTAAAAAATAATTCCCTGGTACTGAAAGATATAACTTTGATATCCTTACATGCTCTATGAACATTAATTGCTTTTTTCCTGAAAATGTCAAACACGAGAAGGAAATGAAAATAATAAAAGGATGGAAGATTTACAATATTCATTGACTCTCAACGAAACAAAATACAAAACATTTATTCTTTTTGAAGAGATTGAAAATTATCATTTCTGGTATTCATTATTGAAAATAACGTATAGAATAAATGCGAAATATATAGGCTCTGTGGTGGGTTATATAGGAAATAATTTCCTGGTACTGAATGATATAACTTTGATTTCCTTACATGTCCTATTAAAATTAATTCCTTTTATCCTGAAAATGCCCAACACGAGGAGGAAATGTAAATTTAATCTAAGGATGGAAGATTTATAATATTCATTAACTCTCAACGAATCAAAATACAAAACACTTTTAAAGTGATAATGGCCAATGGGTTTAGATATGCACGATTAACCTACTTCAGATCTATTAACAAAAATATAAAGGCCAATTATAAATGGTTTTTAATGAAATTCTCTTTATTTGACTCTGCACGAATAAAAAAAAGATGAATTTTATCATTTGGGTTGCCAAGATATATGATTCATCTGTACTTTCGGATTCTTTCTTTCACAAATATTGACCAATTAATGGCTTTCAAATTTGTAAAAATCACTTCAACCTGTAAATAGCTTTAAAAATTTCTACAATTGAAAATTCAAATCACCATTCAGTTGACTCAGTGAAACACATGAAAGACAACTAATCTTTCGGCTTGCCCTGAACGAAAACCTTGACAGTTCTCTTCATAGAATATGAGCAGCAAGCAAGAACCTGGACAGTTCTCTTCATAGAATAGATGAAGAAATATTGAAAGGATAGACAAATTGAGGGTAAAATTTGAAATCATTATAAAATTTCAAATTAACATAAACGAGGGGGATATGGAATTTGTGGTCTTTTGTGTTTAATGTTTAATGTCGAATCTCTTGCTGTGTGTGTCTTCCTTGTGTTTTCACTTAGGGTGTTTTGTTATGTTGATGTTGGTGCATGTAACCGAGTCTTGTTGGAGATCCCCTCCTTTCCTTTAATTGCAAAATATGGATAAAATATCTTCTCTGAAAATCAAGTGACAAAGAGTGTTCACAATACTCTAACAAGCGGGGTCTTAAATCATGTAAAACCCGAGGTTTGCCGAGGGTGTGCAAGATTTGAGAATCCGAGAGTAGAATCGATGTGTTTTTCACTGAAGAGTATTTAAGGGCGAAAGTTGAAAGTGAAATAGAAGAGACGATATCCGAAAAAAAATATCAAGTTGATCTAATAGCAACATTTGCAGTATTCGAAGTCAGCGCCTCCGAAAATGGTATACTAAATTTAAATAATCTTCGAATATCAGGCTTGCCAAATTGAACATGAGGCCCAGGGACCACATCGCTCACCTGAAAACATTGGAAATCTTGCCCTAGCGGGATTTGAATGTGATTTATACTTCAAGTTGTATGATTCTAATGATATAATTATACTTAATTTGATAATGTGGGTCCTGCAACCGAGTGTTGTTGGAGATCCCCTCCTTTCTTTACAACATATCGTATATTTTCTTTTATAGGGGAACATGAAAATAAAGTGAGCAATTTTTTAGAAAGATTCAAGTCCTTGTGCATGAACGCGATATATGATCCATATGTAACTCTCATAGCCGTAATCCATAGGTCTGCATTGTAACATAACTGACGAGGGTTAAGTGCCCGAAACGTGCATGTTTGGTCCATGCTGAAATTTTATCTGTTCTTAAATAATGCTATTGAATTTGAATACGTTTAAAACATATACGTAGGTATGAGAGAAAATGATATTATATATCATTTAAGCATTTAGGGCAGCATTATTATGTTTACGAATATTAACATATGCCCATTCATTTGAATAGAATTTACATTGTGATTATAGGAGTATAACCGCAGTGGATCGTTTGTAGGTTATAACAATATAATTACATTCAAAAGACAGTGCTTGTCATTTCATCCAAAAATATTACCGAAATTAAAGGAGGTTAACATCTTAGGACAATCCCTCCAATGTTATTTTGAACATATATTTTATTTGGATATGCTACTGAATCGACCCTACAGGAAATTTGGAACCGCGTGCTCTCTGAAAATTATATTTGTAAATCTGAATCAAAGGGTTTCTTTTCCGCTACAGAATACAAATCATACAAACCATGGACATGTAGCGACCTGTGTAGTGCCTTGTCCTTCCTCTTGGACAACATTTATGTAAGATTTGGTGAAAATCTCTACAAGCAGGTTGTAGTGATTCGTATGGATACAAATTATGCGCCTCTTGTTGCAGATTTATTTTTTTATACACATATGAAAAAGAATGTATTCAAAATCTTCAAAAGCAAATAAAGCATGATGATATGAAATGTTTCATTGGTACTTCTAGGTACCTGGATGATATTCTTACTATCGATAATCATGTTTTTGAAAAGTATAAAGATGTTATTTCTCCACAAGAAAAGACTCTAAACAAGGCAAACGTTACAGATATAGAAACACCATTTTTGATTTTGGATTCAATATGGTATATTTCCCCCGGCTTGACGGTGATGTCCCTGGATTACCGTCATACGGTAACTACATTTCACAGCTTATCCGGTATGCTAGAGCATAAACTGATGTTTTGGATTTTCGTCGTAGAAATTTACAAATTGCAAAGAAACTTTTAGGTCAAGGTTTTCGCTTTCACAAACTAGTAAAGGCTTTCTGGAAATTTTACGATTATGATCAACTTCTTTTGAAATTCGGACCCATACAAGCAACAGAGTATATTACTTTAGGTATTTCACAACCTGCATTTTATGGTGACATAATTAACAAAATAAGAAGGATCAAAGGTATACAGCATAACTATCGAAAATGCGTCAGAGTCATCAAACGCCTTTTGTACCATGGATATAATCCTTATGTCACCAGACGGACACTAAGCTTGGTACTTGACCAATTTACAGTCTTGTACGAGCGTATTCTTAAGACTTGCACTCTGACTGACTGTGACGACGGGACTCCATGACGGGCCCTGTCCAAAACTCTTTAGAGAAGACAGGGGTCCGACCACCTGTCCTCTCTGAATGTCAGTCGAACTCCTCGGATGATAACATATATGATCTCGCTACAGCCGGCAGAGCACGGACTGTACTATGCACGTCCTCTTTTTATATCCATTTACATATTCATCTGTGTTGCATGGATCCCTGCGTTTTATGATCTTGTTTTTGTGTGGTCATCTCACAGTAAGGAGGTTGTTTTACACCATAATTGTGCATTCTTGGAGACCTCTGGGAAATCGGAATAGTGGGAGGGTTGTGTGCACGTAATCCAGGATAACCACTCCGTTTGCTACTAACGTGGCAGAAGGCCGTCCTAAGTCGGCACCGGTTGCCTATTTGTCTCGTTGGTTTATGTGTGGTCTTTTATGACAAATATGGATAATGACCATATCCCTGTCTACAGTACAAAATCGATAATTCAGAAAATCAGAAACCGAAGGCATACAAAATCAGGATAAAACAGGAACCAAAGCAAACAGAAACAAAAACCTCCACCACATGAAAAGAAGCGAACTCCCGATATGAGAGTGAGACCAGGTGCCCAGGAAGAGTAAGCATCTCCTGCTTGCATGCAACACCCGTCGCTTCAATTCGGTAGAACTGTCACATCCGGTTACTTCCATTTTGGAAGATATAGAGTACAATCTTTGGTTGAATGGTTCAAATGGTCTATGACAGAATATCATCCACCATTCTGGATAGTGGGACATCAAAGTGTATGACGAGTTCCCCATATCGACCGTAGAACTTCCTCAGTGACGATGTTAGTCGGTCACAAACATATCCCTGACTGAGAAGCTTATCTGAAAGACGCCTAGCTCTCAGAACAAAATCCGTATATTTGGTACTTGCTCTGGCATAGCGTATCAACTGAGATATGAAAACGCCATAAGCAGGCGATGAAGGGATGTTGCTACTCAGAAAAGGAAAGTTCGTAATGCTGAAATTGAAGTCGTCACGTTTGTCATAGAGTGAGGTGTTCATGTGACCATCAGTGTCGTAGGACAACATTATGTCCAAATAGGATGCTGAATTATTTGTCTCTGTAGTTTCTTTGACTTCAAGCTCCGAAGGATAGATACTGCTCAGGTAATCCGCGAATTTTGGATTATTGATGGACAACACATCGTCTATGTATCTGTAAGTGAAGTTGAAGTCAGAAGCTGAGTATCTTTTCCCTTCAGAGACCAAAGATTGAATGAATTCAGCTTCGTACGAGTAAAGGAAAATGTCGGCAAGGAGTGGGGCACAATTGGTCCCCATTGGAATTCCGACAATCTGCTGGAAGACCTTTCCTCCAAACACCACAAAAATATTGTCGATCAGAAAGTTTAACATCTGAATAATGTCTGTTTCAGTGTACTTATTTTCAGAATCTGACTTTTCTTTTACAAAGTAGGTTTTGTCATAGTTAACAACAATAAATTTGTATTTGCGATTACCGTTCTTACTTGTAAACGCATTACTTATAATTTTTGCGAGTCTTTCTTTCAATTTAGAATGTGGAATTGTAGTGTAAAGTGTCGAAAAATCAAAGGCTTTGATCGAATGGACTCTACTAAAATGAGTGGATTTCAGATGTTCTAAAAGTTCCTTCGAATTCTTTAAAATCCACATCTGGTTGATACCACTGCGAGAATATACTGTCGAACAATATTTTTGAAGCCCAGATTTGATTTCAGATAAAACTTTTGTGAGTAAGATCGATACTGATTTGGTAGAACATTTTGAGGAACCAGCGATGAAACGTTGTTTGTACGGATTCTTATGCATTTTAGGTATGCAGTATAAGTATGGTAAATCTAAATCTAAATTGGTAGTGTCGAAGCCAAAGGAAGCAAGAGCTGATTTGTGGTTATCTATTATTTCAGAGGCAGAGAGGTTTGTTGGGGTGTAAGTGGGATTTCCAGGTGTCGAATTTAAACCCAACTCTTTAACTAGACTGTCGAAATAGTACTTTTTGCAAGTAAATGTGTAATTATTTGAGGCTTTGTCCGCTGGTGTGATGACATAATGTTCTTGGAGGTAGGTAAGTTCTGTGATAACATCAGGGTCTTTAAATATAGACACGAATCTGGTGTTCACAGTTAATTTTAATCGGTTAATTCTAGATAAAAGTAACCCTCTGATTGATTTTATCCATTCGGAAAGGGTGTCGAGCTGTACATCCTCTTTCTTTGCCCAACGTCTTGCATATTCCTCACAAGAGTCCATGATAATTTTCACATTTTGGTTCCATGTAAAGGACATACTTTCTCTGTATTTGGGACCCTTTTTTAACAATTCTCTCAACTTGTCGTTCTTGACTATACTAAGGTCACCAGTAATAACGTGTCCACAAGGAGAGTAGTTGAAATCCGATGAAGAACATTCGCAGGGAAGTGGATGTAGTGAGGGATAACTTAAATCAATACACTGCAGGAATCGTTTGTAATTGTAAATTTTAGATGCAACTGTTGGTGTGTAGCTATAGGAAATACAAGGAGTTTCTTTTCTTTTGAAATATGGTGGGATTTTTTCTGTGACAGTTTTGTGATTCAAAATTTGACCAAGATTCAAGTTATCAATACCTTTGTTTGCAAATCTTACTTTAATGAAAGGGCGGTTTGTTTTCTCCTCTGATTTATCTGATCTAACTGCTTGAAATAAACGAAAAGTAGAAATGTCCAAGATTACTCCTTGTAGTCTGTATTCTGGGGAACGTGTATCGGTATATGCGAGGTCCTTCGTATAATCGTAGATTTCGTGTAACTTCCGTAAAGGAACACAGTATAATTTGGTACGAATATAATGCAGGCCTAGAGGCTCATTCAAAAATGGAACCAAGTCATCGAAGGAGAAACTATGTTTAAACTATGGAGAAACTATCGAAGGAGAAACTATCGAAGGAGAAACTATGTTTAATGTTTCTATGGTGTGAGTTGGTGTTCCTTTGTCCCTTTTGCGTCTGTTTCTGTGGGTGTCTGTTCTCTTTTTTTGCACTTGGTGTTTTGGGGTTTTGCTGTGGGTGCTGCAACCTGGTGTTGTTGGAGATCCCCTCATTTCTCTGTAAGGTAAACACTCAAATTTATAAATTCTAACAAGAGGCCCAAGGGGGCCACATCGCTCACCTGAGGAGACTGTGTGTATGTTTTCAATCAAAGTCAGTATAAGAATTGAAGAAAATCACTTTTAGTAAAGCTTTGAGAATGACAATGTGTACTTACTTCCTGTAAAGTTTGATGACATTCTGTGTAGTAGTTTAAGAGGATAAGTAAAAAATGTGTCATCCAGTTAGAGCCTATGGAGGACATCTTGGGTTTCCGATCGGCTCGAAAAACACAAACTTGGTAGACTAAGAGGGCATTGAGTATTTGCTTCCTGTGAAGTTTCATGAAATTCTGTGCAGCGGTTTCAGAGGAGAAGTCGAAAACGTGTCAGCCAAACAGAGCTTGTGGCGGCCATCTTGAATTTCCGATCGCCTCGAAAAACACTAACTTGGTAGAATGCATTGTGTTCTTGCTTCCTGTGAAGTTTTGAGATATTCTGGAAAGCAGTTTCAGAGGAGAAGTCGAAAATGTGTCAGCCAATCAGAACCTGTGGCAGCCATCTTGGATTTCCGATCGGCTCAAAAAAGACAAACTTGGTAGAGGGCATTGAGTTCTTGCATCATGTGAAGTTTCGAGAGATTCTGTGCAGCGGTTTCAGAGGAGCAGTCTAAAATGTGTAAGCCAATCAGAGCTTTTGGCAGCCATCTTGGATATCCCATCAGCTCGAAAAACAAACACTTGGTAGAGGGCATTGAGTATTTGCTTCCTGTGAAGTTTCCAGAAACTTTGTGTAACGGTTTTAGAGGAGAAGTGGAAAATGTGTCAGCCAATCAGAGCCTGTGGCAGCCATCTTGGATTTCCGATCGGCTCGAAAAACACAAATTTGGTAGAGGGCATTGAGTTCTTGCTTCCTGTGAAGTTTCGAGATATTCTGTGAAGCGGTTTCAGAGGAGAAGTCGAAATTGTGTCAGCCAATCAGAGCCTGTGGTGGCCATCTTGGATTTAAGATCGGCTCAAAAAACGCAAACTTGGTAGAGGGCATCGAGCACTTGCTTCCTGTGAAGTTTCGTGAAATTCTGTGCAGCGGTTGCAGAGGAGATGTCGAAAATGTTAAAAGTTTACGCCGGACGGACGGACGACGACGACGACGACGGACTGACGACGAACGGCACGCTATGACAATAGCTCACTTGAGCTTCGCTCAGGTGAGCTAAAAATGAAACCAGAGGGCGCTAGTGCAATGAATTTAGGAGGCTTTTGAAAATCACTTTGGCTGGAAGCATCACTGATGGGAATTTAATATTCGAAACACATGTCTGGTGCATAATAAATTGATTTTAAATTTTCTTCAAGATTTGTAAAAATTATCTCCATAGATTTAGCAGAAATAAACATATTATCTGGGAGTGAGAATAATTGCAAATAAATGGGCATGAGAGACGTGTCACTTCGCGTCAGTTTGTCGTATCAACTGTCTCAATGAGTTAATCTTTCCGTTTTGGTAAAATGCATTCAATTTCAGTTGTTCGAATGTCTAACCTTCAACATCACCCAACATCCTGATCAAGAGATGCTATACTGTCTATGAGTAGAAACAATATATTTCAATGTTGATATTTACAACCACTATGTTTGTATCTCTGCTGTAGGACTGCAAGTCCCAGAAAATATCGTTTTCCTAGTTCCCTGAAGTGCTCTTGTTACCCATTACCCTTACAGTTTAGGACATCATACTTTGTAAAATATTTGTCTTGCATCAAATTTGCACATACCATCAACTTTACAATCGCCGACACCGATTATTGTACTATTTTTGTATATGTACCTGTGACAACCCTTGTATCTAAATATTGATAATTCCTCGTATCGAAAGTAGAATTTCTTAGTATGCTTCCTGAGCGTATAGAGAAACGATAGCGATAATGTTAAAGCAATACTAGCTGTCAGCAATTGCAATTTTTTTATTTGCTCATTTTCACGTATGTTATTACTCATGGAAAATGATGACGGTTTGATAAAAAATTTTATTCAAAAACGTCGGATTAATGCCTTTCTGGACTTTCTGAATTCTTACAGCCCCAACAAAAATTCGACGTAAACATGGTAAATCCCGCCCATATTCTTGTGCTCTTACGTTGACCTTTCTCAGCTTGCTTTCTGCCCATGCGCAAGCTAAATCTGGTCAGTGAACATTACCGATTCCAACATGCACATGAACATGTGTAAAGGAAAGAAAGTATCTTTTATTGATTCAGAAGTTAAGATAGCAAAATAAGGTTGATCTATAGTCACATTACACAATACTTTAAATTGCAGATCACATAGAGCTCGATTTTCAAAGATAAAAGTCGTCAGTAAGCTTTTCACGTCTGCTCAGGATTTGACCTGATTTATCTCAACATAGCACATGTGGTCACTCGGCGGAGATCGGACTTAGTTGCCGAAGTATAATTGAGCGGGCGTCGTTATGGTCGTAGTGCAGACAGCTCTGTAGACATATGTTTTCATGCTGAGTGTCTTTATGTTTATTTTACCTCGGATGACTTGTGCATCATCTTTTAATAACAATTAGAAAGTATTAAGAGACTTTTTGCAAGAAAACAATTTTTAGCCGATGACAGCTAATATTACGTTAACGATAACGATAACGTTGTGATGCAAAAAACGAAGGACACATTATGCAAATAACACACACATGAACAAAAGTCAGGTGAGAACGAGATGCTAGTTAAAATATATTGAAGAAACGAAATCTTCGTCGTCAAATTAAGATAAACACCGACTATGAGATCAATCAATTCAGTTTATTTACAATTAAATCATTGTCGAACAGTACAAAAGATCAAACTTCAATTTACTTCAATCACTTCATCACTACACAGCAAGTCCAATGAAAATACCGTAAATCAGAACAAACTTATCAAAATTCATCTCTTACTATACAACGTTCGTAAATAAAAATAATCATAAGAGCAAACTGCTTATATACATGATACTCAATAAAACAAAACCTTTCAGCTTTTTAAGAAGTAAAATTGATTAGTCGGCAAGAATTCTATGCGACGCTATTTGCAACATACATATCCGTCAATATATACCATTATGTGGTCATTGTCCCAATAAAAATAGAATGCATCATTATCTTCAAAAGCGTATTAACTAAGTGTAAACTCATAGAAACTTGAAATATTTTGTGTTTGTAATTATGTAGACGAAATTATTAATTATCATATGTAATCAAATTTATGGCAATATTTCATGAACAGATAGAAAAACAATTGTAAAAACGATAACCATATTACCATAGATGTGTCTACAGCTTAGGCAATTCGAGCGAATCTCTGACTGAACACAGTTGCGCTGTGCACGATGAACTCTTGAAGGGGGACCTACTTTGTTAAGCGTAACAATTTTCTAGAAAAAATTTCTTTTCAAAGTTTCATCACGTGTACCTGATTCTCAAAGATAGGTCACTCTACATCATTATTTTTTTCAATGCAACAAAAATGTCAAAAATTAAACTGATCCCCTACAGTAAACTTTAATCAAACGTTAATTGAAATATCTTATATAGTATCGAAGTCTATTGAATGCTATGCATGATAGATAAAAAGGGCCTTGACAGAGGGAGCTGCCTTCCGTTGATATAATTGATTTTGCTAAAATATTTTTGCCTATCTCCATTCTATGAACTGTAACTAACTCTTTTTCAAGCATATTTGTCTTGCTGTGACTTTGAACAATGTGTTACATTTTGATCATATCAGAAGTAGGGCTACTTGTGTATTATGAGTGAGCCTTTTTGAATTCTACATCTTGCATGTATCTCTCTTTTGACCAAATGATATTTCTTATATAACAAACTTATTTTTCTTGTGTAAGGAAAAGGACATATGAGACTAAGATAGTATTACTTTGAACCATAAGATATTTAACAATAAAAAAAATAGCAATCCAAGGAATGCTTGTGTCGCCTGCGAAGCGGCTTGATTATAATTCTTGAAAGTGGATACAAATCATTGGTATCAGTAGAAAAGTCTTGTCAAATGAAATTCATTTCAAATAACAGACCTCTTAATTACAAATTAAAAGATATGGTCATTCACAAATTTTCAGAAAAGAGTGTCAATCATCTAGGTCAAGGTTACTACGTAAAAATTGGATACAAAAAAAGAAGAAGAAATATTAAAGACCTATCACCTACCAATTAAAAGATGTATACAACCATAATTTCTTAAAAAAGAAGGTCAAATGGCTAGGTCAAGGTCAAAAGGAAAAAACATTATGGTATGTGCAGAAAGGCATTGTCACAAGAAAAATACATGTGAAATATCAAAGCCATATCACCAACAAATCAAAAGATATAGCCAATTTTACTTTTCTTGAAAAGTAGGCCAAATATCTAGGTCAACGTCACAAAGTCAAATCTTATGGTCTGTGTAGAAAGGTCTTGTCACAAGGAATACACATGTTAAATACCAAAGCCCTATCACTAACCAATCAAAAGATATATACAATCTAATTTAAAAAAAAAAGGTCAAATATGTAGGTCAAATTCAATAGGTCAAAATTATGGTATGTGCAGAAAGGCGTTGTAACAAGGCATACACATATGAAATATTTAAGCCCTATCACTTACCAATCAAAAGATATAGCGAATCTTATCTTTTTTTCAAAAGAAGGTCAAATACCTAGGTCAAATTCACAAGGTCAAATATTATGGTCACAAGGATTGCACTTACGAAATATCAAAGTCCTAACAATTACCAATCAAAAGATATATCCATTCTTTTTTTTTTAAAGTAGGTCAAATATGTAGGTCAAGGTCACTAGGTCAAAATTTATGGTATGTGTTGGAAGGCCTTATCATAAGGAAGACACATGTGAAACATCAAAGCCCTATCACTTACCTATCAAAATTTATGGACTGTGACACCCAAAGTGTGACAGACTGACAGACGGACGGACAGACGGATTGATGGACAACGGACAAAGTGATCCTTAAGTGTCGCTATGCTTCGCAGGCGACACAAAACAAGACACTGCATCTGGCTTTGTAAAAACGAGAGATTGTATTAATCGGGATCAATATGTAGCGTAGATTACTCACAAACAAGACAGCAAAACAAACACACAGATAAATGGACATTAAATGCATAAAGCGTACAAAATCAGTCTGCGCTGTATTCAATGTCAAGTTCAACATATAAACATATTTGTTAGTATTGCTTAGAAAAGTGATGGATATACAATAATATAATAATAAAGTTTGTAAACATCGATATACTGGTATTATATATTATGTAGCTGGCGCTGTTAAAATTAATTTTATTTGTCGATGAAATATTTTCTTATGATATTTTGTAATAGCAGATTCTATACAAAATGATGTTTGACAGGCCTTCCGGTGAAAGGAATTACATTTGTCAATACGGAAGATGGCAAATACTTCTAACCAAGACTATACGAATGTTCTCGCGTACTCTTCGATTGTTCTCCATTGTTATGACGTCATCAATTTACTTGGGCAGAAAAAGTGCCCAAGTTTTGCACAATGGTTTTGGTGGGTGACTAAATGAAAAATCAGACCGGACACGCTGCACGCGCTGTATTTGCGATCTTGCGTATTATAGTGTACAATGGTGGCATACTTCTGCCCCCCTACATGCGAGATATTTTCTGTAGATTATATCGTCATGCGACTTAAAAGCTACTCTCTGTAAGCATTTGCACTTTTATGAAGGACGCATGGCACGGCATGTCTCAGATTTTGATGAAATTAATACATAAGGTTGAATTTGACCCAAAATTAAAATAAAATTGTTTAAAAATTTCTTTCTATCACATTCCGTTGCCATGGAAACGGATTGTAAACATCTTGGGGTTTTCTTGAGGTCTCATACATCATTTAGCATAATCTGAAACAAAGCTGATGAAATATCAGTACCCGATCATTGCTCTTTCAAGTTAAGTAATGATAATGTTTGGTTTATGGTCATATCTATATATTTCCATAGCAACATCACATGTACCTTATCAAAATAGTGATTTTGGCATTTTTCAAAATTCAATGACAAATTATAAGGCCGGGTTAGCGCAGTGGCAGCGCGCTCGCTTCTCACCTCTAAGGTCCCGGGTTCGAATCCCAGATTCGGCGAAGTGTCTTATGTCGGAGGGTAGGTGGTCCACCACCCAGGCCTTAGTAGGAGGTTTTTCTCCGGGTACTCCGGTTTCCTCCTGCTCCTTGGCCCCCCTCACGCCAACATCTGAGCAAACGTGAGACATTAATATAAGTAGTGTAACTTGTTTGTTAAACGTTGCAAAATAAATGAAGTTTAGATTTAAATTATTTACATTTTTGAGTTTTTATGCCTATAAAACATCGGCATGCACATTGGAACAAAGCGTTCGTTGCTATGACAACATGGACTCAAGTCGCAAAAAATAAAGCAATATTAAACAATATTTAGAGTGTTATTTTTACAAGATCATTGGATTTTGATACAAAGTGATGATAATTTATTAATGTATTCAAGTAGATGTTTCATTGCATGATGAAAGATAAAAAAAAATCAGGAAATACCCTTTGATATATGGGAATTGTTGTGTTTTATTTACACATAAGCCCACATTGAGTCCTTTGATAAGGGTATGTATTGGATATACGCCGAAAACAATTCGTAACCCTAACCGAACACATATCCTTGTTTGATGAACATTTATTCACCTTTTTGAATAAATATTAATTTTAGTTTTTATGAATATAAATTGTATCTTAGGAACAAGTATTTGTATTTTATGAACCAAATAAATATTTTCATTTTTGAGAATAATTACTTTGATTTATGAATAATGCGAAGTATGAAATTCAATTACCTTTAACTTGTAGATACGCAGTATAAAGAGGTTGAGATTCATTTGGTTCCATGTAAATCATATACAGACCGCTTTGATCAACCATCAAGTTCTCTATCAAAATGGCGTTAGTATTTGTTGCAGATTGAATGTTTCTACCACTTTGTTTAAAATAAGATTCATTTCCACTAAAAGTACCGAGAGTGCGAATCCAAAAATAGCTATCTTCTCTCTTGAAAAATTTAACAGTTCCTCTGAAAGATGTCTTCAATTCAGGTCGTTCAAGTGGGATAATTCCTGCTGATTTAACACATGCCTGTATGTGGTATTTTGGATCTGAAATACAAATAATGATCTTGATCCATACAAACATTTAAAACAAATCAGAGACATGAAATAACGTAGCTGTTATTGAAGTTTGTTTGCATTTTTCTGTAAACATGCATAATATTTGTAATATAAGAGACGTTGATAATACCAAAGGGTTCCAACACCATACCATCTTGAAGAAAATTTCAAAAAGTTAAAGAAGTTCCCTACTCGTGGGTATTTTCACTTACATTTACTATAACAAACTCAAATTACAAAGTATTGGTAGTTCAATAAAATATATTGTCTCGTTTATCCATGAAACAGTGATTTATAGGCCCATATCAACAAGCTAGCGATTTAACACAGAACTAGTCTACAACTTCCACCGAAATTGAAAGTACAAATTTGTGACAACAGAAGTGTGTATACACTACACATTCACATGATAACGTAATGTAAAATATATTATACGTGTTTCTTTGTTTATATGGTACATTTATAATTATTTTCGGTTTAACCATTTTCACAGTAAATAAGACATCAGTGTTTTTAAAAGACCTGTACATATTCATTTGCGGATCCATCCAGGTGGAGGGAGGGGGTGGGGTTCTTCCCCTTTCCTGGTAAGACTTATATGAACACTGAAAATATTAAATTATGAAGTGGGTGAGAGATCGAAACTTTATAGGATATGAAATCCAAAGAAAAGCTTTTCCTAGCTGTCTTGATGGGATCGTACATTGATATTCTAATCGGCTTATAGGATTGGGGGGGGGGGGGGGGCGCAGATATATTAGAAAGAGGGTGACAGATGAAAATTAATGTCATTAAATTGACGACACGACGTCAGATATGAAATTTATCTTCAGATATTATATAACGTTATGAAGTTAAAAAAATGAAATGGTATGGGTCGACAAAAAATTAAATGATATCGCCTGGAAAGTTGTCTGCTAACTCCGCTCAACGCGGATTCCAGGAATAAACTGACTTTCTTGAAATTCAACACCGTGATCATGTAATGTATATCGAATAAAATGAAATTCTAATCGTCTCAGAATTAAACTGAAAGTAACGAGCGTTCTTCGTCAACATCAACGGATCGAGTATCTCAGTACGAGAGAGAGAGAAACATTTTCATTTCCGAGGTACATTACAAGAATTCAAGACAGACTTAATTTATTAATAGTACTATCTCCGCCCAAAAACAATATGGTCGCTGGGTTGCCAGAACAATAAGAAAATATATACACGGAATACATATACAAATATAACATATAGTATCTTGTTTATAATTATCAAATATATATATTTTATCGAAATTCAGTCGCAACTCCTTCCGCAACTAAAATTTACGTCCCCACCCCAATCTATCGGAAAATTTGTAAACATGTAACATGTTATGCTCTGCATATTGAAAACTGAAGTTCTTTGTGTATTTCGATGTTCCACACGGATCCAGTTGATGAAACATTTAATGGACATTTATTTGTTTAAATATTTTGTTTTACACATCAACAATCGTCAAACATCGTATCGTTAATTAAGAGAGGGGGGGGGGGCTCTGGAGACGAGAGTTATGTCTGGAAATTCGGGCGGGAGGGGGGGTTAATATTTTTCTTTAACAGTTGTTGCATACTGACTTTTTTGTCGGCACTTTGGGCATGTATCTATGTAAAAAAAGTCTAGCTTGTATTTTTCCTTCTTTCTTTCTTTTTTTTTCCCGCTCACAGAAATAAGTACATTGAACATTTCGATGACTTTTATTTTTACATTAAATTCTCACCGATATTTCACAGACCTAATTTCTCCCTCTTTTAACATGTACATGACATGCTTTTTCCAATGTAAGGAATGTAATATTGAAGTGATCTAGACGGTTAGGACGTCATGCCCCCATGGATTTGCCAAAAATGTGGATTTTTTCTTTGTTTTACTAGTATGTGTTTTTCCGAAATAGACGACTTACCCCCACCCATCCACATTTTCTTTCCGGGGGAAAAGAAGGATAGATTCCCTTAAGATTTATTTATCTATACATGCCTTAGAATCCCTTTCTGAGATAAACTTTAGGATTCTGTAAGTCGTTTTAAATATATCAAAACATGTACGTACGTATATAGATAAATAATGTGCATTAGTTTTAATGTACAAATTTAGGTTTCATTATTAAATGCTCTTTTATCATATTTATCACTCATACACTCCCATTTGATATGCACTTTATTTTGGCATTTATAAGAGTTCATTAGTACATGTATCCACAACATGCATGTAAATTTCTATTTTCTTTTTATTCTTATTCCCTTTTACACACTTCTGACGTACTTCCGACGTGAAAGCTATTTTTAGAAATTGGAAAAGGTGGTAAAATATAAGTTGGTCTATATCAGCTCTGAAAGGAATTACATAATGGGGAAATTTCTTGTTGGAATTAAGTTTGATATGAACTGTAATATACATGAAAATCTAAACGACTAGAGAACTTCTTTAAGTAACAAGTGTTGAAAGTGTATATATGATAATGCCGAAGGGTTCTTACACTTTACCTTCTTGAAGAAAATTTCAAACCAATTTCAATGCACCAGACACGTGTTTCGAATATCAAATTCTCACCAGTGATGCTTCCAGACAAAGTGCGTTTCATAAGCAATCTAAATTAATTTCACTTGCGCCCTCTGGTGTTTATCTAGAATCTGCATAAACTTTACAGAGAGTACGCGGCTCCTGTAGGGTCGATTCAGTATCATATCCAAATAGAATCTATGTTCAATATAGTATTGGAGGGATGGTGCTAAGGTGTATATGACGTACCTGTACACTTCATTATTTGACGTAACAATCTAAATGCGTCGTTTAGTTACAGGATGCGAACCGATGCGGGTCTAGGTAAATCTGGGTTGTAAATGGTAGATATAACTACCTACTGCTCCAATAGTTTAGTATGCCACAAACGTAGAGGGAATCCCATATTCTAAAAATAGTGCTATAAATAGACTCCCGTGAGTTCCTTAAAATCCAGGATAACTACACCTATTGCTACTGACGTGGCAGATGGCCGTAATAAGTCGGGACCGATTGCCCATTGGTCTCGTCGGTTTATGTGTAGTCATTTGTGTTTGATGTTTCTCTGTGATTTGACGTTCCTTGTACCATTACGTCTCTTTCTGTGCGTATTTTCTTTGTGTTTTAACAGTGGGTGTTTCTTTCTGTTGGTGCTGCTACTAGATGTCGTTGGAGATCTTCTCCTTTCTTGAAAATAACAATGGAAATTAAATGATTCATGTTTCTATGGGGTTTTTAATGCTGTCTTCGTCTGTTTTTTTTTTTTTTTTTCGCGTCAGGAAAAGTTCTGTTTTGTATTTCCCCCCAAAATTCGTAAGCCTTTCGAAAATGGTTTTTGGAATATGATAGGCTTTTATGTTTGACTTTAATTCACTGATCTTTCCTAGTCTATGACATAGATGAAATACAATCGAACACCTCTTTGAGGGAGGAATGGCCAATTCTTAATCTTCGGGTACCCAATTTACGATCTTCTCTTTGAATTGTAATTCATCTCTGTTGGCCTGCAATAAGATTATGTAAGTCTTGCACCCTTGATGTTTTTACCTCAAATCTTCATAGTGTCGTCATATACCTTTTACAGATATTAAGCTTAGTATGAGGTCATCTACACTAACTCATATTAATTTTTTTTTCAAATATTGTTAATTCATGATTCTCTTAATGATTCTCAATCAATGTTTCACAATTTACCCTTGTTACACAAATTGGCTCGTCCACAACACTGCAAGCCTTGTTTTGAAAAGTAATCATATTGATACTCTGATGGGATATCCTTGTCCCTTTAACATCTAGACTTTTTTCTAGACGTCTTTATGAACAAATATATATATATATATATATGTTACAGGGAATAAGTGTAATCAGGGATTTCATGTAATTCCTGAAATTTAGGGATTACGTGTAATCCCTGTTTCGATTAGTTATTACATGTAATTCCTGAAATTGGCCAGGTATTTCATGTAATTCCTGAATTTTTCATGAATTTTTACACTTATTTCCTGACCTTAATTTCTCCTTATCTTGATTTTTAAAATAATCTATTATTTTGGCTCTGTTCATGTTTATACCAAATGGTGAAAATATTCAAACTAGAATAGGTGATTTTTATCAAAATATTCCTCAAATTTCGAAGTTTATTTATCATATTTATCATAATGTATGCAAAATGGATAAAAACAAACGTATGAGAGCAAAAAAAAAAAGAACTTATCGAACAAAACGTATGGTCAAAGTACAAAATGCACTACTAAATAAAACATATATCGAAAATTTCAATCGAAAACATTTGTATTTAAAACCCTCATTTACATATCTTAATAATAGGCAAAATGTAAGATGAAATGATAAAAATGTTCTGATTTTCAACTATTTATTATGTGATATCTAAATAGGTTTAAGATATATTCAAAACGACTTTTTGGCTAGGCCACGGATGTCCCCGTCAGACAGCAAGCATAAAACAGCAGTATGAACAGAAGGTCCATAAAACAAATCTATGTAAAATTTCTATTGTCACTTTGGTACAATAGCTGTATTGAGTTACATAGTCCAATCAAGATTCCATGCTTACACGGTTATAATGTCAGTAGGCCAAAGATCTATCTGTGCAACCAAATAATCTGCTCAAGAGGTTTTCTTACATATCGTTTTCCTATCAATTTTGAATTAACATAATCAGCTTTAAAATCATCTCTGGTTATATACGTAACCATTTTTTTCTCTTTCAGTGATAGGATTTTATATCATGAATTATCATGTAAAATATCTATCATATTCGCGATTTGATCATTTTTATATGATTTTTGGCCGTCAGGAAATAAGTGTAAAAATGCTAAAATATCTTAGGAATTACATGTAATCCCTAACATTTTGGGGATTTCATGTAATCCCTAAAATGACCAGGAATTACACGTAATCACTGAACCTTCCAGGAATTACATGAAATCCCTGATTACACTTATTCCCTGTAAAATATATATCTGCAAAACTCCTGATGATAATAATGAAACCGGTTGAGTTTTAATTCGGCATTTGTAATTTTTTTCAATACATTGAAACTTGTGGAGAGACTTATTGACTGTTTATTTATGTTATATATATCTATATATAAATTATGATAAATAATATGATTCGTATAAATATATTTTTGTATGACAAATTAAGATTATCTCTTTAAATAACGGAAAAAAGTAACTGTGATGGGAACGGACTGTTTTTTATTTCAATGTACAAAATGATGAACTTTATTCTTAATTTATTGTCAAATATAATGTATTTCCTTTCCAATTACAATAAATGTTACGCATTTGGTGCAGTAAAATAATCAAAGGAAGAGGGTGTATAACAGGCTTACATGTGAGTAATCTGATATAACCCTCATTTGAAGCTTTGAAAAATTCACATGTGGAAAACTATAATAAATTAAAGCTTATGCGTTATGCATCCGAATTATTCCATCAAATTTAAGTTCAACGTACATTGCTAAGCGTTGGCGTAAAGTGATCATATACGACGTTTTTAGAGAAAAACGTGGCGACGATTATGGTGAATGATGGGATATTGAATAACAATTACTAACGAAGCGTGTGTTATCCTGACTCAAATTGACGCTAAGTTGACACTAACGGAAATTGACTAGCCGAACTAAGCATTGGAAACAGATAAATCGGTTCTCACTTATCTGTGCAGTCGTCCATGACCAGGCGCAATTTCTGCATCCAAAGAGTAAATATGAATGTTTTGCCGACATAACGTCAGACACAACGATCTTGTCTGATGATATTCCAGAAAGTTGCAAATATGTTGAAACATTCATTTACCCTTACAGAATATACCTGAGAATTATTCGTTCAAAATTGACTCGTCAAATCGTTTTGATGCATTTCAGAACCAAGTTTCCCGAATACTACAATCAGTGTTCTTGTAGATAACGATTAAAAGCTTTTCTTTCGTAAACCAAACAGTGTAAAGCTATTCTGTAAAAGTGACGTAAAACTTGCAGAAAATGACAAAATATATTAATAGATTCAATAAGTGACTCACACGCTCAAAAATATGAAAAAGCGTCTCAATTTAGCATAACAATAAAGATATTTCACATGCCAATTACGTAATCATGTCATAATTTTTTTAAGACGAATGATTTTTTATATCCATTTTTAGCAGAATTGTTTTGGTATCTCAGTTTTGTTTGTTAGATACATCGATTTAAGGAGCAGTTGTAAATTAAGTTATAATAAATAAAAAATGAAATGTACATAACTTACCATTTTTTATGCATGCTCTCCAATCACATGTCTCAGCAAGGATTATCCGGTTTGCTGATAAATTGCTAGCAATATTAACATTAAGAACGTCATCATAAACAGTTATATGTCTTAAGCATCCTTTGTATGAGGATATTGTATTCCGATTGTCAGAAAATATCAAATATCCGTGATGATACTCTATTCTTGTTGATTTTTGTTCATAGCACATCATTGTTTTGGTTTGGCAATATTCAATATGGATATTAGTATATCTATAGCTCAATTCACCCCAGGTACCCCAAATGAATACTGAATACCAGTTGAAATCGTTAACATTGTGATCAAATTCCAAAATGTCTTTATCTCCGCTCAAACGCAGTTTTCCATTGTATATTTGTAATGAATGTAATCCTCCTAGGTCAAATCTATGTGAAACGGTAAGAAGGCTAGAAAAGGATACACATGTTCGAAATTGAAAAGATATATTGAGACTTGGCAAAATGGTATATAAATCATCTGTTTTATCAAACAATCTCATTTCCTTTGAATCATCATAAAACACATACACAGCATCAGTGTTTTTCAGGCTTCCTGAAATTACAAAACGAATTTAAATGTAAAACAGCACATTGTCATTAATTGCTATTATAAAGAAATATGTTATTCAATTATGATCTAAAAGTAGCGTAGCAGATGGCCGTCCGAAGTCGGCACCGGTTGCCCATTGGTCTCGTTGGTTTATGTGTAGTCTTTTGTGTTTATTGTTTCTATGTCGTGTGTCTCTTTGTCGTCTCTTGCTGTACTCGTCTTCTGTGTTTGCGCTTCAGGTGTTTTAGAATTGTCTTGTTGGTACTGCAACGAGGTCTTGTTGGAGATCACCTCCCTTCTCCTTCACTTTACAGAGCGGGACTTCTTTGACAAACTTGACTAACCTCACTCAGTTTACAACATCACGATCAAAATACACTTTTTACTTCAAAACGAATAAAAGATAAATCCTCTGTACTGTAAAAACGTTAGAACCCGGTTTATGTATGATTAGCAAAAGAAGGAGCGCTTGTTGATGACGCCGAAGTTAGGGAGGCTCAATAATCGGGTGACATAATCAAAGTCCCGGTGTCAGCACTTGTTCGAATAATATCGAGTACGGTAACTTTCCGCGCATGCTACGCCTAGAAGGCGAGATACCGGGTTGTTCGGGACAAATGAGAAGAAAAGTTTGCAAAAAATACAACAAAAAAACACCAAGAGAAATAGATATACTTTCTGATTGTCTAAAACAGCGCCTCTGTAAAACAATAGAACCTACTATCCGCGCGACTTACCTCGGAAACTGGACAAATGCGATTTTGCCCATAATATCAGACAAAAAATGAAATGAAATTGATACCATTTAATAGATCTCACTTAGTCGTAAATTTTGGTATAAGTAATATGATAGTCAGTGCTCGCAATCAAACGTTACAGACAAAACAAGATTTAGATGGGTCATTTTCAATGCTAATTTTTCCATGACGTCGTGGCACTCTCCATAGGCTCAATGTTAAACCATAGACGTATACTTGTATATGGATATACATTTATGGTTAAACTCGGCGACGTCACGCTGAAATTAAACATTGAAAACGCCCCATCTAAAATCAATTGTGTATGTATGATAGATATAAGCGAGTTTTATCCAATGATATAGATTTAATTTTAATTTGTGCATGACATAGTAATCAAAATAATGTGTATTCGGTTTCCGAAGTCAGCCGCGCGGACTGTAGGATGACATCATCCGAGATAGATGTATACATTCTAACAGCTCTACATGTGCTAAAATAGATCAGTAATGTTTTATCAGTCTTAAAAGAATGATTTGATTCATTTAGTCGATTACTTAAAAAAAGAAATGATAAAGGATATGCTTTTGTGAAACACGAATGCCCAAGTCGGCATTTAATCTATATATTTTTAAAAAAGCTTTGTTCTTTCACAGGGACTACAGTACACAGAGAGTAAACAAAGAATAGATACCCATCCCCTACTAATACATAACGCACATTTCCCTCCTTTTTATACACAATACACTCAAAGTGTGTGTATGATATATTAGTAAGGGGGTATTTATTTGTTTATCGAATTCTTAAAAATTAAATGTTAAAGGAAATGTTTTTGTGAAACACGAATTCCCAAGTAGGCATTTTTATCTATATAAAAGCTTAGTTCTATCACAGGGGCTAAAATACCTGCCCCCATAAATAACGCACAGTTCCCTCTTTTTATGCACAATACACTCAAAGTGTGTGTGTTAAATATTAGTAAGGGGGTATTTATTCTTTGTTTACTCTATGTGTACTGTTATCTGCTAAAACTCCAAAGCTCGTATAGAGACTAATTTACTTTGACGTATAAAATGATCGTTATGGTGATTTAAAATGATTTTTAAACTTCATGTTATAAAACCATTACTTCATTTTTACCAAGGAAAATAATGAAGAAATTGAATTAAAAATATAAGGGAAAAATATGTAAGAATATCCCTCAAAACCCCATTATGATGCCAATGTTTAACGTCTTCAAATTCATTAGCATCATTTTAGAGCGGATAAATTTACAACATTGACCAGACATGCACGTTTCAGGTATTTAACCCTAGTCAGTGATCCTTATTCTAAGCAATGTAATATGGCCAAACACTGTGAAAATTATGTCCTGAATATACCAAACGCTGTAGAAAGATGGCTCAGATATGATAAGGGAACAGAGCATTCCGGGAGTACCATATAAACATTTTGAATCATCCGATTTTCTCAGCTTTTGAAGGGTTTGGATATTTTTTCAGAAGTCTATATAAATAGATCTGCGATAAGAGGCTCCCAGCATGTACCAAAAGGGTCCCTACAACGTGCTTGTAGAGATTGCTATCAAATCTTACATACGTTTTGTTAAACTTGTTACACAGAAATAACATAGCATCACAATAGTAACTACATGACATATATGGAAAATGACCATATCCTTGTATACAGCACAGAATCGATAGTTCAGAAAATCAGAAATCGAAGGCATACAAAACCAGGAAAAAAAACGAACCAAAGCAAACAAACAAAAGCCTCAACCATATAAAAAGAAGCGAACTTTCGATATTGGAGGGAGGCCAGGAAGAGTAAGCATCTCCTGCATGCATGCAACACCCGCTGCTTCAATTCGGTAGAACTGTCACACTCGTTTACTTCCATTTCGGAAGACATAGAGTACAATCGTTGGTTGGATGGTTCAAATGGCCTATGACAGAATATCATCAACCATTCTGGACAGTGGGACATCATAGTGTATGACGAGTTCCCCATATCGACAGTAGAACTTCCTCAGTGACGATGTTAGTCGGTCACAAACATATCCCTGACTGAGAAGCTTATCTGAAAGACGCCTAGCTCTCAGAATAAAATCCGTTTATTTGGTACTTACTCTGGCATAGCGTATCAACTGAGATATGAACACGCCATAAGAAAGCGATGAAAGGATGTTGCTACTCAGAAAAGGAAAGTTTGTAATGCTGAAATTGAAGTCGTCATGTTTGTCATAGAGTGAGGTGTTCATGTGACCATCAGTGTCGTAGGACAACATTATGTCCAAATAGGATGCTGAATTATTTGTCTCTGCAGTTTCTATGACTTCAAGCTCCGAAGGATAAATACTACTGAGGTAATCCACGAATTTTGAATTATTGATGGACAACACATCGTTTATATATCTGTAAGTGAAGTTGAAGTCAGAAGCTAAGTATCATTTCCCTTCAGAGACAAAAGATTGAATGAATTCAGCTTCGTACGAGTAAAGGAAAATGTCAGCAAGGAGTGGGGCACAATTGGTCCCCATTGGAACACCGACAATTCGCTGGAAGACCTCTCCTCCAAACACACAAAAATGTTGTCGATCAGAAAGTTTAACATCTGAATAATATCTGTTTCTGCTAACTTATTTTCAGAATCGGACTTTTCTTTTACAAAGTAGGTTTGTCATAGTTAACAACAATAAATTTGTATTTGCGATTGCCGTTCTTGCTTGTAAATGCATTACTTAAAAATTTTGCGAGTCTTTCTTTCAATTTAGAATGTTGGATTGTAGTGTAAAGTGTCGAAAAATCAAAGGCTGTGATCGAACGGACTCTACTAAAATGAGTGATTTCAGATGTTCTAAAAGTTCCTTCAAATTCTTTAAAATCCACATCTGGTTGATACCATTGCGAGAATATACTGTCGAATAATATTTTTGAAGCCCAGATTTGATTTTGAACAGATAAAACTTTTGTGAGTAAGATCGATACAGATTTGGTAGAACATTTTGAGGAACCAGCGATGAAACGTTGTTTGTACGGATTCTTATGCATTTAAGGTATGCAGTATAAGTATGGTAAATCTAAATCTAAATTGTTAGTGTCGAAGCCAAAGGAAGCAAGAGCTGATTTGCGGTTATCTATTATTTCAGAGGCAGAAAGGTTTATTGCAAGTGGGATTTCCAGATGTCAAATTTATCCAGCATATCCATGATTTGAAAGATTTGTAGTCCGTTGCGGAAAATAAGTTACCATTTTGCATTTTTCTTGTTACATCGATGACTTTATTCATAGGAAATTACAAACTATTCATCCAACAAACCTTTTTCAAAACCATATGTATGTAAAAACCCAGTATGATGAGGCAATATCTTTTTGACCGAATGATAATACAATCAGGTAGAATTACTCATGTGCTCGATTAGAAATATTGACTAGTATTTATCATTAACATTCCCTATCCCTATCAGCCTTATCAGTCTTAATAAATATTGTTTCATGTAGAAAATGTAATTAAAATGTAGTTAAGTACGTAAACAAATAAGAATCAGGCAGGGATGATACAGGAACGACGTAAATTTGTTTTGGTCTATTAAGAATTCAGGGGAAATTTCCAAGCCAATACGATTTCTTCATACGACATCTCTAATATGTATACCACACCTCCTCATGACAAAATGAATGATCGATTAGCTAAACCTCATCAAATGGTGTTTTGATCGAGTGCGGAAAACTAACATTTGTACATCTGAATCAAAGGGTTTCTCTTCTTCGACAGGTTACAAATCATGGACATGTAGTGATCTTTGTAATTCGTTGTCCTTCCTCATGGACAATATTTATGTTAGATTTGGTGAGGATCTATACAGGCAGATTGCAGGGATTCCTATGGGTACTTACTGGGCACCTCTTGTTTAAGATTTATCTTATACACTTACGAAAAATAATTTATCAAAAATCTTCAAAAGCAAAGAAAGTTTGATGATTTGAAATGTTTCAATCATACTTCTAGGTATCTGGAAGATATTCTAACTATTGACAATCCTGCTTTTGAATTATATAAGAATGAAATTTATCCACAAGAGTTAACACTTAAAAAGACAAACTTTACAAATGCAGATGCACCATTTTTGGATCTAAAAATCAAAATTGTAAACGGAAAGATTCATACAAGTGTATATGACAAAAGAGATGATTTTGGATTCAACATAGTAAATTTCCCCTGGTTTGACGGTGATGTTCCAAGACTTCCGTCATACGGCATTTACATATAACAGCTCATCCGGTAAGCTAGAGCATGTACTCATATCTTGGATTTTACAGTAGACATTTACAAATTACCATGAAACTGTTAGATCAAGATTTCATTAACTAGTAAAGACTTTTTTTTTAAATTTAACAAAAAATTACAGTCAACTTCTTTAAAATTTTTGATCTATACAGAGTATATTACATTGGGTATTACACAACCTGCCTTTTATGGTGATATTGTAAACAAAATTAGAAGGATCAAAGGTAGACAGCATAACCATAAAAAAAATCATCAGAATCATCAAACGCTTGTATACCGTGGATATGATCCTAATGTCACCAGACGGATATTAAGCTTGTCACCTTACCAATCCTCAGTCATCTTGAGATTTGCACTCTGACTGACTGTGACGACGGGACGGCCCTGTCCAAACCCCTTTACAGAAGACAGGGCCCCGACCATCTGTCCTCTCTGAATGTCAGTCGGACTACTGGGTGATAATATACATGAGCTCGCTACAGCCGGCAGAGCACGGACTGTATTACATACACCCTCTTGTTATGTCCATCTACATATTCATCTGTGTTGCTTTGACCCCTGCGTTTTGTGGTCTTGTTTTTGTGTGATCAGCTAACAGTGAGGGGGTTATTTTGCACCAAAATTGGACGTTCTTCGAGACCTCTGGGCAAATGGAGAATTGAGAGGAGTTTGCGCATGTAATCCAGGATAACCACACCATTTTCTACTTGTGTGACAAATGGCCGCCCAAAGTCGGCACCGGTTACCCATTGGTCTCGTTGGTTTGTGTGTAGTCTTTTGTGTTTGATGCTTCTGTGTTGTATGTCTCTTTTTCGTCTCTTAGTATGCTCGTCTTTGTGTTTTCGCAATGGGTGTTTTTGTTTTTTGCTGTCGGTGCTGCAACAGGGTCTTGTTGGAGATCACCTCCCGTCTTTCATTAAATATTTTTGATGAACTTTTTATTCCTGTTTTAGATTTTCGGATTTCAACTACTCTCCTTGTGGACACGTTATTACTGGTGACCTTAGTATAGTCAAGAACGACAAGTTGAGAGAATTGTTAAAAAAGGGTCCCAAATACAGATAAAGTATGTCCTTTATATGGAACCAAAATGTCAAAATTATCATGGACTCTTGTGAAGAATATGCAAGACGTTGGGCAAAGAAAGAGGATGTACAGCTCGACACCCTTTCCGAGTGGATAAAATCCATCAGAGGGTTACTTTTATCTAGAATTAACTGATTAAAATCAACTGTGAACACCAGATTCAATTCTATATTTAAAGACCCTGATGTTATCGCAGAGCTTACCTATCTCCAAGACATTATCTCATCACACCAGCGGACAAAGCCTCAAATAATTACACATTTACTTGCAAAAAGTACTATTTCGACAGTCTAGTTAAAGAGTTGGGTTTAAATTCGACACCTGAAAATCCCACTTACACCCCAACAAACCTTTCTGCCTCTGAAATAATAGATACCCACAAATCAGCTCTTACTTCATTTGGCTTCGACATGAACAATTTAGATTTAGATTTGCCATACTTATACTGCATACCTAAAATGCATAAGAATCCGCACAAACAACGTTTCATCGCTGGTTCCTCAAAATGTTCTACCAAATCTGTATCGATCTTACTCACCAAAGTTTTATCTGAAATCAAATCTTGGCTTCAAAAATATTGTTCGACAGTATATTCTCGCAGTGGTATCAACCAGATGTGGATTTTAAAGAATTCGAAGGAACTTTTAGAACATCTGAAATCCACTCATTTTAGAAGAGTCCATTCGATGAAAGCCTTTGATTTTTCGACACTTTACACTACAATTCCACATTCTAAATTGAAAGACAGACTCGCAAAAATTATAAGTAATGCGTTTACAAGTAAGAACGGTAATCGCAAATACAAACTTATTGTTGTTAACTATGACAAAACCTTATTTGTAAAATAAAAGTCCGATTCTGAAAATAAGTACACTGAAACAGATATTATTCAGATGTTAAACTTTCTGATCGACAACATTTTTGTGGTGTTTGGAGGAAAGGTCTTCCAGCAAATTGTCGGAATTCCAATGGGGACCAATTGTGCCCTTGTCGACATTTTTCTTTACTCGTACGAAGCTGAATTCATTCAATCTCTGGTCTCTGAAGGGAAAAGATACTTAGCTTCTGACTTCAACTTCACTTACAGATACATAGACGATGTGTTGTCCATCAATAATCCAAAATTCGCGGATTACCTGAGCAGTATCTATCCTTCAGAGCTTGAAGTCAAAGAAACTACAGAGACAAATAATTCAGCATCCTATTTGGACATAATGTTGTCCTACGACACTGATGGTCACATGAACACCTTACTCTATGACAAACGTGACGACTTCAATTTCAGTATTACAAACTTTCCTTTTCTGAGTAGCAACATCCCTTCATCGCCTGCTTATGGCGTGTTCATATCTCAGTTGATACGCTATGCCAGAGCAAGTACCAAATATACGGATTTTGTTCTGAGAGCTAGGCGTCTTTCAGATAAACTTCTCAGTCAGGGATATGTTTGTGACCGACTAACATCGTCACTGAGGAAGTTCTACGGTCGATACTGGGAACTCGTCATTCACTATGATGTCCCACTCTCCAGAATGGTGGGTGATATTCTGTCATAGACCATTTGAACCATCCAACCAAAGATTGTACTCTTTGTCTTCCGAAATGGAAGTTACCGGATGTAACAGTTCTACCGAATTGAAGCGGCGGGTGTTGCATGCAAGCAGGAGATGCTTAATCTTCCTGGGCACCTGGTCTCACTCCCATATCGGGAGTTCGCTTCTTTTCATGTGGTGGAGGTTTTTGTTTGTTTGCTTTGGTTCCTTTTTTTGTCCTGATTTGTATGCCTTCGGTTTCTGATCTTTGAATTATCGATTTTGTGCCTTATACAGGGATATGGTCATTATCCATATTTGTCATTAGACTAATTGGTGGTACAGAAAAACATAGTGAAATTCATTTCTCAAGTTTCTGATTGTGAAGCGAGATATTCACCTCATATTTTATAAAGGATTATAAATGAAACAAAAAATGGCAGGAAAATTATCCTTATATAATTCAACCAAATTGGCTATTTCTATAACTTTCCTCACCATCCAAGTATGAGGACAATTCCTTCAAAACAATCATATGGAGGTGTGTTTGAATACAATTTAAAAGAAAAAGAGTTTAACAAAAAATTTAGGGTTTTTAAATTGCCAAATTCTAACGTGGACATGTACTTAAAATAACGGTCAGTTCGAAAATGCAATCAAATAGAAGCATTTATCAAATGATCAGGAATCATTGCCGATTTTGCTTATTTCTGATTGGTCGAGACGCTGATGGTTATAGAGTGTACCCGAGAAAGAGTTGACCGCTAACGCTCCAAAGCTGTCTATTCGGGATTAGCGCTTGCTTGTCCAGCGCGTGCATTGATTTTTGTAGCACTTGTTAGATCTTTGACTTTTCGTATCAATACAATGTAAATTTTAATAAAATCCTGGTAATTTGATAAAACAGTTATTGACTTCGGCCTCGGTCAGCCAATACCTGACCAGGTGTGTATAGGCACGAGTAGACCTCATCAAAAAACATAAAATGTATATAGTATTAGTTCAATTCACATGTTAAACAAAGATATTCTTACCTTCTGCAAACTGAATAGTAATTTTTATTACCAGAAGTATTAACAGGATCATCATCACGCGTTTATTTCCACACTTAGTTAATTGGATGGTTTTGTATAAATGCCGAATTGATATTTTTGTTCCTCTTTTATACATCTTCTATATACATACGATCAAGTGTCCATAAAATAGACTAAATTTTCATTCGTTTGTTATATATATCTTATATATATTGTAATGCGCATGATTGGAAAAGGAAATGTATTTTGTTAATACGGTTGGAATGCGGAAACTATATTGTAATCGACGAAGACTTATAGTAGGGTGACCAAGTGTCAAAAAGAGCTCTAGTTTTCGACTTTAATTGACACTCAAGGTACAAGGCTAAAAATCAGCTTCAAGATTCCTCTTTAAAATGTGTTGCGTCCTTGGAAAAATCTCGGATGCGAAAGTTGTGTTTTAGGGCAAAAACCGTCCAATCAAGCTTAAAAACACTGAAAACAGGAAAAAGCCTACAATTCTTTAGGGAATGGATTTTAAAATTTCAAAAAAATGTTGAAGTGTCTTGATTGGAATAATCTTCCAATTTTGGTAACACTCCATTTCAATTTCAATACAGACGCAAGTAATTTTGGACAAGAAAAATCATATTTTGGCTAATTTAGAGAAAAAGTCAGATTAATTTTCTTATACATTTCGCTCCGTGGTCCGACATGTAGCAACTTATGTATCATGCATGATTTCAAAAGTAGCCTCCATGCCTGCTGTTCCAATAGGCAATCACACTTCTTTTATCAACTTTTCAATAATTAACAAAATGAATTATTAACTCTCGACCTCTCCGATTAAAAAGGGGTGAGACTACGTTCAAAAGTGAATGTGTTCTCTTCAATATGTAATATGTCAAAAGAAAATTGACAGGTGCAAAAATTGTTTTTTGGGGGCAAAATTCCCTATATTGGCAAGAAAATCTCTGAAAACGGGAAAACTGTATACAATTTCTGGGGAATGAATGCAATGGAAATAAAATCATGTAAATATGATGTGATTGGAAGTACCTTTCTTTTGTATTAACATTCAAAGTCAACTTCGACACAGAAGTCGTATTTTTAGGGCCAAATTTATTCTTCTGCAAAATGCGAGGGAAAAAGATGGATAGTACAGCTCCTGCTCTTATGCATAGCAACATACATTTTATTATAATTGAAATAATTAAAATGCCTACTTTTCTACAGACATGATTTCTTTATTATCATTAAAAAATATTCAAAATTGGGATATTTTTCCAGTTGAAACGTTTTTCGTTGAAATGGAGAATAATTATAATTTTCTCGAAGGTAAGATATTAACCTTTTATTTCGGATAGTTTAAGGAAGGAATTTTCGTTTGATTTAACATTAATTATAATACCATGAATATTAATGGAAATTATTCAATTTTGTGTTTTCATGGAAAAATGTATTTTTTCATAAAAGCATAATAAAGCAGTAAGATCAATCAAATAAACTACTAAAACAAAATAGATTTTGCATTTTAGTCGAAGAAAAACACTCTATGAAAAAAATGAAATAAAAATTCGTGTATGATAAGTGGAAATCTTATTGCGAATATGCATTTTTTTTCTGTAATGGAAAATGCTATACATTTCAGTCAGTGAGATTTACAGTTGTGTTCCGTTGGAAACAAGTTCAGAATATCATCTCCTTGAATAAGGTTGAAGGCTTGTGTAGAATTTTTATTTATTAATACAAGGGTAGGAAAATTCTAGTATTTGAGAAAAATATCATTCAATTTAGATAGAGTGTGTAGCTTTACTCTTTGGAAAGTGAATGCACAAATTGAAATTAAAATATATATATATAACCAGAGAGCGCAACTGAAATGAATTTTGGCGGCTTATGAAAAGCACTTTGGCTGGAAGCATCACTGACGTGGATTTAATAGCCGAAACACATGCCTGGTGCATAATAGATAAATTTGAGATTTTCTTCAAGAAGATATAGAGTTGGAACACTTTCATATTATTAATTCAATAAATGAATCGAAAATCAAACTATTTCTCAGAAATAGGACAGAAACCAACAGCAAACCCAATGCAATCAACCAGCAGTTGAACATTTATGAATCCACTTTCGATAAGCACCTTAAAATTTATCGTAACGATTTATTAGTTCTATGACACCGTTTGCTAGGAAATGTATGTTCTTTTAACTTGTTATCTCAGACAACATATATTCCCTCCCTCCTATGACGTATAAAAGATATATTGAAGGATTAACAAGTGATAAATCTCATACGACAGAATCCTTCTAAAAGCACATACTTAAATGCAAACCACCAATTGGATAATCTTAAAGGCAAATAGAAGATCACATATTAACTAATGGTCAAGCCTGTTAAGGAACACATACGTACTATTACTTTATTGCACTAAATACTATCTTGATATTAACACATTTTTTTTTCTATCAATATTATAGATTTTTAAAGTGTGAATGATAGAAGATTTATGAAATAATCGAAAGCCAACATTCCATAGGTGTAAAGAAAATGTCTACATAATTAAAAAAGAGTGAAATATTCTATGAGTGATACCAGGTACATAGGAAGAGTAAGTATGCCATGCTTGTTATATTAAATTGTAAGCAATTCACTACAAGGTACAATATGAAAACAGAGATAACAGTAAGGGTTATTGGTATAAACAGTCTTCGAACAAATTTAGCAATTTGTACTGAAAAGTCAGTTGAAATGAGATGAAAGTCATCGATGAAAATGTTAAACGTCTACAAATTCAATAGCATAATTTAGGAAAAGATAAATTTGCAGCATGGACCAGACATGTACGTTTCGGGTACTTCACCTTCGTCCATGATCCTCAATCTAAACAATGCAATATGGTAAAAAAGTGTGAAAGTTATTATGCCCAAAATTGTATCGAAAGACGTAGCAGGATGGATGGGATACGATGCTTAAGGACCCATGTTTTAGAAATTTTCAAGAAGTTTTTGATAATAGGAATTTCGAATGCGTTGAAGAAACTGTTATTCAAAGTAATCGCATAAGTTTAATATTGACAGATTAAAAAAAATCTTGTCTCCCTTAACAAATTAAGAAAAAATCCCAGCTTGAAAACAGAAGGACTGGATCTCAGCTTAGGTACAATACACCCTCCTAGCCCGATAGAAACTACTTTGTCCGTTATTTCTAAAGAATGTAGTTATCCCAACGGGCCTAGCAAAAGTCGGTATTCAAAATCCTCAAAATGTTCGACTGATTAATGCAAAACTCACAAAAAATGAAATGATGACATCGAAGCATCTAACTTTTCACTTTATAAGGAATAATAAACCAAAAATCGGTTCTATCGAGCAATTAGGAATAAACTTATCCAGATTTGCGAAATTTGTATGATTACTTCGTCACTGCAAAACCTTCTTTCAAATCAAACTATTGCTGTGAAAAAAAGCAAATTTTTAGGAAATATTAAAATTAATCGAATATTGCGTTTTTTAAAGTATGTTAATCTGACGACAAAGACAAATGATAACATCCTTACTATCGGTGTTTTTACTACTCGATGGTATAAGACACTTCTTTGACCAGAATATAAAGAATTCCAATCACTTTTTGTAATACAGGGTTCCTATTTCATCAAAAATATGTGGAAATGTTTAGAAAAAAATTAATTTCGTGAATCAGCTGAAATATTTTTGAATGTTTTACAAAAAGGCACAGAAGTTTGTTATTTTTGTATGAAAGAAAGGTGTTTTCCACGTAATTGAATTGTACATTTTACAAACATAAATGTATCTATGTCATATATTAACAAAATACTAAAATCAAATACATTATGAGCAGTGGAACATAAAGTCAAGCAGAACTCACTATTGAAGAGCTTGCTATGTATTACAGATTTCAAAAAGCTAGTTTACATAAAAAAAAATCAAATTTGGCATGTTTCGCAAAGAAAACTAAAACAAAAAATTGCATCAATAGAAAGTGTATACCTTATATTTATTATTATTTATTTATTTATATATTTTATAAAATTATCATTTAAGGGCTGCATGATGTTATGGGGAGACAACTACATCTGAAATTTACTTTAAATTTTATCAAAGGAGCAGGTTCGGGAACATGGAAAATCGGCCCTAATTTTATAATGTTTTAGATTTCGATTGTATTTCGTATCAAGGAAGTTAAATGTGTGGTTGTTTGAAATATCAAATAAATATTTTAATTTGCGTATAATACACCGAAAGATACGGCTTCAAAATCGGCTTTAAGTCGTAAAATGCTGAAAAATCGTTAGAAATGGGCATAATTCTGTTCAAAATTTATGAAAATAAGTATGATGCCAGCCCCCACCCAAAATATTTTTAATATAAAAAGTTAGATTTGCAATCTACCTTTCGATCAACATTAAATTTATGTTTGATAAGGGTTAGCGCCTATACTAATTTCAAAAATTAAGGTTAAAAATATGGCGATTTTCCTTCATTTTCCGTCATGCAGAGCAAATGACGTCAAAGTGTGACGTCATAACTAACGCACGTGACCATGAAAAATATTTACTTTCTGTATCGGCAGATATTTCAGATTAATATAAGAGATACTGAATCATAATTTTCATAAAGTTATTTTACGCAAAAATTTAGGGCCGATTTTGGCTGTTAGTGAACCTACCCCTTTTCGTACAAAATCAAATTTATTGGCCTAAAACACACATATTTACTTAGAGACGAATATTGATTTATACAAAATTAGAAAAAGCATTTCAAACACTACATTTTCAAATATTCTAATTTTCCAAATTTGAAGACATAAAAATATTGTAGATATTTTCCTGTTTCCAGTGATTTTCCTTCATAAAAATCATGTTGTCCTCAAAAACACCACTTTCGCACCTGATTCATTTCTTACGACACCTTGTATATGAAAGACAAGGCTTCAAACTTTTATTACATGTATTTATTAGCCTTGTACCTTAATGTCAACTAAAATGAATTTTTCATATCCTTGGTTACCGTACTGTTAGAGGCTGCATTTTCGAGTCAACGTATGCTTTATTTTCCTTGGTAGTATTACGTTGTTTCATGTATTAAGCCTACCAATGTTAAAACGATTTTTCATATAAACGCAATAGCATGAGGCGCCCATCTTAACAGGTCCATACTCCTCACGGTTGGATTGAAACTATTAATGAGAAACAAGAAAGTATTGCCGCACAATCAAATGTTGTACATGATAATCAAATATCTGGCTTCTGTAAATTGGTTTAAGCTATTGTTTCATCGTTGATAAAAGACTTTGTGTGCGTTTTACAGAGACTGATAAATCATCAACGGATTCCATCTCAGAAATTGAGTTCTGTAAAGGTGGAAATTTTTGCGCGGGGGAAATTTTCGCGTTTGAATAAATTTCGCGAATCAAGGGACAAAAATATCCCCGTTGCATTCTTAAAATGACATTTTATCTCGAAAATTTCCTCCACGAAAATTACAGTAATTGTCCCACCATAAAACGGATGTGTCTGACAGTAGGATTATCTATTACCGTGTCAGTTGTTTAAGGAGATCCAGGACAGCCAAGCTTCAAAAAATCATTAAATTAATTTTTCTTTAAATTATACATGTTAATAATTTTATACTTACTTTTTCTTTATCCAAAGTTTCATCAATGTTTCCTTGGTCTTGAATATTTTTTTAAAGGATATATAGAAACTTTGATAAGTTCCTGATAAAATCTGACTCTTAGTTTTTGCTAACATGAACCAGTGGCTCAAAGTGAACCGCTTCGTCTGTCGTCCATCGCCCGTTCGTCCGTAAACTTTTCACATTTTCATCTTCTTCTAA